>VWZX01001709.1:990584-1083535 GCA_013399015.1 Galbula dea
CACTCTTGTATCTGATTAAACTATATTTACTTTTGCATTCTCACACACACACATATTCATATACACAAAGACCAGCCTAAGCCAATGGCCTGCAACTGAAAATTTCAGCCTGAACTGTTACATGTTGGCAAGCATATAACATTGGAAAACAGAATCTTTTAATGGGAAGTGTCTGGCAACCTTAATGATAGGCACCACTGCCAGCTCCACCAGTAATTGTAGCTTAGTTTCAGAATCATCCATGTGCTAACAAATATATTTCATGACAAGGGCATTTGCCAGTGATATGCACCAGGAAAGACTTCCAAGTGTCTAGAAGACAGCAATGAGATGCAGAGATGACCTTACATTGCCTGCAGGTGCAGATCTTCTGACTAAGATAGAGGTGAGCCACCCTGTTAAGTGTTTCAGATGACTCTCAGAGCTATTTTGGTTTCCTTCCATCTCTAGCCTCCTCCAGGAAAAGGGAGAACTATATAAGATGATACCTTAGCCCCTGTGGCCACAGATGAGTCTCTGGGCTTCTCTATGTAACCTTCAATGAATACAGAAAAGATAAACAAGACAGTGTCTCTCTGCTCTATTGTTTCCCAATGGAGCCAGGCAGCTTTGTAAGAGGGATAGTTTAGATGTGAAAAAATTGCCCACACATACAAAATTTTGACAGCCCCATCAAAAATTTTGCTACTGTCTGCACATGACAACTATTCTCCCCCAGAAAGGCTCTGGCAGAGAATGAACACAGTGTTGAAATGGTTTCTCTCTGGCTCTTCACAGCTTTTTCAGCTGCCAAGTGCCTCCAGCTTCACGTGTAAAGTGTGGAGCACCTAACATTACATTGGAAGTTAACTCCATTGAGTTCAATGGCTCTGATCCAAGCTTTAGCTGAGTCTCTGCTAGCCATGACATTCAACAACCTGCAGCCAGAAGGCCCTGGTGCACACAGCCCTGTAAATCAGTGAAGACATGTTGGTGCTCTAACCATCTGAAAGAACCTCGAAGAGGAAAGCATCAAGTGGTGAGTATCTCCAAAGACTGAAGTCCTCCCAGCTTTCTCATCACTATCTCACCATTCTCATTTTCTCCCTATTTGGCTTGGGCTCCAGCCCCACAACCATCTTACTGGCCTCCACTGGGCTTACTCAAGTTTGTCAGCATCTTTTGTACTGGGGGCCCTAAACTACAGACTGTAGTGCAGAGTTTGCAGAGACACTCTCACAAGCACTGAAGATCCCTTCTCTTGACCTGCTGGCCATGGCAATATGCTGGGACCAGCAGCCACTCTCCACTGTGCCTTATAAACACAATTGTTACCAAGAACCTGTTCTGTATGTCAGGCCACCAGTCTCTATGCAAGCCTAGAAGCCTATCCTGCTAAAGTTCCTAATTTTATCAATACATTTGAGTGAAGAAAAAAAAAAGACAACAAAAATCTTTGATAACTGCATTATAATTTAAGATTAACAAAAACAGTTTCTCTATACCTTCCATGCCTATGGTTTAGAAACTAGCCAGGTCACAACAAAGTTTAACAATAGTTAGCAATTCATTATTCAAAATGGAGCAGTTTTCATTTTTAAAGTTTCCTGTTCTCATTTGAATTTGGTCTTTCCTTTGAAACACAAGGATTCATACTCTTTCCTGAAGTTATTTATGTTGATTTTTAATCCTGGCTCTTGCAGTTTCAGTGGTTCTTATTATTTATGCTAATGAGCAATCCCTGACTGGTAGGCATCCACGTTGGCTGCAGTAGACAGTGGGGATAGGATTTCAGACAAGAGGCCACTGGTTATGTATTCCCAAACAACAATTCCAGTACTGGGGAGACAGGGTAAAGCACATTGCACAAGCACCTGGTCACAGACACCAAAAGTTGAGAACAAGTTACAAGCTTATCCACTGTGGCAAGCTATGTTGTATACACACCACCCTGCCCTCCCAGCTCCAGAATGGCCCCAGCAAGAGAGAATGTGCTATAAGATGCCTAAAATCAAGTTCAATTTCATCCATGAATTGAAACCTTCTCAGATACAATGTTTTACAGATAAACCTCATTTCCAGATTTCAGCTAACATTCTAATACTATTTAAAATCCAAATGTTCTTATTCTTTCTTTTCTTGAAGACATTAGCAATCTTTTGTCCTTAATTCCACTTTAATAACATCTTTGTTTTAGAATTTCCATGGGGTTTAAATACTGTCTTCAGCATTTTAAGCCAGCCTCCAACATTTGTCAAAGTTTTGGAGACCATGTCAAATCTAAGGCAACACTGGTAGGCTGGCCTGGGAGTTTTGTTGCAGACTCAGAAACCAGGGTGTGATTCTTGCTTCCTTATCCTCCATCCATCACAACTGGAAACAGCTGTCCCCCATCATTCAGTCCAGTGAAATCTATGGCAGGCAGCTGTAATGCTGGTGACAGAGCTTTGTTTGGCTGTTGTAGGATTTGGTGTCTTTTGGGCACAAATTGCCTAAGCAGGAGTGCAACCATGGCATTTGGCACCTGGATGTCACTGGAATTTCTTTCTGGTTGCTGATCTCAGAGTCTGGCAAAACAAGCTCAGCAAGGGAATAAAAGGGTTATGAGCAGGGTTTGCCTGCTCATTGGCAAATAGAAAGGACTCATGTGAGGAACCCTCTTGTAGAAGCACTGGGGAGACTGGACAGTTATGGGGAAGGGCAAAGGAGGTGTCCATATGTCCCCAAAGAGGTGTCATGGAATGCCCAGGGAGCCCAGTGTATGCTCAATACTCAATATATAATCCCAGAGGCAGGAATTTACTTCCTGGGAAGGCTGTAAGAGTTCTTCCCTTGCCTCTAGATCCATGCTGCAGAAGACACCTCTGCAAGGACTCAGAAGTACACCTTGATGTGCAGCTGAAGCATCTGTCACAGCACATAACATTTGCACTGAACCTGTCTTGCACACTCTGATTCACCCACCCTTCCTTAATCTGTAACAGCAGCTAGGGCCTCAAAGGCTCCAACCCACCTCCTGCCATCCCACTACCTGGTGATGTATCAAAGATCTCATGGCAGGACAAAAATCTCCAAAGCATTCCCAGGGAGAAGACTGCAATCTAGGCTTCTTGTCATCCTATTCCCAGTTTGCATGATGCTGTGATATGTAAATCAAACAAAAAACGACCCTGGTTTCCAGGCACACTTAAAATTTAGTATCTCAGAAGCATTGAATTTAGGCTTAATAAAAAGTTATGATACATTGATTAAATACCAGCTGAGGGCTGAAGAGTGTTTCCTGAGCTTTATAGGGCTGCAGGCCATAAATTGCATTGCCACCTAATTATTCTGTCTGACCAGCATCTCCAAAACAGAACACAATGCATGTTTGTCAGAATGCTCTGGGAGTAGGACCTTGACCTTTTTAAACTTTATCATAGCTCTGTGTTTGCAAGGAAAGCAGAGGGACCTGGCCACACCTCTGCTCACACCATAAAGCAAAGATCTGCCTCTGCCTGGTATGCCAGGGCTTTAGCATAGCATACACACTGCAGAGCCATTACATCCTGCATCCAGCTTCCCTGGGAGATCTGTGCAGTCCATGAATTTCCCACTCTGAGCCAAAAAGTTCCCCCCAACAGGACAAATTTGTGCCCCGTGTGTGATGGAGTCCAATGTGATGTCTGTACCATCCCACCAGCTTCCTGGCAGGAGACAATAAACCTTCTCTACTAAAAGGCTAAGGAGATCTAGAAACATATTCTCTCTCCTTTCAAATCTGTGTGGATCATTATATTATTTGTCACATGGGATTAGCTTTCTCTCTCAACCCAAAGCAAGAGTAGGTTGGCTTGAACTTGGAAGGCTTGAAAAGCCCAGCATGGTCACTCACTCTCTCTAAAGCTCAAGGCAACTCTCAATCCATGCCCAAGGGCCAGCATCTCTTTTATGAGTGAACTACATCTGTGCATAGTGGGTCTCACTCTGCAGATAACACATGGTACTAACCTCTCCTAAAGGCCTAATTCAGAGATGAGGAAGGGTGAACACCCTTGCACTTTGGCATTACACCTTTAACTCAGCCAGGAGCTCTTTTGGAAAAGAAGAAGCTGCATAAAATAAAAAAAAACACAGTATTACTATTCCCATCACCAATCTTGGTTACCAAAATGACTTTCTGTACTCTCTCACAATCCACACCCATCTTCTTCTGACCCTGAGGAGAACATTTCACTGTGGGAAGGTCCACATTCAGCAGTGGGAAAAAAAACCTCTTAAGGAAAATGCTCGGAATACAACTTTAAGACACCAGAGAACAGATCCCAGACCTAACTCAAACTCACTCTGTGACTTTGGGCAAGACATTTAATTCTCCTATGTCCACACTTTCCACCAAGAAACCTGTTGCTATCTTGAAATGTATTCATGGGGTACATAAGAGTTATCAGAGTCTTTTTCTGCACATGTACAGCTCCTACAACAATGTGGACTCAATCTGTTACTCCTGAAAAACAATTTATCCTGGTCACAGAAGATGATAGAAAGAGCTCTTTTTAAAGGCATACAAAGGGCTAATTCATCCTGAATTAACCAATCTTTTCTTTATTTTAATGCAGATGTAATCCACTCATTGTTCCATGTAAGAAATCTGCTGCAGACTGCTGAGTGCCAGCCTCAACTCTCAAAGTACATTACAATTTTTACCTGTCCATGGGGAATATGTCTCCAGGCATGGGCATCTAGCCTCTTTGCTGGTTAGTACAGAGCACTCTATTAAAGCCCAGCAAGTGAGGACTCTCAGCATGTTGCTTGGGAAGCTTTCAGAATCAGCCTATGAACAATGAACCTACAGTAAAGATGAGTGTTCTTCCCATCTTGTTTATTTAGAGTTGGGAGCAGAGAGAGGGAAGGAGGGAATTGGTTTGGGTTTTTAACACCCTGTAAGAGCTTCCACATGTTATTTCCAGATTCAAGTAGGTGGGAATCTTGATCCACTGAGTGTCAAATCATTCAATACCCAAAATGCCAAATTAAAACAATGACACAAAATGCCATCCTGCAATCACACATAATACTGTCCTGAATTGTCAAGTGCACTCTAGCAAGGGTGAAAAGTATAAAGCGATCCAGAGCTGGGTGTCAAGCTCTGCCACAACAGAATTCAAAATAATTGTGCTGTTGTTTGACAGGTAGTAAAATTCATGGTGGTCTATTAAATCAATGGCAATATAATGTGGAACACTGCAGATTAAAAAAGAAAAAAAAAAAAAGGGCAGAGTGTTCACTAAGGGAAGCCATTGGCAAGAATCTCTTTGGAGCTCCTAATTGGTTTGATTTGTGGCAAGAAAGGCTGATACATGGAAGACAGAATAGATAGAGAGGAAGACAAGAAAGCAAGAGAGAATCAGGAAGTGGAAGAGCAAAATAAACATAAAAGAGAAGACAAGTGAGGGGAAATGGGAATGAAAGAATTGTAAAGAAAGTACTAACAAGTTGTTACTCTATATAGATACCCCAATTTTAGCACCTTTCACATGCTGTTGTACTGGTGCATATTTGTCACAGCCAACAGTTCCTTACCTCAGCTGCTGGATAGTCTGCTCTGGCTGCCAGGAGGAGACCTATTGATTAAGTTCAGAAAGTGAAATCTCCTTTTATGATCTTAAGCAGGATTCATCTCAAATGCAGGAAACCCCTCCAATTTTATAAAAAAAGACTTAAAACACTTATGTGAAAGTCAGCATGTCAGTCTGAGGCACAGTGAGTATAAAACTGGCATTAGAAGAATATGACTTTCCATGGGTGAATGTATGATCTTTTCCTGGCTGGACATCAAGTTTCAAATCCAGATAAAGACCTCCAGGGTGCTTTATGTTCACACTTTCCAGGCCATTCAAGGATTACACCCCACCTGTGTCATATCCATTTTTAAATGGAATGGTGGCATCTTTCATCCAGGAATTCTGGGGGATCTAGGATTTGATAAAAAATTTTGCATTAAATCACAGTGTCTTCATGAGAACCTTAAACAGTTTCAGAGAAGCAGTTGTGCTAAAGGTGTTTATGAGGAGAAGCAGAGGATTATATCTGAATACTTTATGTGAAATGAGTGGAAGACAGGCTGGAGAAGGCTGTGTTGGCCATGAGGGTCACGGAGGTTCACCTCCCAGGTACAGCAACAGAAGGAGTTCCACTTTCTTAAGACAGCCAGAGCCTGTTCCACAGCAGTGGCTGAACTAGAGTGAACCTTTCAAAAAGCCATTGAGTTGTGAATTAAGAGGCAAGCAGTCATGACGGATTCACTGCTCTTCATGAGAGGCTGTTCCAGCAGTTAATTACTCTCACTGTCAGCATCTTATTTTCCTTGGGAGTTTATCACATTTAAGTCCAATCAAGAGCCCATCTTATGAGCACTCTGTTACAGAAGTTTAGTGAGAAATGATGGGTCTATTAGAGCAAAGATCCCTTTAGTACCAGATACAGGTGTTGACATTGAGATACCACAACCAAATCACCCTCTAAAGCTTTCTTTTGATATCCTGAATACACTCATTACTATGTCTGTGTAGGTGTTTGCTGAATGCCCAGCTTTTCAATTCAATGCTCTTGTGCCTCCCCCCTGCCCCCAGAGAGCAGAGACCAAAACTGAATGCTGCCTTTCAGTAATGATCTTAGCTCCATTAGTGGAGGTAATATTTATTTCCTCTAAATCAGTATGCCAGGTGTCACAAAACACTTGTGCCTCAGGACAGCACAAGGAAGGGCATGTTCAGCTACTTATTTTCAATAACACAAAAGTCCCTTCAAATTCACTGCTTCCAAGATACAGCCAGATGATAACCTCCAACAGCCCATCACTGCTTCCCATATCTTTTGTTTCTAATATTTGACCTCACATTCAGTGGCATTGAAATATATGCTGTATGATTTGTGTCACCTTACCAGATCTGGATGCAGATAGCTGTGTCAGGGATCTCTGTGCATCTGTACTTGTCATATCATCAATCCCATTTGGCTACAAAAACCTAATTTTTTTTTCACACTATGAATAAAAAAATGAATTCAAAAACCACAATCCAAACACTGGACTGATAAAACACCTAGTCATTGGTTACAGCACCTTGCTACTCACCATTTTGAAAATATCAGTGCATTTTAGCAGTTCATATGGCATAGATCAATTTTATAAAACCATTTTTTCACTCCAATGGGAATGGTCTGTAGTGGTAACTGAGTAGGTCCCATTCAAAGGTTTTTTCTTAACTGAAAGTTATGATTTCACTGAACAGTTTTTAGGGAAGAATTTTTCCCCACAGCAATGTCTCCTTTTTGTTAAAAATTCCTACTATTCTATAGGAAAAGCTTTGAGTGTAAACTTTATTAGACCAACTGAAATGGTTGTACAAGCAGAAGATCTCACTGGCTTCTACTAGTCAACATGTTGCAGGTATAAGAACACTGTAAATGCATTACATCTCTGTTGTTAGCAACAAGTTTCTATTTGTCTTGACAAATAAAACTTATACCATTTTAGCTCCATTCAAGCTCTACTGAAAGCTGAAAAACTTGTTTCAGTGAAGTTTTCAGCATTTCAAAATTTCTTCTAACTGTGCCTCACAACAAGCTCCACCCTTGTTGATAGAAAGAAGGACCCATGGAACTACCAACCTGTTAACCTCAACTCTGTTCCTGGGAATATCATAGAACAGATCTTCCTAGAAACTAAGCTAAGGCACCTGAAGGACAGGGGTGTGATTCAAGACAGCCAGCATGGCTTTAAGAAGGGCAAGTCCTGCCTGACTAACCTAGTGGCCTTCTGTGATGGAGTGACTACACCAGTGGACAAGGAAAGAGCTATGGGTGTCATCTATCTGGACTTCTGTAAGGGCTATGATACAGTCCCATGCAACATCCTTCTCTCTGATTTGAAGAGAGATGGATTTGATAGGTGGACTATTTGGTAGATAAGAAGTTGGTTGGATGGTCACATCCAGAGGATAGTGGTCAATATCATAATGTCAGGAAGGAGATCAGTGACAAGAGGTATCCCTCAGGGCTCTGTACTGGGATCAGTGTTATCTTCATCAGTGACATAGATAGTGGGATCAAGTGCACTCTCAGTAAGTTTGCCAATGACACCATGCTGAGCGATGTGATCAACATGCCTGAGGGAAGGGATGCCAACCAGAGGCACCTAGACAAGCTTGGGAAGTCAGCCTGTATGAATCTCTGAGTTTCAACAAGGCCAAGTGCAAGGTCCTGCACCTGGGTCAAGACAAACACCATTAGCAATACAGGCTGAGAAATGAAGGAATTGAGTGCAGCCCTGTGTAGAAGGGCTTGAGGGTACTGGTGGATGAAAAGCTGGACATGAGCCAACAATGTGTGCTCACATTGACCAGAAGGTCAACCATAACCTCTTTATAGGAGCCTTTCAATACTTAAAGGGAGTCTATAAGAAAGATGGAGACCATCTTTTTAACAGGGCCTGTTGTGACAGGAGAAGTGATGATGGATTTAAACTAAAAGAGGATAGATTTAGACTGTATATAAAGAAGATATCTTTCTACAATGAAGGTGGTGAAACACTGGAACAGGTTGGCAGAGAGGTGGTAGAAGTCCCATCCCTGGAAACATTCCAGGTCAGACTGAACAGGGTTCTGAACAACATGATCTACTTAAAAATACCCCTGATCACTGCAAGGGGTGAGGACAAGATGGCCTTTAAAGGTCCCTTCCAACCCAAAGCATTCTGTGATTGTTCTTGAGTTAAATCATCAAAGAAAATGAATTTCTCAGCACTTTTTCTTAATATATTAAAAATAGTTGATCAAACTTCTATATTCTGCTCTCTGTTTTCATGCACTACATTGAGAAGCACTAATGCAGTCACATAATCTTTTCATCACCAGAAAGCTCAGTGGTTTTCCTTCTCAGTTTAGTGCATATCTCCAGAACACTCCACTCGGTCACACCCGCTTATTACAGACTCTTCTTGTCAAGGGTCCTCATGTATTTTAGTCTCAGAGTTCATCAATTTGACACAAATTGGACCAACTCTCACTTTACCCTCAGTCAGAAAGAATCCAGCAGGTTATAAAATGAGCCATTTTCCCAAAGGAATAAACCCCACCACGTGTTAATTACATCATCAAGTAGTAATTTATGAATTACGCCATCCTGTGACAGGCTTCGTGACAGGACATGGTGGTCACACCACCACTGCACTAGGAGAGTTGAAGGAGGCTGTCAGGAATAGCTGTGGGGAAGAAGAGATATTTTAGAAGTAAGGCTATGTTCTTCTTGCTGCTAAAACCTGCCTGGTGAAAACATGACCCAGGGCAAGCTAAAAGCCAAAACTCAAATGAAAGGTCCAAGTGGCTTGCAGGACTCTCATCTTTCCCCTAAGTCTCTTAGGAGGCACAGGGCAGTCTGACTACAGCTGGGCAGAGGTTAATCATGAGCAATGTCTCTTGTGGGCTGACCAGTGCCTACATTTCAGTAAAGGAGCCCAGTGACAGCACACCCCATGCCTGGTCTGCTGTTCTGCCTCATCCCTAGTTTAGGCCATGAATACCATGGGCACAAAATCTGTCACCATTTAACTCAGGCACTCATTGTCACAGCAGAGTCAAGCCCAACCACAGTGGCTGGGTCATGTTCACAGTACAAAAGTAAAGCAATAATAAATGCCACCCAACTTTAATCATCTGGTGAAATTCAAATTCCTCCCCTCCCTCAGAAGCAACAATATCATCATGGGGGTCAGTATACAGCAAATTTCAGCAGAAAAATAAAACCAGCAGGATACATCTGTACACATTTACAGAGTAGGTGTCTCCACCATATCTGGCTGATGGCAGCAGGACCCACCACAGCACCTTCTCCTCATGGTGGGGTGCAAGGAACCATGGGGAGGCCCATACTGCCCACAAGCCCAAGGCCAACCTGATGCCATGGAGGAGGCCATTGCTGCCTACCTACTAAGCAAGCAGCTCCAGGAGCAACCACACTCACTCTAGTAGAAAAGGTTGGAAGCCATCTTATATGTCTTGTTTTCTGTCCTTAAATGCACATATTACTTGAGTTAGCAGAGAGGCTGGTGTTAGGCATGGTCCTTCAGGCCCAAAACCAGAAGACTGAGACAACCAAAAGCTTGTCACCTTTTCTAGGACAACCACAGAAAAGGCAACAAATAGGAAGGAGATTTCTATGGACTCCATTGAAGAGTCAAAGTTATTGGCTGAAGGAACATGGCACTAGCTGAACATAAGTCATGGAGCTGCACGACAACACAAGCAAACACACTTATTTGAACATGCCTAAGTGTACACTTGAAATAAAACCAGGTCATAAATCATTTAGCTTGTTCCAAGCACATACCCTCAGCATGGGATCTCTGAAGAGACACATAGTTTAATTTTGAGTATAAAATGTTATAATTTCTAAAAAAAAGTGGTCTGCAAGACTTCATTTTAGATTTCTGCTGAGAGCAACCACCATGCTTCAAAATTGTATGATCCTTTTTCTGAATTCCCTACAGATGAACCTTAAACCCTTTAAAAATCATAACTAACTTACTTGTGGGGATAATTCCAGGAAAGTGTCAACCCAGAAGATGCTTTTGCCTTCCACAAACCTCCTGCCTATGCGTTCACAACATCAGAAATCCTGTCAAATACATACTCCCCTTCTGCTCAAGTGCTGTCAGGATATGATGGCTCATGTAACCCTGAGTTCACTTCTTCACCTTTCTTTTCTTCTCAGTCCAAAGTATAAACCTTGAAACCTCAGCTGAGGTTCCTCATTGTCCTCACTTTACAAGTCTGCAAGGCTCACTATATGAAAAGATATTAAGACTCAACATTACTGCCAAACTGAGATATTTGTAACACATACACTTGAAATACTTTATCTGGCTTTCTCAAAAATACCTATGTGCTCTGATTTCATTTGACTAGCAGAAACAGAAATCTAGAATTTCTAACTTTTCTAAAAGAAAGTTCAGGAACATTTTAAGAAAAGCAGTTGCAATTGTTCAGTCACAACATCACAAACAAGAAAACACAGATGGGTAGAAAAAACATGTGCAGTTTCTTAGGATTAATAAGTGGACATAGAATGAGGATTCAACTGGCATTTCTAACTCTTAAAAATCACTGGAATAAGCCACCTAGCAAAGGAGGATCCATACAGGACCATATATGGATCAAGGCATTAAAAATAACCAGACATGAACCAAACAGCAGTAGTAACTGACTAAGTCATTGCATGTGAAGAGTCTCTTGGGGATTACATATTAGAAGTGTGCAGTACCACCCCTGAACTAAAGTAGAAATGTGACTATTTAAGGAATTCTGAAGAGACTTAACACTCTGGATTATAAAGTACTTCTACATTTGTCTTTTTTTTAAAAAAAAAAAATAAGAATTTGGCCATGCTTAAGTATATCATGTTTAAAAGTCAGCCAAGTCTTGAAGTTACATTCTACAACAAAAAATAAGGAGTTTAGCAAATGAATGTGTGTGCTGCCCTTTGGATCCCACTGCAAAGAATTACTCTGGTTTAAACACTGCTGTTGTCAGCTAAGAATCTGTCATTTGTTAGTGGTATCCTTTAGCCACCTATAAAACACAATTCATACCATAAACCCAGGTATTGCAGTGGTAATTAAAATCCCAAAACAATTAGCTGTTTGTTTATTTCACTTGGGAATCTGGCTAAAACCTAAATGAGAAAACAAAACAAGCAAACAAGAAAGATCTTTTTAAAACCCCCTCCATCTTAGGCATAAGCCCAGATGTCTGAATGATGTCCTAATTAAGCTGTCCTACAGCATTACAACATAAGCCAGCCCACATATATATGTGTGTGTGTGTGCACTTTATTATGTGCTGTGCAGTCCTGACAGCCTCAACAATTCATTTCCAAGATCTGAGCAGGTGGCAATCAAGGGTTGAAGCACTAAGGAGGAAAAAACAAGCAACCTGCCTAAAGCTTTCCTAGAAGTGACCTGGGAACAAGTGCCTTCACCTGTGAAGATGTGAAAGGTCTGGAAGCTACCTCAAAGGGACATCCTTGTAAGATCACTGCATAGAGGTGTTTAGTCTAGAGGCAGGCAGCCAGGTTCAGCAGAATGAGGTGAAGATGTGTCTGAGGGTGAGTGGGGAGTTGCACAGCCTTCACCACTTGCACATTAGACCTGAACCTGAAACCAAAGAGTTTCTTGGTTGCTGAGATTTGTCCCTTCTAACTCACACAAAGAGAGGCTGCAAATCATTTCTGCAGACTCTCAGAGATGACTCTATTAACAAAAATTCCATCTACTCTGATATTTTTGAGTCTACTCCCACAGAGGGTTGATTTCACCCTTCTGGAGACTTTTAAAGGTAGGGTAGACCAGGTTCTTGGCAGGAAGAAGCATCCAAGATTAGGTTCAGGGCCTAGGTGTAATGCCAAAATGGGACTGAGACAGGAGAAAGGCTGTTTTCCAAGAGCAGAACTGCAGCTGCAAAGAAGTACAGGTCTGGGAGGAAAAAAAAAATGGAAATGAATTATTGCTGAAGGACACTAGGCCCAGAAAACCCCCCTGGAAATGCTGTGCTCAACTTCAGACACCAGCTCAATTATATCCTTGATGATATCAGCTGCTTGACTATAATCTAGTATTCAGCAACATCACGTGCAGTAATCAGGAACATTTTTATGTATAAAAATAACAGTTGCATGAAGCACCTTCATGAAACTTCTTCCTTATGCATTATTAGTATCAACCCTTAGATCTGCATAGCTGCACAGTCTACATGCATGTGTCCACAAATTCACCTGCAAATGTCTCTAGGGAAACAGAAGGATCATTGTTTGCTGTTAGTTATCATGTTGCAAATCTGAGCTATAAGTGTAGTGTGAGGAGCAGCACCTGACTCCAGCAGGACAAAAAGGGAATAAAACTGAGTATTCTTAACCCTAATAGAAGGGCTCAGAATTTCTATTTTATTTATAGGGTGCTATTTAAATAGAGCTAAATTGCATTTAATAAATCACATTTCTCTGTGAAGGGAACGTGTTCAGCTTTACACCAGTATTCAGGGGCTTACGCAGATGCTGAGCAAGGAAAGTGACAAACCAGCTCTGATGTGGGAGGGGTGGAGAGCCTGCTCTCTTGTTCCTGTTAGAGCTGAAAGGCAAAAGGGGAGAGGTGAAGAGTTAGATGTCGTTACCTGAAAGTAGTTGAACTTAGCTTCTTAAAACACACCCATGTCCTAACTTGTCACTAACAACCCTTTTTAAAGGAGTTGCCTTCCAAGGGAGCAGTTTGGTTATGCATTACTTGGATGCTTGATTTGCCTGAAAACATGACAGCATTCACCCAAACTCATTGCCACGTGTGCCATACCAGTACGTGCTGATACAGTTAAATACTCCATTTCTGTGTTGCTTTGCAGAACAAAACACATTGTGTTATCAGCTTGAAGCTGCTCCTTGTCCTCCAGATCTCCTTTATCTGTACCATCCAATATTTTGAACACCTTTCTTATTGCCCCCCTCTTCAAAGAAAGCAGATCTAGACACTTTGTCCAGCTGCATTGTTTTCCCCAGCCTCTGCAACTGTCTTTATGGGCTGTGTCTGAACTTCTTATTTCCCACCGTCTTCTGTCTGTGGCAGGCATCCAAACTGACAACTGCATTTCAGAGTGAGAGCATCTGAAAAGAATAGAAAAGCCAGAGTGGTCTGGCTTTTTCAAGAGTGATTTAATCTTTTCAGATGCTTTCCAAGAAGTCTTCAGCAGAGCAAATGAGCTTATTTTCCTGATCTTTCTCAACATGTTCCAGATACGGTTCCTACTTCCAGCTATTTTCACCTCTCTGAGAGTATTGCAGGAGCCTTCTAGATTCCCATAACTAATTAATTCCTTGTCCTATTTGCTATTATGCTTCTTAACATGACTGCTTTCACACTTCCATTCCACCATCTTCTTCCAGAGTTGCTCATGCACAGAGGTTGTGTTTGTGGAAGCCTGCCAAGCTCTGAACAGAACACCAATGTTGAGACCTGCTGAAGTCCCTTCCAACCTGAATTATGGTTGGTATAAAATATGTCTCTTAATCACCATGTTGCATCATCTAATGAGAAAAAAAATAAAGATAGCACCTTTGTAAGGTCAAGTTCTCTGTGTTTTCTCTGCCTCTTCTAGATGACTGTCAATTCCACTTTTCCAATGCTAAGACTATTTCAAGGCACTAGCAAGCACATGCTTGGTGAAGATTCCCTGCTGCCCAGCTAGCTGTGAACTCATACAGCAGCTAAGCTCCATCCATGGGTTTATGCAGAGCCTTTGTGCTGCCTATAGCTTGCATTGAACCTCCAGAAGGATGCCTTCAGAGAGCAAATGTACTGCAAGGTTCATGCTTCAAAGTATACACAGCCTGGTCTCCGAAATCTCACAGCACTACCTGCAGGCTCTCCATCCAGTGCTTTACTTTCATGCTTTATAATATGTCAACACACAAATTAGCATTAGCCTTCACTGTCCACTGAAGAGTTAATCTAGATCACCAGAATACAGCATGTGAGCAGAGAAAACAGCCAAACTCAGAAAAGATCCCAGGCTGTTACTGCAGTTTTTCCCTTTTCTGTTTCCTCCATCTTCCTCCACCAGCAAAACATTCATTTTGCTCTTCTCTTTAATGGAAGAACTAGCTCAAGCAGAGAAAGGGATAAACTACACCCAAATAAAAAAAAAAAAAAAGAAAAGAAAGAAAATAAAAATAAATACATAACAAACCCCTTTCAAATACTCACCCTTCAAAAGGATCAAATTATTTCAATTCTGGTCTGTCTCGTTCACTTTCCTCCCTCCTCCCTGCCTAGGTGTATGTACATATCCGTATATTTAGAGAAGGGGTTTTTTTAGCATTATTATTTAGTTAATATGAATTACAGGCCTCAAGCTGCCTCCCCTCTAAACCCAAAATGAAGCAGCTCTCTTTTTTTCTTCTTTTTTTTTTTTTTTTCCCCCCTCACCAACACGATTTACATTCTCAATGTAATGTATTAAAAAGTTGACAGGGCCGAAAGGATTCACATGATGTCGGCTAAGAAACCCAATTTCCATGATGAATTGCCCGGAGCCCCTGAATCACAAACCATTTTTTCCGCTGCTCAGAAGTTGATTTTTTTTTTTTTTTTTAAATCTTCTTAAAGCTTCTCTCCTAATCTTCAGCTAGAAGAGATGGGTGAAAGGATTTTTTTTTTCTAAACTAAGGAAAGTATTAGCATCTTGGTTGTTGTGCATCAAATTTGAAAATGCAAGGTTAGTAATATTTCAAATCGGCTACGGTCCAAGCCACTTGATAAGTATGCTTGCTGTCTCTCCCTGTCTCTTCCCCCCCCCCCACCTCTAAGTTTCTGTTGGCAGGAGTAGAGTGCTACTGCAGTGACTGCGTGTGCAAGGGTGCGCGCGTGTGCACACCGTGTGTGCAGGTAGGCTGGTGGGGAGGGAGTTTCAGCCTCCCTCCCCTACCCGGTACTTTAGCTCTTTCTTTCCACAGAGCATGATTTCCAGCAGAGGAGACCCCATCCACCCTCATTCAGCACTTACATGATTGGAGACAAGGCAAATGAAGCAACAGCCAGATCCAAAGCCAAATACCTACTAGATTTCCCTTTCAGAGACGACTGAGCTCTTCCCTGGGTGCTGGATAGAAGCCCCATGCTGAAACAGTGTGCCCTGCAGGCATGCTGGCATGTATATTTGTTTTTAAATGAAGTCCTTCCCTCCATGGAGTTCCTGGAAAAAAGCCTGAAGAGAGGAAACAAGTCATTTTGCCCACTCTAAAGAGACATCCAGTCATTCCCAATAGCAAGGTCTTTAATGAGATTTCCCTCCCTGCTCCTCTCCTTCCCTAGCATTTGAAAAACAGATCGTGGTCAGGGGCTGCCTCTGTGGGTAAAAGGAAGGACAGTTTCTTCCCCCAGTGTTGCCACTTCCAAATCGTAGCATTCCTGTCCCCATCATTTGTAGAGTGCCCCCAACTCTTACTCAGGAAGGAGGAATATCCTGGCAGGCAGTGGATGCAAACATGCAGTAACCAGCTGCCCACATGCCTGAGGCTTTCAAGAAAAGGCTCACACCATAAGTGCCACACATAAACCCCAGGAAGGTGAAGCAACACAAACATTAAGGACTCCCAGCAGCAAGTTTTGTGTACAAAGAGTGGGGTCAGAGACAAGGCTAACAAAGCAAGACATTGTCAGGGAATGCATTGCATTTTTCCTCTTCGTGTTCCAAGCCAAAAGGTATCTGCAGCTCTCAGACACTCAAAATATTACTGGGACCAAGCAGGGACCAGCCATTGAAGCCATGCTATGCCATGCCTGCTCAGCATTTGGGTCAAACAGGACAGTAGATTACAAAGGTAGCCCAGGAATTTATCCAGAAGACCCAGCACAGCCATTGGATGATCATCCAGCACTAACAAAGCCAGCAGCTTAACTATACACTGTAAAAAACCCCACATCCTTCAGTCCATTGTGAATCTGTTTCCTTACTAGAGTCATCTGATGCCCCTTGTAGAGACCTCAGACCTCTCTACCTCTGGGAACATGAAGTTGTTGTAAATCTACTTCTGCAGTGGTACATCTCACCTTAGCTTACCGCAGCTCTCCACAGTTGCTGCCTTGGGTGTTCTCCATCTCTTCTACCTACTACCCTAGATGCCTAAAGGCAGGGAGTCAATTGTATCCATCATTTTGCATTAAAATTTCTCCCACTGCAGAAAAAAGCCTCTCTGCTCTGCCAGAAAAGAAGCTGCCTCAAATGACTGGCTTTTCTTACTGGGAGTGGTTGTATTATAGTATATTGCCAGAGAGATGCTGGAAGGAGTGAGTCTCTCATAAGACTAGCAGAGCTACCACATGAGCCTCCACTACCTCTCTGTTGTGATTAGTCTTTCTCAGCACAGATTCCAGCAGCCTCTTTTATATTTATTCAAAAAATCCCTTCCTGGTCATCTCCAAATCAGGATCAGCTCTAGGAGCAAAGCCAGAATTTTAGGAGATCACTATCAGTGCACAGAGACCTGAGGGTATCATCTATTTGTATGGGTACTGGAAACAAGTTTGCATAGAGAGGACATGAGAGAGGCTATGGTGGACCTAATACCTCTGGCATTCATCTGCAGTTGAGTAAGAGGGACTGGAATCAATGACCTTGGAGACTTCTGCCCATTGAGTGGGACCTACAAGTTCAATAGCTGAAGAGGAAATACTCAATCATTCCTAGCTGTAACCTGTGCAAGAGTGTGGCTTCAGACCCTCAGGTTTCTTACTAGCTATTCTCCCACTTGCTCTGTAGATTTACACTCCATGCTCCCCTTTATCTTCACGTACCACCCCTCTTAATTAGAAAAACATCTCCTTTCTCCCAAATTCAGCCTCTACATTGCAGCATTTATTTCTACCCTTCAGTACCCAAAAGCCTGCTTTTTTGAGGTTGATTCCTAAAGCATGTTGGTAAAACTCTGGACTGAGGCATCCAAGTGAATTAAGCAAAGCCTAGTTTTCCTTACTAGAGCCATGTTTTTAGTCCCATCTCATGCAGAGCTGTAATTTCTATGCCCAACAGCTGACTCAAATTCTTTCCCTGGTGCTAACATTACTTTAATTGAGGGAGATGATCTTGAGAATTAAGGCCCAAAGATAAGCCTGATATTACTATCTTCTAGGTACAGCAGCTTATTTTAATGCACAGCTGCCCAGGTGCTAGGCAGGTCTTAAACCCAAGACTGTCTTGGGCAACTCTAGCCCTTACAGGTTTAGAAAAAACATAGGACTTTGATCTTTAAGGTCCCTTCCAACCTGGCCATTCTATGATTCTATGACTTCAGCAGCTAGGCTTAGGAGCTGATCAAGCCCAGCTCCATTCCTGCAATCACATCACCACACTTTGTTTCCCAGGATTTAGCACCAGGAGCATGTATACAAATCAGCAGCAAGAGGGGGGTGACCCAGTAAGTATCACTAGGAGTTAATCCAGCCTACTCAGACTGATGAAGTCACCCTCCTGTTCCCTGACCCTCAATCCCTGCATGGTTCTTCCTTGCAATGGGGCTGGGAGAGACTTTAACCCTCACTACACCTCTCCTGCTCATTACCACTGAGCAGATATTCAGCACTCATATACCCACCACACCAGGTGCAGATAAGGTGACAAGGCACAACTGAAGGAGCTGGGTACAAACCACACTAAGGTGATGCAAGAGGTTGAAATCAAGAGGATTATCAAGACGCTTAGGAGAAGGTGAAGAACACCACCTGTAATTGCTGAAATCTTGATAGACTCAAAACACTGAAGGCATTTTGGTGTGAGACATGAAGCCTATGTAATTTAAGGTCTTCTTCCATGTATTCCAAGGACTTGATAAAATTATAACAGGCCAAAAAGCCTGCTCTGCAATCACCATATCTATGGAAACTTGAAAACCAGCACAACATTCCCACAGGAGAAGTCAGTTCTTTCCATGTTGGATATACAATGTGGACTTTGCTTCACACACAAGCTTTAAATCTACTAGCTTTTAGAGTGTGTCCTATCTAGATTATCTTCCTCACTCATGAACTTCAAAGCAGTAGGATCATCTTAGGGTGAAAGAAAACCAGGTTCCCCAGCAGCAATCTGGGTACCACAGGGTAGCCAGAATCAGATTGTATCTAGTGCTACCCAACAAGGAGCAGTACTGCTGTGCAAGGTGATGGGATGAGCTGGGAGCCAAGGGCAACCCCAAACTCAGGCAATGCACTCATCCACCAAAGCACAGACCCTCAGCACCAGAGAGGCAAGAGCTGGCAGCAGGGTCCATTGACACAATGAGGGGATGAACCAGGTCCAAGGTTCTTCCACGGAGTCATCTCAGAAGATGGGGCTGAAACAAGCTAAATACATCTTACATTCAAGGCCAACCCAGGGACAGGCAAGACTGGAGACAAGCACACCAACAGCATGGTCCAAGCCAGGAGCAAATGCTCAGATCTGGGCTTAAATAGAGCTCCTGAGCCTGCGGACAGCAAGGTGTGTGGGTCAGAGTCCTAGATGAGCCTGCTTAGGGCTGTTAAGGCTTATTAGTACACTCAAGGCCTTGGCATTATACCAGGCAGGTCTATAATACCAGAAGTGTGACCCATTTTGAACAGCTTCTGAATCTAAGAAAGTCCATAGAGCACTGAAAAGTGTATTTCTTCTAGAAACACAGCTGGGCACTGGCAAGTTGGAAGACCATCCTGCTTCTTCAAAGTCTGGCACAGAGCCCCCTCTCACATCCTGGGATCCCCTTCCATCTTGCTGCTTTCCTTCGTATAAAGGACAGAAAGACAAGGAAGGATGCTTCCTGACCCTTCTTAGCCCTGGTCTGCTGGACGAGGTCCAGGTGGCCTCCATCATATTTCATGTCTATACTGTTCTTGCTGGGCAGAGCTCCCGGTGGGTGCTCATGGATTGCAGGTGGCTGCCCGTGACAGCAAAGACACCAGCAGCCTCCAGCGGCCAGATGGCAAACAGCACCAGCATGGCTATGTGACCAGCATCCCACGGCGAACACCAGTGTGGCCTCACGTCGTGTCATACGGCGAACACCAGCGTGACCTCACGTTGTGTCCTACGGCAAACACCAGTGTGGCTTCAAGTACAACATCTCACAGCAAACACCACTGTGGTTTCATGCTCAAGTGCCTCAGAGTGGACTCCAGTTTGGCCTCACATCCAACATTGCATGGCAAACAGCAGTGTGGCCTCACGTCCAAGGTCCCATGGTGAACAATATTGTGGCCTCACACCTGACATCCCACAGGGAACACCAATACAGCCTCACATCCAAAGTCCCACAGCAAACACAAGCATGGCTTTGCATCCAGTGTCCTCATGTGGCAGGTCACCATCATCCTCTCCATCACATCTAAGCCCACAGGGATTCACAGCTGGCCCAACTCCAGAAGGACATAAATGATACTCTTTTTACTAAAAAAGTAGCTTTTCAACAGCACCATCACACTTGCTTTTGCACGGGCAGGAACAAGCCTTTTCTCTTTCTGTCCAGAAATGGTACAGATGTCCATTGCCCTTGTTGCATGGACATGTGATGATGTGAGAATGTCATCCCAGCAGCAAGGCAGAGTGAAGGGTTGCATCTCTTTCGCTGCCCTTCACCCTGTTGTTGTTATATAATGGCACTGACCTTGGCCAAGTGTGGTTATACAGATACCTGCAGGATCCTGAAGTCTCCTTGGTGACTGTTCCTCCTTCTCCCCTAGAAAGATGTCCTTCAGTCCTCAGTGTCACCATGCCACCAAGGCCCCAAGTGATCTTAATGACAGAGCTTTCCCTACCCCAGGTTCCCAGGTACTCACCCTTCCCCAGCATCTCACCTCATGCGTATCCTGGCTGTATTCCCTGAGCTGCTGCACAGAGAACATCCTGCAGAGGAGCCCACCCAGGTGACCAGAGAAGCTGCAAAATAGGAGCAGATGAGCTTGTTTTCTTGTTGTCTGCTTTTTCTTAGTCCTTTGAAATAATCACAAACATAGCAATTATTGCAAAGATAAAATAGCAAGGATTATGAAATCCTCACAGGCAAAGCTCTCCATCAATTAACTAAATCAATCCTTGCTTTAAAACATAATCCACAACAAGAAGCTGCAGCAAGAGACAATTTTTTTAAAAGCACAAAAAAATAAAAGACTTGTGGAAGAACAGTGTGGGAAGGAGAGAGCAGAGATTTTTATCAGAGCACAGAATCATTTTGGGTGGTTGCATGTAACCTACAAGTGCCAAAAATATCTTGGCAAGGAGGCATGCTAAGATATACTGCTGAAGTTTTAAAATGTAGCTGAGGGATTTAAGGGTGTCATGAGTTTGGAGGTACACACACACACACACACACACACAAAAAAAAAGCCTGAATCAAGATTTTTTTAAGTAGTGCATAAAATTGGGTTCCTCAGTCCATGTTTAGGGACATATAACTAGAAAAGCTCTCTGTGACCATGAAGTCCATTCCCCCACAGCATGGACAATGCTAGTGTTTAATCCTCGTCATCACTCACCAATCTCAGCATAAAACTAACAGCCTCTCCAGGAAGAGTTCTGCTGGGGGAATGCTGTGCTCAGTGTGCTGGTAGAGAGGCTCCTCCTCAGTCTCCTCGCTCTGCCATCAGAAACTGGTTATTGACAACTTAAGTTTCTCCCAGTTCAGCCCCATTTCTTCCAGTATCAATATCCCCTTGCAACTGAACAAGCTGCCAACCACTCCAGTTCCCTCTGTTCAGGGAATAAAGTAAGCAGCTTGCTCCCCAGCAGCCCTGAGCTTCCTGCAGCAATTCCAGATGAGGCTTAGAGCTTGATCAATTGGTTAATTACTAGTGTTAGGAAAGTTTTGCCTAGTGTCTCTAGCCAAGGATCAAACCTCAACATCAGGGGAAAATGTCAACATGAAGTCAATGACCAGACACATGTGATTCTAGGGCATCCCAAAACCAACATATATGTGAAAGACACAGGAGTGGTGAGCACTGGGGAACACTGCACACAGTACAAACCTCCAAGGTTTGTACTGTGAGAGAGATCCACCAGAAGCTGTAGACTCCAGTGGCACTTGGGTTTGCCCCTGTAAAATGGGTGTTGATGAGCCACACAGCCTTAGCACTGGACAGATGCCTTGAATAAGGATAAGTAGCCTGTGTTTGACTAGGAAGATTTGGGTTTATGGTTCAGATGAGTCTCTCATTTCCCTTGGTTCACTGCTTCTCTGTCCTCTGCCAGGTGCTGCACCACACAAGGCAAGTGTGTTTTCTCCCTGTGTCCATGTGCAGCACTAAGCACAAAAACATGCTGTGCTGGAAGAGTCAAGAGAGCCCTAGGCTTGCAAGGCAGATAGAGCCGCATTTTAAACCTCTTTCTCTTGCATGCTTTGTCTTCCTTTTGAAACTCAGAGCTCTTCTGCTGTGGCAGACAGAAACCATAAGGGACAATCAGAAAGGTTAATAAAAACTTGAAAACGTTCTTAAATGACAGCTCAGGCTTGAAATATGAGTCTTCTGTTTGTTTTTCTTTGTAGCTCAACTTAAATATCCCTGCTAATTTTTTGAATATTGCTGTAGTGTACAGAAGAATTGCTGATGACACATTTTCCTAACACATGCATTACACAAAAGGAGATTATATTTTAGCCTCTTTTAGAGACTATAAAATCAGATTCATCCTAACGAAACAGCAAATAAAAAGGGGTTTCCCTTTTCTTTCTCAATCTCTTGGCATTTTTCCTCCTGTGGTTTTATTCTGCTCCTCCCCCCTCCTCTTTCTTACCTTATCTGTGTTTCCTGCTCATTTCAACTTGATGACATGTTGCTGGGACAACTAAGTCTCATAACCTTCTTAACTTTGCCATTGTTACTGCCTGGAGTGTATTTAGGAGGAGTGTTTTAATTTCTTCTCGAATGCACAGCGCCTGCCCCGTAGAAAGATATTAGCAATGGAAGGGGGGGAAGGCTTTTCTTCTGCAAATGTATGCTATTCAAATCATCTCTTTTTTTATTTCCTTTAAACCCATCATTTGTATGCTGTAGGTCGCTACTTTAAAACCCAGCTCGCTGTTGCTGAAAGGATCACCAGTATAATGATGTCATCCATATTCAGCTGAAATCTCAGCTCTGCTGGAGCCCAGTGCTCCCCTCCCCCTGGAAGCCCAGTCGCAGGCTCCCGAGCAGCCCGCATTCACCCAAAATTTCCCCATGGGAATGAGTGGGCTCGGCCAAGGATCATGGATGAAGGGGGTCCTTGCAGGAGGTGCATGGAAAGGCACTGCAGTGCATGGTTTATGTCAAAGCAACCCATAAAACCAGCTGGTTTGGAGTCACTTCTTTTGCAGTTTTGATGGCAGGTCCTTCTTCGGGCTCATCCCACAGAGGAGAAACACTCACTCATGGTGGTCACCGAGACCACAGATTGGCTCTGACCTGGCTGTCCCAGCCCTTATGGCCTGGGGAGAGGCAGGTTTCACAGCATGGAGTGATATCCCAAACCCATGGTTGAGTGCCCATTGATGCCTGTGTCCACTTTGGTTTAAGTATATCAAAAATCTAATCGTGCACATGTTTGCACATGATCTCCCAGTCTCTTCAAATGTCAGTTTGATGTTTCCCTGACACCCTGATTCAGGTACTTATTGTACCTGAACCAGTGCTCTTTTAACAACTAATTGATCTTTTTATTAACATATAATAACTTACTTATTAAATCTAAATTAAAGACTTAATTGAGACACTTAATCTAGAGTGGCTCAGTATATCACCCTCATAAGCATAATGTATAATTTAATTAATTGACAGAGCTGATAATAGCATGTCATCTGTCACTATTTCTCCTGACCTGGGAGCTGGTTGCAGCCTGAGGATTTTGCCATGGATGCAAATACGGGGCTCTCCCAGGGGTGGTACTGCAGGGTTTGGGTTGTGCTGCTCAACACACCAAGCACAGACATCTGCAAACTGATCCCCACCCTTACCAAAATGCACACAAATAAATTGTCTGCAGCCTAGGATCACAAATCAATATTAAAATTCTCTCTACTTAGAAGGAGAAGGCTGAACATGTGCCAGGCACTGATGGTGAAGGACCAGCTCAGCCCAGTGAGGCCCCAGGGCTGTTGGAGGAGGACAGCAAGGACATCGTTATGCTGCTTCTCCCCTCCCTCCAAGTAGAGATGCCAGGTCCTTTCCTACCTGGCAGCTGCTCAGAAAGCAAGAAGCTGCAAGCATCTGCCAAGTGGGGAGATTGTAGGTGGCCCCATGTACCTGAGGACACAAGGGGCCAACCAGGTAGGGCTTTATTTCCCCACTGGTCACTATTCCTTTGGACCCATGCACCATTTTTCACAGCCAGGCACTTGCTTTCCCCACCCCCACCATCTCCTAGCAATAAAGAATTTCATTTTAAAAACTGAAAGATTTAATTTAAAAATACAAAATGGCAAAGGGAGGGTTTTTAAATAAAAAAATAAAGGTAAAGAGATGATGGTTGGAACAAAATGTTCTAGAAGAAAGCTGTTCCCTTGGGGTTTCTTTTCTTTAAGCTTTGCATATTACAATTTGAAATTTTTGTAAAGAGATCCCCATTTTATATTCACACTGGTAGCCTGAATTTAAATATCTCTCTCACCTGAGATTAATACAGGCTTCACCCTGAATTACTTCCCAGCTCTGAAGTACAGCTCTGGAGAGCTCAACTCTCCACAAATTCACTTCTCTTTTAGAGGCATAAAAGCTTATGAAATATATGAAATATTAAAATAGCCTGTGTGCTGGGGCAGAGAAGGGGGAAGGGAAGGCTGGGTCAGTGAAGGGGGGCTCCTTTGATATGAAAACACACTTTTCCTCAAATAAAACCACAGATCTGTTACCACAGGACAAGAGACACATTAAATGGTAAGGGCAAAGATTTCAGCCCAAAAGATGATGCTCTTCTCTTTTTGTTTGTTTGTTGGGGGTTTTTTTACAATTATTAAGCCCTACAAAAGGGGCAGAGTGCAATCCATGTTGTGTGCAACAGAAATCATTGTTTCGGTCAGCAATAGAGAATATCAAGTTTCTCTGGAGCAAAACAAAGTATTCTCTGCAAATGAGGTTATAAACAAAGTTGTAAACTGTACTAACTCCATATTAACCAAATCCACCTGATGAGGGTGAAGCACTTTGTTTTACATGCTAAGGAACCATTAGCTAATTGCCATAGAAATCCAGCGTTTTGTATAATGATTTAACCCTTGTGTAACTGTCAGACTGGTGGAAGAGGGCAGCCAGTATGGGAAAGCAGGTGGCACAGCAGCAGGGTGGGCAGGGGTGGGGGGACATCCCAGCACAGGATGGACCACCTCTCTTCCTGGGGTTACTGCATCCCCTTTTTGCTATAGCCACAGTGGCTTTTTGACAAGAGGATTTTGGTGCTGTGAAAACCAGCCCCTGCCCACCCTGTGTTTGCTTTCATTCTCTGCATCTACAAAGAAATCAACTCCATCAACTTTTGTTGTTTGCTTCAGCAGGTGATGGGCAAAGACCTGCTGGTCCCTCGTAGCCCCTCACACTGTCCCTATATCTCTTTTCCCCTCACTAGTGTTTTTTCTGCATCCCTTCCTCCTTGCCTGCCATCACCAGCTCACACAGCCCAAAGCAAGAGGGGAGAGTTAGCTTTCAGCCAAGACAGGTGGGGTATTGCAAGGTGAGACTTCTTGGAGACCCAATGTCACTCAAATGAGTAATTTGGAGTTGTCAGTGCTGCAACCCTGTTCGCTCATGAGCCATGAGCAGAAGATGCTGAGATGGAAATTACTGGAGTCTAATGGGGGTGACAGAGAGAGCCCAGAAGAGGCCAAAGTATGACTTTAAACCATAGCTCTGCTTGCAAGCACTAGATAGAGCAACATGCCTTGGATCATCAGTGGGAGGAGGCTACAGTGGGCACTGCAATGTTCCACAGTCCATCAGGTGGTTTGGGGCTGTGCTTGGGACCACGACAGTGATGACCTGCCAGACTTGGGAACAGCTAGCAGAGAAAACTTTCCCTCAAATGTATGGCTCTATTAGAAACCTTTCTCAAGGGATCATCAGCATACAAAACCCCACCAGTTTCCTCCTTCTTGGCCTCTGTAGTCTCCAGGATTAGCAGGATGCCCAGTGCCATTGTAGCCCCAAAAGGTGCTCCAGTTCATAAGCATTTATGAGCCAAACCCAGAAGGGATGCAGTGGTGCACACAGTGAGTAGAGGGCAGGCAGCCTACTGCTGTGTATCTGCAATGAGAATCGAGCCCAGGAAACAGGTGTTCCATTTCCAGCCTGGGGCATGCCAGAGGAGTCCTGCTCCTGGATGTCCCCAAGGCAAGCATCAGAGTTGCTGAAGTCAGTAGGACAGGTACATCTTGGGACAAGTTCTGACAAGATTGTGCTTTCTCTTCACAGCAGCATTTGTCCACCCAGACTGCGCACATGTGTGTGTGCATGTTCACGTGTGCATGCTGTTTTCTTGGAAAGGCACTCACTGCTGTGGCAGAGAGTGTTCTGTGCAGCTGCTCCATTCTGCTGGCTGCAATGAATTTCTCTGCTAGCACTGCCCATCTGAATCAAATACAGTTTATTTCATTTTAAGAAGTCTTTTTTTTTTTTTTTCATTTCAAGAAAATGAATGTTAGAGCCAGATAAGAAACTATAGTCTGCTTTCAAGAAGGTTACAAGAAAACTGCATCTTGCATTACTAATCCTTTATCTTTCATGTTAACAAAAAGATTACTGACATATTTTTGAATGAAAGAAAATAAAATAGCAAATGCATCTAAAGAACTGTGTAACTTTCATGCAACACACAAATCAGTTGTTAAACGTGGGGGAAAAAAAGCAGGAGAATGAAGGGGAAATTCATAATACATTTCCCTTTATAAAGTGAGCAAACTAACTTTCTATAATAAAACTAGTGGAGGACTAGAAGATGCTCCTTTCATAAATAGAGAACAATCTTATTTTTACCAAGGCCTGTTTTCAGATGACAGAGAAGGAAATATCCTATGCCCAGGTTTTCCAGGGAGGGGATCAGGTGGTGCAGCCCTCCTGGGGGCCAAGAAGCTGCACCCCCCACCCTCTTCCAGCAGCCCTGTCTTCAAGAGTGGAGTCAGCCTGCCAAAAATCAGATGCAGAGTGAACGTGTTACCCCACATGGGCCATCTCTGGGGCAGAGAGTTGCCATGGGGGAGCTAGATGGTACCTCCCTCCACAGTGCATCGCTTTGTCCCACCCATGTCCAATCCACCCAGGATGAGTTTTTCTGGTGCTTCTCTCCCCAAAACTCCCTAGAAATCAAGTCCTGATCCTCAGCCCTGCTTTTCGAGGAGAAAACATCCCCCTGCCTTGGCACACAGTGGTTCATTAGGAAACCCATAATTGAATTCCCTGACCATTCAGTTCTAAAACCCCTTTGATCGAGAATTAGTTAATTACATTGGGCCCAGTATATTCCTTGTCACAAATTTTGCCCATGTCCCCCAGATATGCGATTGCAGGCTCCACTTGCATTGTGTCCTTTGAAATGCATTTATGAGCCTTTGAAGATCTCCCCCCTTAATGATGCATTGTTCGTTAATAAGTTGCCTGTAACATTTCCCCATTAGGAAATAGCTGTCTGCGACTCACTTCGGCTTGAATGAGTAATAATAATCCAAATGTAATTGATAATGTTG
This sequence comes from Galbula dea, assembly GCA_013399015.1. Classification (NCBI taxonomy): domain Eukaryota; kingdom Metazoa; phylum Chordata; class Aves; order Piciformes; family Galbulidae; genus Galbula; species Galbula dea. The sequence goes on from VWZX01001709.1 coordinate 1,017,813, forward strand.
GAGAATAAATGGGGATAGGCACTACCTGGAGAATTGGCTCCAGCAGGATGGAAGGGGAGAGCGCAGTCCCTGCCTGCCTCCCCACCGCCGACCTTCCCTGTGCTCGCCCTGCCAGAAATCCGTTTGACTTTGAGACAGGGCTGAATCAAAACTCCCGGCGGCAGATAAGAGCCAGAAAGATCACAGGTAGAGAGGCTCGGAGCGAGCAGCTCTCTGCCTGTAGCCAGGCGAGCAGGAGAAGCGTGCAGCGTTTCTGGGGAAGGTGAGAGGAGATAAGGAGCATCTGGAAGCATGGCAGGAGAGGAGGCAGATGGGGAGATAACGCTGAGATGGGGAGATTGTGCCTTGCTCGCCTCAGTACGGAGGGGTTTAATGAGGTGGATAGGGCGGTTCCACAGAGCAAAGGTGGTGGAGCCCCTTCATTCTTTGCCTTTAGGGCTGGAGTCTGGTTGTGTGCTCTCCAAGCAGCAGCACGTCAACAAAAGGCCTTCCTCAGAGTCCTCCAAAAAAGTCCTTTTCCCTAAGGCTTTGCCCCTAGCCCCACACTGCAGCAGCAGCACCATGGTGTAGGTCTCTACCTAAATAACTTCCCCAGCTGCTTCCTGGGGTGTCCAGCCCTCCTGGGAACCCTACAACCAGGCAGGGTGCTATTCCCCAGCCCTCAGACCTCCCTGCCACATGAATTTTGCTCTTCCTTTTCAAATAATTATGGGTTGATTTATTTAAAAAAAACAAAAACAAAAATAGAATAAGAAAAAAAAAAAACAACCACCAGGTCCCAGCTCTGCACTCAGGTGGGAATGCTGCCAGGAAAGACCTTGCTGTGGTGCATGTGCAGATATCTTGTCCTTGGGAGGGCATCTGCGGGATCACACTCTTGCCATGGAAAGCTTTCCTTACTAAAACATCCCTGTGTAATTCCAAGCAGTCTGGGATTAAAAAAGGTGAAAAACCCTATTTAGGAAACCTGAAAGCAGGATGTGAATACCTACCCAGCCAGGTAGAGGACTGCAGGGAAGAGTAATGCACTGGGGCAGCGGTTCTTGCCCCAGTTGGTCCAGCAGTAGGGAGGTGGAAAGGATGCTCTGCCCACCTCTTCCCTGCTGTTTCCTCCCTGTAGCCCCTGTGGTTTTCCCTTTGCATGGCAGAAGTGAGCCTGCAATCAGTACCAGTCCCAGCCCTGCACATCCCTGTGGCCAGGGCAGAGGTCAGGACCCAAAGTCTCCAGGCATGTGGGCTTATGTTAGAATTTGATCTCCAGAAGACCAGCCATTCAGAAAAAGACCCAGAAACTGAGTTTCGGTCAGCCACGCATATTGTCTGGGTGGAAAACTCTTGGAGCTGGGAATTCTCAGAGCCTTTTCTTCCAGCAATATTCACTGGAGGTGGTGTTCAGCCATGCCCATCACAGCAGCACTTTTCACTTAAAAACTGACCTAAAATCAAGAAAGTTCAAACAAAAGGGTTAAATATCTCCCCTTGGTTCTCCATACAACTACAAATCTATTAGTTTTGGATTTCTAAAAGCATTGTTTTTCTTTACCTTCTATCAAAATATCCTTGAATTGCTCTGTTTTGCTTTGACCTCCTTCTCAAGCCCTCCCAAGCACTGCTCCCACTGCACATTCCCTCTGCACATTGCGGTCTCTTGCACATCACTTTTCTTGTGCATTTCTCCGCTTGCAGGTTACTCTGGCTTGAAAACTGCTCCTCTTGCACATCACTTGCAAGGTCTTTTCTCTTCCATTTGCTTCTATTGCCCTCTACTGGGGACTGTCAAAGGGAAGGCTAATTGCCTGGGCAGTCCTGCCTTCTCTCCATCTCTCTCTGCAATTTTAGGGGAGCTGCAGAGCCTCAGGTTGAGGTGCCAGCATCTCCCTGCAGAAGCTATCCCCCAAAATTACTCACATGTCCCAGAGAGGCAACTCTGCCCCACAGTGCTGCACACCTGCTTGTGGTCACGGCCAACCCAGCACATGGCCAGCACAGAGGGGATGTCCAGGATGTGCATGTGGGTGCATAGACACGTGGGAGATACAAAGCAGCTTAGCTCTGCTATTGCACCTGCTTGTGCACAGCTTGAAAGCTCTGTGCACCCAGAGCTTGGCCAGACTTTACCCACGATCTCAAAGCAGGACATATATAGAGGTAGTCTTGAGCATCACCTCCCGATGCTTTGCTCCATGCAATCTTTGCACTTCAGCAGGCATAAACAGTGAATGCATAGAGTGGTTCACACACAAAACAAAGGAAAAGAGGACATCTGGAAAGGCCACACTGGCAAAACCAAAGTACGTGCTGTAATCACCAGAGAGGACCTTCAAAGAATTCCCAGGTACAGTCTAAGGCAGTGGCTCAACCTACAGGGCTTTTGTTTTCAGCAAGGAGATGGCAGGAAACGCAGGATCCAAAGCAACAGGGTTCCAAGGAAACCAAATGGCAATGAAGTGTTGGTCTCAAGGGACGCTACTGGGTCTCGTTCATTAATGGCCCTTGCTGGCAAAAGAAAGGTGCATCAAAATGCTGATGCCTCAAGACTGAAAAGCATCAGCAACACCATGAGAAGACCCATAAAACCCTGAGGAGAGCTGTAGGCAGCACGAAAGCTCAAGCCATGTCCACAGCAAGCAGCGAGGAGGATTTCTGCTGCGACCTGGGAGTTTTGTTTCTTGAAAGCCTGGAAAACAGCAAACACAGGAGCATGGGCTGAGCATGTCACATCTGCCATGCTGAGAGCTCTGGCCAAGCCCCTGCAGTGACTGCAGTGCCAGTAAGCTTGCACTATTACAGCCTGGGGGAGCAAAGTGGCAAATCTTGGGGGGACAAAGCTGCACACAAGTGTCCCATTGAGGCATGCAGCTATCTCTCTCTCCACAACCAGGCAGAAACCCAAAGATGTGATGTTCCATCACAGAGATAACCATGACCCACACTGGGTCGCCATCAGCCAGCTCAGAAAATTGGCACTATTCAGAGGAATATTCTTCATTCCCAATTGTATCTTTTCTGTCCTCTGGCAAAAAGCCCCCCTCTGTCCAGCTTTTTAGCAGCCTTTGCTTTTCATCAGGTTGAATCCAAGGTGGAAAAGGGGAGGGAAGAAATTAGAGACCTTTTTCCTTCAAGAACTGAGTGGATTTCCACAGCAGAGAGGTGCTGCAGTGGCAGGCAGATTGAGGCTGCCCCATGTGGTGTGGGGAATAGCATGCATCTGCAACCAGAGCTGGAGGGAAGGGATGGGCAAGCCTGTATGGGTTAGGGAGCAGGAGAAAGGGAAGCTACCACCCCATGAGCTCTCCTGGAGGATGTCCTGGGGTCCCTGAGACAGGCAGCTTCAAAGGGGGTGGCCTTCCAACCTTCAAAGAAATGCCTCCTCCCACCGTTGCCCATCCCCACCTAGAGCTGCTTTATCTCAGAAGCCGGAGAAAAAGTTTGGAGAAGAGTAGCACAGGGAGTAAAAGAGGGGAAAATAGCAGCATGTCTTTGGGCACCAAAGGGATGGAAATCAAAGTGGCTTCAAGATTTCAAAGCCAGACTGTGGTCCTTGGTCACAGCCAGTGCCAAATGGGCTGAGGAGGGGAGACAGATGCCCACCCGATGATCTCTGCTTCCAGAAGTCCTTGCATACATGCTGGATTACAGATGATGGAGGAGAGGAACGCCTTAGACCAATTAATTCCCAAAGTGTAATTAACATCTGGGCCAGCTCTGTGTGATCTCCAGCTGCTAATGAAGCATGGCACTGCTTTAATTCCTGCTATGCCACACCATCTTCTTATTAAATCCAGGAGTAGGTTCCATCACATTTCCCTTAAAGGGAAAAAGGAAAAAGAGAGAAATGGAGCAGGATTTGTCTCAATGAAATATGATAGATTAGAGTTTGCTGGATAAAGGAAGTAGGAGTGGGGGAAGGGCACAAAATATGAAATTTTGTAGGTGTGCATGTGCACACGGGCATTAGTGTATTCTCTCTCGCAATGACCTCCTTACACCCCATCCATCAGCCTGGGGTTGGCTTATTCTAACTAGCAGAGTCTTTTCTCGTGTCTAACAGGCCCATCAGACACAATCTGCATGCCAATTACTGGAGCAGACCCCCTGATACTGAAAAATGGAAATTAGCTGTCAAGCAAAAAATGGCATCAGCAGGCTGGGTTTGGATTGCTTGCGCTCCCTGCTCGCTCTCACTGCCGCTTCTATCCATATGCACTCTGCTCTGCATGAAGCTGTGGCAAGGGAGCTCCCGGTGGAAAAAGTAATCTAGAAAAATAATAAAACAAAAAAATAATAAAAAATCTCCACCCAACTAGCATATTTTATTATTATTCACGTTGGTTGCCAAAGTTGGGGGCACAATGCAGAACTCACCAGAGGGCAAGAGCCAGATGGAGGAGGAGGGGGGAAGAGTCAGGATAATTGTGTTTTTGCCGTGGGTAGATCAAGTGATGTGAGGGAAGGACATGGGGAGGAAATGTTATTGTAAGGGCAAACCAGAACCAGGTCTGGTTCCTCTGATGCTGCTGGGTGGACATAGTCCAGCCATCATAGGGCTGTAGCACCCCAAATCTGCCCAGTGCAGCTCCAGCACCCACTGCAGGGAGGGACAAATCCTACTGCAGGTGACATAGGATGGGGAAGCAAGCTGCCCAGGCAGACATTCCCCAAAATAAGGCTGGGAGATGGTTTGAAATGCACTCTCCAAAGTACATCTACCTGTAGGAGATTTTTCCTTCCAAAATGGAGATGGCAACAGCCTTCCCAGAATAAATGGTGGCCAGGTTATGCTCAAGATGGTGTCTTGCATAGGTAGGAGCTGGCAGTCCTTGGAGGTAGTTGGAGAGCTTTGCCAGGAGCCAGGGTTTGGAAAAGGGGAACTGGAGATAGGTGCTTGCATGCCTGGTTGGTACTTGAGAAATATTTTAGGGAAAAATAGGAGACCCAACCATAATGCCAAATGATCTGTATCCTGCTAACCAGTGATGGAGAGGTGGCAGAGGAGAAAAGCAAGACGGTATAGAAGTGGATCAGGAACATCACCCTTCAGAGCAAAGTGCCAAGACAGGGCAGGGGGCTAAGGTTGGGGGGATGAACTCCAGGGTCTTGGCAGGAGAAGGAGGAGGAGGAGGAGAAAGAAGGCAGCAACTCTCTTCCACCGACCTTTGTGCTGGAGGAAATGTGCAGCACCAGAGCTACCAGACTCAGCAGCTCCTTCCCACAACCCCACCAGCAGCTACGTTCCCAGGGGGTCATGGTGCCATGGCTTGACAAGCATTACTTAACCTGCCTCCCTGCTCCATAATAACCTCATACATCAACCAGGAAGAGACTGCAGAGCATGGCTAGAAGGGCTCTGCTTCTACATCCAGCGTCATTATCCCAAAGCCCCTTGGCTCGATATGCAAACAGGCTGCAGATCCCCAGGGTGCCTAGGAGGAGAGTGCCCTGTGCAGCAGATATCACTTATTCCTGCATGGGAGGCTGCACATGGCCAAGCTACTGCACCACAGCTCCATCCTGACATCTAGCAGCACTGGGCAAAATGGGATGCTCCAGCTGGCAGCAAACTGGGATGACTCAGAGCCCAACAACCCCCTCTGCTCCCTGCATGTCTCAGGTGCCCAGAGACCTATTCCTGCCCTTCAAGATCTTTCTGCAGAAACTTTCCAACCGAGCTCAGCTCTCAGAGGCGCTCACTGCCTCTGTCCATGTGCAGCCTCCTCTTCCCCTTCCAGCTGCCCAGCTTGGTGTGGTGCTTAGCCTCCTTTTAATGAGCTGGACCCCATGCCTCACACCTACAAGAGGCATCCCATACGTGACACAAGGGGCTGCTGGAGTCCCCACGGAGACTGTGGCCATCTCTGTCCTGCCTGCTCCAGGATCCCTGCCTCTCATCACCATTTTTCCCCTGGTTCTGTTGCCTTGTGCATCAGGGGAGGTGCATGCTCCTCCAGCAAAAGGACTTCTGCTGCCTGCTGCACATGGCATGGATGCCAAACTCATCCCTTCTCCCCAGCCAGTAGCAGTCACTTCTCCCAAAACACCATGGAGCAGTGACACAGCTAGCATGGACTCCCCAGGTCACAAGAGACTGAATGACCCACAGCCAGCACCAAAAATGAGAGTCTCAGGGACAGCTGGTCCCACTGTTCCACTGGACTGGTCAAATGCTGCAGTGTAAGCTCCAGCTTTGGGATAACTTTTCCCTGGAAAGGAGCAGTAGGATGGAGGGGAGGTAATGGGGCCAGCCTGGAGGATGGTGATGACTGCAGAGACAGAGGCTGTCAGGGCTGGCAGAAAGTGTTTTGCTTAGAGAAGGCTCAGCTCCACGCCAGCTTCCCCAAGTCTGGATGAGTTATCCTGCCCCTGCATGCGGACCCCAGGAATAAGCAGGACAGGCTGAGCTGAGTGACTCAGTTGCTTTATTAACAGCCTCTAGCAGCCCCGTGACTGAGCTGCCTCACTCGGCGATGCTGCGGAAGGACTGGACAGCAGGGCTTGCCGCACCCCACTCCACGGGTTTGCGGTACTCCCCCTTGGGCAGCAGGTACTGCCTGCCCCGGTAGTTGGGATGCTCGTAGAAAACCCAGACGCCCTCCAGCACTCTGCAGGCATGGACCTCGCGCATGTGCCACTCCTCCATGACGGAAGGGCAGTCTTCGGTGGCTTCAAACATCTGCCCGCCAAAATCTCCCTTCTCAAATACCTGGATGTGGCCCCGGCTTCCACTGGGCTAGAAAAAGGGGAGAGAAAAGGGTAGAGTGCTGGAGGGAGGCGCCGACTTGTCCCCAGCTCTGCTGGCTGCCAGCAGATGGGAGCAGAACTGAGGCACAGTCAGACTCCTATCAAGGAACAACTCACCTCCCCAGTACACCAGGACAGGGCTGAAACAGCTCACAACAGCCCCCAAAGTGCAATGGGGAGGCAGCTGGTGTAACTCTTCACTGACTAACATGTGCAAAGAGGGCACAAAAGCACCAAGCCAGAGCAGAGCACTTTCAGCTCAAACCCCCACCACAGCCCCACTTTTGCAGGGAGGAATGAAGCCACGTCAGCAAGTGCTGAACTCTCTATCCCAGTCAGGCTGCTGTCCCGCTGCTGGCTTGAACTCTTCAGCCACCCTGCGTGAGCATCAGAAGGAGAGACAAACCCCCTCCGCTCCCCGCTCCCCGCTCCTCTGGGCAATGAGGGTGTCAATAAGCTGGTGACCCCAGCTGGGTTGTATTACAGGCAAGCAGTTTGATTTGAAGCGCTGCGTTGCCTGAAGGCACTGCAGCAGTTTTAATCTGCAGCTGCCTGGACACCTTCCTGAGCCTCCCCCATCTGCCCAAACCCACTCTCATTGCCAGCCCTAGCCGAGCTCTGTGGGGTCTCGGATCCGTGTGCTGCTGCTGCAGCTTCTCTCGGCCACTCTGAACTAATGCCTGTGAGTGGCAGGTCCCCATGCAACTTCCACAGGGGGGGGAAGTCAGGCACCAGGTGGACATGCAGAATAGGGCCTCCATTTCATCCTGATGGAGGAAGCTGCATTGCTGTTGTTTCTCCAGCGTGTTTTTATTCCATCTCTTATGCCACATCAGTGTTTGGAAACAGCTGGAAACTCTCCCTGGCCTGTGCAAAGGGATTTAGACCTAGCTCAAACCTAGAACAGGCTCAAAGTGGCATCAGACCTCCAGACATAAAAGCAAAATCTCTTCTCAGCTGTGAGAAGATTCCCTGCTAGACACAACAGGAATCCATGGCTGTGCTACTCAAGTTAGTGATGCACAGACCACCAATATCTGACCTGCTGCTGACAAAAACACAGCAGTGCTACTTGATATCTCAACCCCAATCCACACTCCCATCCCTGCCAGTTTTAAAGGGTGTCTCCCCCACAGGCTTCCCAAAGCAATTGTTCCCTCTGTTCCTTTCTCAGGGATGTTCCTCTCCACATGGTGCAAACGCTGCTCACTGTCAACTTACATTTACCCCTTTCTCCTGCTGGTGGAAGGACAGGTGCTGCTGGACACTGTGGAAGCACCTCCCCATGACCAGTTAGGGGATGAGCACAGTTTCTGTGCTGCAGCAGGGAGATGTACATCACCCTGAGCTCTCCTAACATCAGGAGACACTGGGCTGCTCGAAGCATGCCCAAGGAAGGCTTCAGGCATCCCTCCCACTTCTGGTCACACCAGGTCTGCTCCTGTGGCTGAGATTTGGTTCCTTGTATCAGAAGAAAGCCGTGTCTTACTAAAGAGGTAAATAAACTGTCCCTGTTCTCAGTGCTCCTGAAAAATCTACATCCCACGGTTACAAACCTTTGTGCCCATCATCAGATTTGGATCAGTTGGCGGCACACTGGAGGGGAAGGCGAGCAGCAAACTTTGGCATAACCTGCCCAGACACTGAAGTCCCTAGAGGAACACACGGATAAAGCTACACTGCTGTTCCTATGGAAACTCACCTACAAAGTACTTTAAGGCATCTGCTTTTTCCCATTGCAGTCAAGAGTGGAAGACATTTGCCCTCTTCACTCATCAAACACCTTGCAGAAGCAAACCTGTCCTCTCCAAGGAAGCTCCCGCACGTCCCCAGAAAGATGGGGGCTACTCACAGGCATGGTGAAACCCTTTTAATGATAGATGTATACATTGAAATATCCCTTGGGAAGAGGTCACACTTACTATCTGGACGGCTTTGCAGGAGCCAAGGCGGTCATTGAGGCCCATCCAGTGGTGATAGTCAGGATACTCCCCATGAGTCAGAACATACATGTTTCCAGAAAAGTTAGGCCTCTCATAGGCCACCCAGGTGCCCCCATCCACACGGATGGAGTTGCAGCGGCTCAGGTAGGTGTGAAAATCAGGGCAGTCACTGTCACACTCATAGCAACGGCCTAGGAAATTCTTGTCTTCGTAGAAGGTGACCTGAAACACAAGCAGAGGAAAGAAAGCAGGAAGGTTCCTCATCACCTCGCACATGCATATGCCTGTGTCCACATTCTAGCCACAACGCGGCATGAAATACCTGAAAACAAGCCCTCAAGATGTCAAAAAGTCAAAGTCCAACCACTCAGCAAGGATCAACTGCGTCCCAACTAATCCTGGCAGTCGATTTACTAGTTCAGCCTCAATACCTGCAGCTGCCACCAATGTCTTGCCCTTCACAGCACCTAGTTCTATCCCAATCCAACCCTAAACTCCCTCGGTGAAGTTCCTGTCCTCTTTGCAGCAAAACACTATAAATACATTTCCTTTCCACCTTCTCTAGATCAGTAGTTACTAAATTATGGCCAAGGAAACCATAAGTAGTCAATGCACGGTACTAAGCAGCATTTCATTTATATTGGCTTACCAAGTTTTTGCAGTTAGACCTTTACTGATAAGAGGGAGGTGAGGTCTCTTGCCTCCTGGGTCATGTCTGAAATTGTTCTCCTTGCTCCCAACTCTAATGGTCCACAGCTTGGTTTCTCAGAAGTCAAAGCCAAAAGCTGGACATCACACAAGCTTTACCACTGGCAAGAAAAAACACTAAAGGAGCACTCCATGGATGTGGTGGATAGCTCAGTTCTTCAGACACCTGAAGTTGGCTGCCTCTGCTCTGCTGGCTGCAAGTTTGTGATACAGTTGACAAATTTCCAATCCATCACCACACTTCTTTCCCAAGAGCTGCTCTTACAGCCATGTAGCTGACTGCAAAGCACTTTGCTTAGGGACACATTTTCCCTCCTTGATCACAACCTGTTTCAAAATTATCCTTACAGCTGGTGAGCAGATCCCACTCCTCTTGCCCAAGGTATCAGAAACCCAACCAGCTCTGGAAAGGCAACATATGCTTTCTTCAACAAGCCCTTTGTGGAAATATTGCCAAGCCCTATACCCAGACCAGTCCTCTGTATAGCCCCATTTTTAAATCCTTCCAGAGGACAATTATTCATCAAGAGATGCTCTTCACAATAAGGGTTCCTGAACCATCATGTCCATTTTGACTATACTGCTTGCTTGCTTATGGTACTGTGAAGTCAGACCATGCCAAAAATCACTTCAGTTTGATGTGAATCAGTCTCAACAGATCCCTTTCAGCTGCACCCAACCACCAGCTTGTCTTCCACCTTGACAGGAGTTTGATTACTTACTCCAGTGTACTCTAGAGCGGTGCACTGAATCAACTGATGTGCAAGTTGGTTGATCCAATGCAGTGCATACTCAAGAGAGCATTTCACTTTTTCCAGCTGTCTAATCTGGCATCAATCCCATACATGCTGCTGGGTTATTTGGCAGCATCTGAGATTGCTTCCACCAATTCCCCTAGATGCTCTGGAGAGTCTGGCCACTGTGATTTAAACATCTAACATGCAGCACTTTGTAATCTATTTTTCCCATATTTTTTCCCAAAGCTTGAATATCAGGCATGATCAACTTTTGCTCCTAGCTGGTTGTGCTTCAGCTATTGTGCTTTGGCTACTGTTATTCATCTGACCTCACTGCTGTTAAAAACACTGTTCATTTTCACAGTTTCAGCCCAGGAGATAGAATCAAACCAAGGACAACCTACTCACTATTGGGGGTTTTTTTCATTCACTTTGTGTTAAAAAATAAGATAGCCACAGTCTTCCTAGAGTTGGTTGGTCAATGTGTCCCAACAGCCTGACCAAGCATCTGGAGAGTTAGACTAATCATGGCAGAGGATTATGTCCTTGGTCTTGTGGTCTGCTAGTAGACATTTAATATTTATTCCTTCACATTTTCCTCTTCAGAGGAAATGAGATGAGAGAGAGAATGGTCTCCCATTACAAAGCAGTCAGTGCATACAAAGCAACCTGTTCCCTCATCTCTCCCTCCTGAGCAAGCTTTTCACATTGGGCAGAGGACAACAGACAGTTAGGAGATCACTACTACCTTTCCAGCAAGTGAATAAAGGTTGTAAAAGATGTGTGCTAAAATGTCCAATTCCTGTTCTCCCACACTGCTACAGCTGGGTAGTTAACCATGCTGGCAGCTTTTGTCAGCCACAACCCTGATGTTGTCTTAAAAGATCCTGCTTCTGGATCATTGTCCTTAGAGGTATCCACCTGAAAAATCTGTCAGCATGAGCCCAGAGAAAACACTGAAAGCCCTGCTCACAGGGGTTTGGCAGTCACTTGCCACTAGTAATCCTCTTCTTGCAGCCAGTGGTCAAGGGAAGGACAGCATCCCTGTGATACCCTCTGCAGGGAACTACACAGGGATGAACCTCTTTGCAGCTCAGCCATTACCCTCCACTGGCACAGCTGATGAGCTCACTCCCTCTTCATCCTTACTCTTCAAGCTCTGCAGCTGCTTCTGATCTGCAGTCCCACTCCTGTCCACACAGTGGGATTCCAGCACAATCCACCAAACTCTGTCCGACATCTGTAAGACCACAAAGTCTGGTCTCTGTGCAGGCAGCATCTGCCTGCGCAGAAGGATGCCTACTCCTGCCTCACAGCAGAGTGATTCACAGTGGGAAAGGGTCTTCATCACCTCTAATTTTAGCTCCACGTGAGCTTTCTTGGAACAGGCAGGCTGCTGGGTCAGGGTCTCACCTCTTGAGAGGTGACATGGCTGGCATGCAGCAGAACCAGCTCCTGTTGCAAAGCCCCATGACTGCAAAGGGGCATTTAGTTGGCTGGTTGATTTTGTAACAGAAAAGAAAAGCTCATTTGATGTTCCTTCTCCAGTTTCCTGTGTTCCTAGGAGTGTATATTCCCTGTACTTATAAAGCCACAAAGCCAAAGAGCATGTTAAGGGTATGGCCATTCCTGCAGAAAAATCACCAACCAAAAGTGTTGTTCATTGTTTTATTCTTAGCCCATTTACAGGAAGACTCAAGGAGAGGGCTCCTGCCCACCCATTCTTCACTACAGCCCCTTGCACACACCCTCAATCCATTTCAGACCTTCACACCCAGCACTTCTCAGCTTTCCTCCAATGGTTCAAGCACAAACAGACCATTCATTTTTCACCTGCAGGATAACAACAGGTGAATTACAGATTTCAATTCCAGATTCACTGGTTTGTTTCAGTCACATCTTACTCCAACACAAATCACCTTCCTTCTGTAAAGCCACAAGTTGCTCTGCTTACGGCATTAACCCGTTAACCACTCACTGCCCAAACTCTGGCTTTTTGGGGGCTTACCTGGCAGATAACAGATTTGCCATAGCAGATCTTCCTTACAGGACTGCAAAACTTTTACTCCCTTGGCCACCTCATAGCAGTTATATTTCTTCCCAACAGCAGCTCTGTTAGAAGGAAACTTGTAAACAATAACTGTAAATAATAACTAGTAGTGCCCACTGCCTTCTAAGGAAGCAGCATGGGGACAGTGACCCCTTTCTAGAGCAAACTGCTTGCTTAGGTTTTGAGAAGTAGCGTTTAATTCTCTCCTTTGCCCTCTTCTTCTCCCTGGAACAGGCTAGGCAACAGCATAGCACATAGAAAAGATGAGATTCCTACCCTTGCACTGACTTAACTCCTCTGACATTTTGCTGCACCACAGACACAACCAACTGATTCCCTGTACCATGTTCACAGGGAACATAGCTTTCAGCAGGGGTAAAGGCAGTATGTGCTTAAATCTCTTCAAGCAGACAAAAGGATTGAGCATGTATCAGTTACATTTCCCTAGCACCTTCTTTATGCACAGGTACATAAAGAATGTACCATTGCAATCTGTCAGCCACCAGGTTAGAAGCAAGCAGTACACCTTCAGTCTAAAAGACTGGTCATTAATAGCCAAAACAATTTGAGCCAAAACCATGGACAAAAGCAAAGAAGCAGAGACTGAATCCAGATCTTCCACAGCACTGGCCTACAAAACTACTCTGCTACTCAGCCCTCTGCCCCCTTGGGTCTTACAGCCTCCACAAGTTAAAAGGACTGTAACCCAAAAGCAAAACTCATACAATAAGATGATGTCTGTCTGTCCAAAATCTCTTAACAGATGTTTAAGATTTCAGAGGAGAAACTGGCCACTAGCTCAAAGTTCTCACCCTCCTTTACCAGTCCCAAACCTGCAACAATGTGTGTACAACCAACCAGCTCAGCTAACTTAAGACCAAAGATCACAGCATTAGAGTTGGATCCCTACCTGATGCATGTCACTTTAGATGAAGTTGAGCTTTCTGATCTACCTCCTTCTCCAGTTTAAATTCATCTCTGCTAATCCTACCAAATCAAAAAGATACTTCACATGCCTTGGGGAATGTTATTGCCTTTGGTGCTATGGACATCATTCAGGTGTCTTTCTGTTGCAGTACACCCTTTGCTGCACCCCAGAAGGGGGACGCAACAGCCGCCACTGGTGTTGGGATTCAGGTCCTCCCGAGGAAGTCTTCCATGAGACTCTGCTCTGCAAATGCAGCTCATCAGGTTCACTGCTGGCACAGCAGCCTCAGTCATCAATTTACAAGGTACCAGGTCCAGGTGCATTATAAAATATCCCCTCACCAGTCACTGTGTTCCACTCCATTCTCTCACACAGCCACACCTAGAAGAAACAGCCAAGGTCTGGGAAAAGACTAGAGAGGGCTCAGCTCCAGCTTCCCTCCATTTGAGAAGGGATCTCAAGCATCTCCTCTTGCCAACACACTGCCAGAGGGGGAAGCTGTCAGCAGAACAAGGAACCAAAGTTTCACAACTTACACCTGATAAATTTTGTACTCCCAGCCACAATCATGTACAGACTGCAAATAAACTTACCTTGGTTCCAACTCTGGACATTTTTTGTTCCAGCCAAGCTCCCCAGTGCTGGAGGAATGACAGAAGCTGTTACAAACAGCCTGGATCCGAGGCACCCTTTTTATAATGGGCTTGTTTTAAACCAGACAGCCGCTTTGTCATGAGAATAGGATCCAAAAATTGAGTCAGTGATTCTGAGGCTACAGCCGATTTCCAGAAAAGCAAACAGGATTATGGAATAAAGGAAGGCTTCACCATCCTCCCTTTGTTACCATTTGCTGAGTCAGAACACCAAAACTCTGCCAAAGGCACTCAAAACACGCAGCCCTCTGCCAAGTCCTGGAAAACAGGGGGCAATTTGGCTGCTCTCTCCTTTACAAGCGTGTTGAACAAAAAGGCATCCTCGTCAGCTCTAAAAGGCCCATCCCCATTTGTAAGGAAGGCACCCAATTTTATCAGAGAATATTCCCATGCAGCAAAGGATGCAGCTAGGAAATAGTCTACATGCACTCAGGGCAGATATCACAGGGTTGCAAAGAGTAGGCTTTGCATAGAAGCTATGTGTTTTTATAGAACACCTTCAGCTTCAGCTATACTGCTCCAAATGGAGCCCAACGAAGAAAAATTAGTATGTCTGGTCAAACACTCCACCCAAAGTGGGTCATTTCACACACCAAATAGTACAGAATGATGCCCAAATTCAACTCACAACTCTTACACCACTACCTGAGGTTTGAGCAAAAGTTTGTCTTCTAGCCACCCTCTGGCCCGTTGAGTGTGGAGGGCAAGGATTACTGGCTTGTGTACATCCACCAGCCCCACCCCCTCGGCAGCCCATTATGAAAAAACATTTCTGCAGCTATTCACTCCACCAGCCCAAAGGCTTAGTGAAACAAAGGGAAATGAATTTGGCACAGCAGTGCCTGAAACACAAAGACTCTATTTCAAATCTGTCAGGACAAGCAGTCTTGCAACAGCAGCTCTGTGTGCCATCCCATGTATATTGCTGCAGCTCGGCTAAATGCAGTCAGGTATGACAGCCTGAGACAGACGTGCTCAGAGGACAGCAGCATCTTAACCTCTTCCCTTTTTATGTGTCTTGAATCACCTAGTGCTGTTGCTTACAGCTTCTACTGCTAGAAAGTTGTGAGGCCACTTACAATGCTGTCTTATGAAGATCAGAGTTCACCCACAATTCAGGTCTTACCGAAAGGCAATCCAGCAGGTTCACAGAACATCTCAAGGTTCCACTGTGATCAGTTTGTACATCCCTCCTTTAAAAGTCAGTTAAATGTAATAAACTCACCTTGGATTGCATCACCTGCCTCCCCAGGAGGCAAGACCTTCAGAAAAATTCTAGCATGGCAACAGCTGTGTACACCAGAGCACTGTCTCTGCCTTGCTCTCACTCTCAGCTTAGATAGCCCTTCACAAGGCACATACAACTGCTGCCTTCGGTCATGCAGATGCCTTTGCCTACTCTGCCTACCTTATTTAGGTACTCAACTACAAGCACATCTGTCCTGGTTTGGGTTAGAGCAGAACTGATTCTGTTCCATGACTTTGTTTTCAAAGTGAATCTCCTCTAAGTAATTGCATTTCTGAAGCTGGCAGCATGTTTTTTACACACACTGCCTGCTTCCAGTAGTGATTAGACCTAATGTTTGGGTTTACTGCTGAGGATTGGTGTGTAAACCAAGGTCATTGATGAATCTTTTGTCTCACGTTGAGGGGTGAAGAGTAAAGGTCTGCACCTACGGGAAGGAGCAGACAGTTCAAGTGACCCTAATCTGACCAACTAAGTATTCCATTCCTTACATGTCATACTCGATTTAAAGCTGAAGGTCAGTCCCCTCTTATTTCTCTGTCTTCCTCTCTTCTGCTTTTCAAGGGCCCATCTTTGCTGCTTCTCTCTGCTTTTCACTCCTGAATCCAGCTCCAGGATCCAGCCCCTGAATCCAATTCCCATTTGCTGCTGAAGGCCTCCTGTTGCAGTATCAGTGGGGACAGTGACAGACATACCATCAAAGTGGAGCGGTTTGGGTTCAGTGCTGGTTGTACATATATTTGCACATCTGTATTTCATCTATTGCTATTACCTTCATTAAAGTAGGTGTAGTTGGGGTTTTTTCCAATCCACAAGTCTCTCTCACTCTTATTTCCCTCTCCCTTCCCTTGGTGGGGAGGAGGGAAGAAGGAAGTAGTGGAGACTGTGCATTGCTGGGTGGTGGTCAATCCAGCCCTAACCCTAAACAGATACAACATCTCCCAAGACAGGCTCCACTAGCATATGAAAATGTTTCTGAATATTCAAGTTAATAATCTTTACCAAAAAATATTAAAAGTAGGCCTTCAAAACCTTCAACTCCATGGCTGTGAATAAATTAGCACCTTTCTCTCAGCTGACCAGTTCATATTTCATCAAGCAGTAAAGATGTAACCCTCCAGCACTCCCTGTACAGGTAAAACCCCTTCCCTAGGAAATATGCAAGGCTTATCTGAGAACTCTTGTTTTATTGACATTTGCCAAAGCAATGCAAATGTGTAAGAAAGTTAATTTCATAAAATCACACTGCTTAAGTGCCATCTTCATATAAAAAAATCCATTGAATTTCATTAATTAAAAAGAATCAAACATTTCTTTTTCACTTACATAAAAACAGTCTAGCTGGCTCGTACCATAAAGATGCATGTGATGGCCAGAACCTTGTGTCCAGCTCTGCATTAGGAAGGGCTCCTTTGCTGGATGCTTGCATCCTATGGATGCTAACAATGATGACAGCCTCCCCACTAAAGGATCTGCAATGAGGCATGCTGCCTCATCCTCTAGCAACATGCACTTTTTCAGTTACCAACAGAGTAGTTGCAGCACATTCCTGGGAAAATGGCAGTGATTAGAAATCCTAAACCAGACAGACAGTCCAGTCCATGTCAAGGTTGGGTATCAGATCCACATCAAGTGTGCTCAGTCAGGATGACTGCAAAGTCTTAATGAGAACTGTTTTCAGTATACTGCTGCCTGTTCCCAAAAATCTGTAACAAAGAAGAGCAAATTTTACTCCCAACATTAGCAAAGAAAAAAAAATCTCAAAGACTAAAGAAAAGGGGGGGGGAACAAACAAACAAACAAACAACAACAAACACCAACTTTCTAACCATTTGAAACATGCAATGGCACAGAAGTATGGTTAAGGGCTTGCCTCTGGCTCCTAAACCACTTCTACTCAAGAAGAGAAAGACATCAAAGTAAGAATTATTTGAAGTCTCACTCAATTCTCATAAGCAAAAAGTGAGACAGGTTAAATAGAGACCTAAATACACACAGCCTCTTTAAAAGAGCAGCTGTTTAAATAAGCTTTTACATCAGATTATGTACAATACACCTATCTCCTTCTACAGATACATACAGATGTCCCCAGCAAATCAAAGAGAACACCTGCACACAACAAAGGAGGCGCTGAATACACAGGGAACAGATTCAAATTGAACAGAGGTTTTGACTGAAGTATGAGAACTAAACCCAAATGTAAGGCTCTTGGGAGAAAGCCCAATGAACAGCCTCCTACTTCTGCCTCTACCTACGCTGTGAACACAAACATGAGACAATTCTAGATGGAGCAGAAGCAGGAGAAGTTGGTAGTCTACTCACCCTTTCTTTCCTTTTGCTGCATAGACACATGAAGCTATCCTGCTGCCTGCTTGGAGCCTGCTGCAGGAGGGACAAGGCTATCCAGCTGCTGACGGTTCCCTGTCTGAACCAGCCATTCATAGAATTTGTTTTCTACTAGTATCTGGAACTGTTTCCTCTGACTCCTGAAATCCAAAGAAGATCAGCAGGGAAGTATGTAAAGATCACATTTATTCATAGCATTACACTTCTAACTTCACCTTCACTACCAAAACAAGCCTCCTTATTTATCAGCTAAGAGCTGGGCTTGGTTCCTCAATTGTTTGTACCAAGGAGAGGTGAATATGACTATAAAGAACCCCAAAGGCAGAACTCAGTGAAGTTAAAGAAGTCATGTAAACTTCATCATTCCACTAGCACAGCAACCCTGCTCCACAGGGCTGCCACAGCTTTATTCTTAGAGCACAGATTAAAAACCCTCTGAAGAAAAGAGGAAAAGAAGATTAGTAACCAGCATTCAAGCACCAAAGATACAAAATACTGTTCTGACAGCATCTGAAAGAGGAAGGATGGAGATCAGGAAAATGCACCTCTAAACAACACTCCTGAAATAATTCCCATTACTGCTAAGTTAACTTTTGGGGTGGTTTTGGCAAGATTAGCAATAACAGGGTATATCACTAATCTCAGGCTCTCTGGCACTGCCACTGGTCAGATGCACAGGCTCATGACAGTACTTCTCAAGAACAGCATCCCAGCCATCTTGGAACAGCTCAGCTCTGGAATTTCTTAAGCCAAAGGTGGCATGGGTGTTGAGTAGCTTCTGCTGGACTTTTTTTTTTTTTCAATGAGCTTACACAATTACTCTCTGAACCCACATAAAATATGAACACTTTCAATATCTTGTAGAGATTTTGTGCTTTTGCTTTGAATCCTTTCCTAAATTCATGTGCTGATCCTGGCCTGTACTGAGGAAAGCAGCAAGCCAGCTATATCCATTTTTGTTGCCACTCTGCTCCAGAGAGGCTCAGTGTCCCCAGATCCTTTTTTTGAAGTGAAAAGGCCCTTCTTTGTACTATCACTTCCATTTGAGACATTCCCCAAAAAGAAGGGTTCTAGGACAGAAACTAACCTAAATTCCTCCCCAGTGAACATGAACACAAAGGCAGTAACTTCTTTCTTTCCTTCTGGTTTTATCTTCTCCAAGTGCTTTTCATATACCTTGATCCGCTACTGACCCTGAAAGACTTTCTGTCTGATACGCTCAGGAAATGAATAAACAGGATTTTATGCTTTTTGCAAGTTTTTCCTCCAGCTGTCTTACTGGGCCTGTCTTACTGGGGTTTTACTTTCAGCCTGGCAGGATTTACATTCTTTTTTTGCCCCACTTTCCTCATTCAGACAATTCCAACTTCTTGAAAGATGTCTTCTTATTCCTAACATTCTCTTTCACCTCCCCGATCAAGCATTGAAGCTTTTTTCTTTCTACAAGTCTGATATCCTGTTTGCTCTAAGCTTCCTAGTTGTCTCCTTAGTTGTTTCCCTGCCTGCAGGAGTCAGAGACATTTTACACTGTCAGCTGCCCAGTTTCTTTTCAGCAAGCTTCTAAACTTGGCAGAGTTTTCCTCCTTTTGTGAAATAAGGCACTCCAGCAGTGAGCTCTTGCTTTCTGTGATTGCTGTAGAGGATGTTAAATCTAAGCACATCACCCATATTACCTCACACTTCTTTAACAGTAAGATTTTGGCAGGCCAAACACCTTCACAGAACTCTGGGGTGAGCAGCAGCAGCCCCAGGAAGCCAATGGCTGGAGAGGGAAGCACCTTAGATGAGGTTGAGAGATTCAACAGATGACTCTAGCACAAGGGCTGAAGTTCTACGTTTCATTTCTGTTGCCCTTGAAGGCTCAAGGCTGGGTCACTACTGCTCATCCACCCTTCACCTTTCTCTCTCTCAATCTAGAGCTCTTTCAAACTGCAGGCTCCTCCAAGCTCAGCACAGAGGCATCTGGATTTCAGAAAAGAACAACAGAAGCAGAGGGAATTCCTCCAAAACACTGAATGATCAAATGGACTAGAACTCCTCAGCCTGATACAATGGGAAGCACTGACAGTTTGGCCCAAGAAGAGGTTTTCAAATTCAAATTCTCCAAGATTGCTGCTTATCAGCACTCAGTTACACCCCTGTTACAAGTCATCATCTGAGGACTGAACAGAAAAATCTATACAACTTAAGTACAACTTAAGGAACAAAACTTCTCATCCCTTTCAAGTTTGTAGAGTCAAACCTCCAGGTTTCTATCCCTGTTCTGTATTTGCAAAGGAAGCCATATTCTTCAGGTTGCTGAATCAAAACAGTTCACAAAACAATAAAAGTCAGTCCAATCTGGTCAGCTACAGAAGAAAAACACAATGACAAAGGAAGGAAGCTGAACTTTTTCAGAACTCCAAAAGAGGTACTGAGAAAGTGACCAGACATGCATCAGTACATGAGATAGGCTAGGACAGGCCTAGCCAGTACAGTAAAAGCTGGGCAGAGGATTTGATGTGACCTGACAAAGAGGACTTTAAAAGCTAATGTCCATGAGGTGATCTCCTCTAATGGTTCACATGCACTTTCTTAGCTCACCTCAACAACAGGTGGGACAGTAATTTAAAGTTTCAATCTCAATGCAAAGGTTGAGCTAAGAGTGACCACCAATCAGCTGCAGGCCACTAATTAGTCAACCTGTTGTTCAGAGTATGCACCCAGATCTCACCCACAGCAGCATGCAACACTGGAAGCAGAACAGAGACAGCAGAAAGACAGCACCCAGCATGAGTTAAGTTGTAAACCCTTACTGCCATGGTGGATCCCTCACCTCAACAATACCTAGGCATGTTTTTCCTTGAGTCTCACAAGCTAGGAAAAGACAGTCATGACAAAGCATCTCCTTCAGGGTTACAATTATGAACATTATTCTTTTCACTATAATGTCAAAGACCAAGATCCCAAGATTGCTAATTACTAATGCTTCAGAAATGGCATGCAAGACATGGCTTAGGCAAATCAACCCATTATTAAAGCATTTTTGTTGAACCACATCACATGAAGCTTCTGTTTGTATGTCTGAGCTGAACTGCAATGGAGCTCACACATCCTGTTTGAATGTAGCACTCACTTGGTCAGGCCTGCCTCCTTCACAGTTTTCTGCCAGATCTGTACCTTCTGATCTCGCTGACTCAGTGCCTTTTGATATGCATGGGGAAGCCCACCTGGGGTCTCTGTGGTGTCTCCTTCCATCTCAAAAGGAATCACAAAGGTGTAGAAGTTGGAGGGTGGCAGGAGGCGGAAGACACTCGTGTCACTGCTCTCCTTGCACACTAGCATAGGGCTGTCCCAGTAGTTTGGTAGAGTGGCCAAGCCCACTTGAGCCATGTGGTCTTCAAGCATTGGATAATGGGTATGGAAAGGGGCAAAGCTGACTGCTTGGTTCCCAGAGAGGATGAGAGGCTGGGTAGGTGTGAGAATGTAAAAAGTACAGCCAGTGGTGGTAGAAAGGGACAAACGATGACAAACAGCGATGACCTTGACGTTGTCACAGCTGTGGACATGAACAGATGCCTGCACAGGGCCAAGGACAAAAGTACTATTCCGGCACTTCTCAATGGTCACTGATCTGCAAAAGAACAGGAGAGCCAGGATACAGTGAGTAGAAAGAGCAAAACAAGGACTTTTCACTGCTTAGTCCTTGTAACAAGAACTTAGCAATTGAATAAACTTGCTGAAATGACATCTAGTAATATCTCCAGAGAACAGAATCTCACCGGAGAGGAGACAGGAGATAAATGAAGGATTCATTGCAACGATGAAGTCTTATGTGAGCCCCCACCAGGGTGTCTGAGCTCTTGGCCAGCGTCTGCTTGTACACCTGGCTCATTATCACCATGGGGAACACCTCAGGCACCACACGAGTATTGCAGGCAATCTTTGCTCTCCTGGTTGTTCCTTCAACTGCAAAACAAATTTCACCAATACATTGAAAATTTTTTTGAAAAGCCTAAACAGGATTCCTACAGATGTCCCCATCACTCAGCAATCCCTCATGAAAATAATCAGTCCAAAACTTCGAGTGATGCAGCAAACCACATCACTTCACACACCAGTCATGTCATCTACTGATGCCTACTTGGCAGGTGAAGTCAAGTCACACTGAAAGGTCAAAAACACTTCAAGATTATTCAGAGGCAGCCAAAACCTCCCACAGGCTACAGACAGCACTGACCTAGGTATCTCCATTTCCAGAAGTCTGCTCACAAACAGAAGGCTTAGTTTGGCAGGAAGATCCTAAAGGCAAGTTTTAAGTTGAAAGCAGGAACTGCATATTTTAAGGCAGTGAAATGCTCCCCCTACAGTACAATCCTTGAGCAACTTCACTGTCCTAGCTAACACACTGCCACTCTTACAACTGTGCAGAGAAACAAAATATTACTCTGATTTTTCTTCTCCTAAGGTGGAAGGTGTCTTGGCCTCACTGCCACGTCCCCACAGGAGAGGGGCTGTGATTCAAGAGAAGGAAACCTAGATCAGGTCTCAGCTTTGCCACAAGCACATTATCTGTTCTCTGTGCTCAGCTGTACTTGAATAACAAGGGTAGTAACACTAATCTCACTCAGAGGGGCCTTTGACAATGAAGTTTTTAATGTTTGTTCACAAAAGTGACCTAAAGATCTGAAAAATACACACAGATGTCACACAGCACCCTGTAGCCCCGCCAAGACTTGCCTCTAAGCTGTTACTTTCCCCATACCCACTGACAAGAGGAAAAGAAGATAAACCCAAAGCCACTGCTAGGTCCCTGGTCACCAAAAGGAGCTGAGATTGGGAAGTTATTTCTAAAAATAAAGGCAAGGCCTGTAGCTACCTTGCTGTGCCCATGCAAGTTTCTTCCCAGACTTGAGGCAGGCAGTCATTCCAAAAGGGTTTGTCACTAGGCATGATCGCAGCCAGCTCTCCAGCTTGGGGAAGGAGAAGGCTCTGGAGACCTTTGAGTATCCATTCTTTCCATGGCAGGGCTGCCAGAGAGCCAGCTCATGCAGAGGATGGACTGTCCTGGATTTGTTCACAGTCCCTTCAATAAGAAAGCTGAGGGCACAGACAGCTTCATAGGACACCAAGCTGCTGTGGGTGGAATGGGAGGAGGCAGTGAGCTGCTCTGGCTCCAGCAGCAGTTCCAGCATATCCAAGAGGTGGCTCTGCACAAAGGCACGGTGGTCCTGATCATTCCAGTTCTTGGTGGGCAGAAAAAACACACAAGAAGGAGGTGAGTTCTCACAGAGCTGCCAAGCTCCACTGACATTATACAATACATCCTTGCTTACACTTGTTCTGGAAGAGTGAAAGCAAGTCAAACATTGTGCTTTCACCTGCTCACTGCTTCTGCTGCATTGCTCTTCAATAACACTGAAAGTAACCTCCCCTCAAAAAGGAAAAAAACACTTTATTCTAGCTCCCAGTACCAAACATTTCATTCTAGAAAGCAGAAACCAACCATCCTACAATCTTTCCCACACAAATTTTGCCAGCTGTTGCCAGCAACTGAAGGTAGGAAACAAATCAATAAGCAATAGTTAAGGTCTTGCTACTGCTCTATTGGAAAATCATTGCATCTGTTCCAGACCTTCAAATATGATTCAAAGTCACCTTCTGAGGCACTGCAAGGAAAAAAGCAGAGGGTCACTTCTTCACAGCAAGCAGACCAATAAATCAAACAACCTCTGAAAGAATTAGTAGTTTAAATTCTAAAGGGGTCTAGCCAAAAAAAAAAGACCAGATGACTAGAATTATGGCAAACTTTAATAAAGACAACCTCTGCTGACCTGCAAACTGCATAACAAGCAACATACAGCTATGATTACATGCTGTCCTCACCATCCACGAGGGCTGTAGCTAGAAGGGTTTACCAAGCAGCTGCAAGTATCTTGTTCAGTGGCTGGAGATCCCTGCACTGTGACAGAGATCCTCTTGTACTGGACAAGCCCCACTACTCCATTTATAAAGGAAGCACAGTTCACATCAGGCATTGCTGAAGCTAGGGCAATCTCACCTGATCACTCAGAGGAAACTAAAACCAGCCCCCTGGGACCAAAACCTCTACAATGGCAGCCAAGATACACCTCCTACATGTCCAGAATTTTGTGTAACAGCTACAGCTAAAAGAAAACGTCAGCTTTTACAAAATACTGGATGCTCCACAGCCACCCAGCTCAGCCCTGCGTCAGTTTCTTGTTTCGTTTTTCACTTGTTCAATCTTTCAGCATAAAGTGATCCAATTCCTATTTTTAATTACTTCAGCTTGTCACAAGCTACATTTCACTAGCTCACACAGCTCACAGCAACACAGTCATGACAAAAAATCCAGAGGTTTGTAGCTCACCTTTATAATGAACTTGCCAATCTGTAATTTACTCTCAAACACAGAACTGCCCACAAGCTCCACCTGATACATCCAACTCGCTTCTCTTCTTCCAAAATACTTGATAGCATTTTAAAAGGAAATATTAGCATTTCCACATGATTGATCTACAGCTGACCAACCAACTCTCCTCTCTGTAATGTAACTTAATGCTAGAGACTATCCTGGGATCCTAATACTCTACAGTGGATCACAGGAAAGCAGCCAATGTAAGAAAAGCTTCCCGTCTGACGAATAGAAAAAGTAAAAACACAGTCACTTCCTAAAACAACTGCCAAGGCTCTATGAGAACTTCTGCAGTTGCTCTCAGACTCAAGGAAATTCCCATGAACAACGTTTGCTGGTAAAGCTACAGAGAATACAACAACTTCGTTTCATTTACTATGGAATGAAGTATCTCCAGTTTAACTCTAGCTTAGACTTTACTGCAGGCAGGGTTACACCCTTACGGGAACAAACAAGCCATTTTTCAGCCCACCTCATAGCAAGTCTTTGCAGTTTCCTGCACAGGCACACAAGAATCTTACAGACACGCACAAAAATACCTTATTCTCACTTGCAGATTTTCCAGTCAGGCTCACAGACTTGGTCCTGGCGCTAGGCCATTCCTCCCCAATCAGAGACCTTCGCAGAGAAACCCTGTTCACCTGCTGGATGTAGAGGAACAGCAGGAACTGCAGAGTATCTACCCACAACTAGCCAAAAGGGGAGAAAAAGAGGAGTTAGGATGGAGCGGGCTCTTCCCACGCCCGCCCAGCTAGGGATGGGGTTCCTGCCTTGCTCCGCTCCCACTCCAGCTCGTCGGCGCTAGCGCAGGCCGCCTCGGCCTCAGCCCACTCGAGACGGCGTTCCGGATCCCGCCAGAGGAGACTGTGGAAGAGCTCGAAGTAGAGCCAGGCCAGGCCGCGGTCCAGCTGCAGCTTCCCACAGGCGATATGCCTCCAGCGGGGCCACGACAGCCGCGGGAAGCAGCCCTCGACCGCCCGCGCCCGGGCGTAGATAGCCATCTTCCGCAGGTAGTGGGGACCGAGGCGAGCGGGCGGCGGGACGGGCAGGACCCCCACCAGGAACGGCTCCGTCTTCACCCACAGCCGCACCGGGTCCAGGGCCGCCGCCTCCATAGCGGCCGCCGCCTCCATGGCGACCGCCGCCGCCCGCTTCCGGTACCCGCCAAGGTACCGCGCAGAGCGGCCGTTGTACAGACCAACGAGACGGCCCTTCCGTCACACCATGGAGGACTCAGCCTGGGCCGGGCAACTCCACTCCCTCCCCGATAGCCGGTTTCGATTGGGTGTTCCAGACAGCATGAAGGCGGGGACAAATGACGCGCCCTATGATTGGCTGCCGCTGGGTGAATGCATACTTCCGTGCGGCCTGGTGCAGCGATAGGGCAGGGGTTGTGTGACGTCTTCGCCCATGACTGGACCGGCGGGCTCAAAGCCGACGTCTTGGTCGACGATTGGTTGGCGTCGTCGAGCCGGTGGTGAAGTGTGAGCAGCCGATAGGTCAGCGGTTCGCTAGCGCGCGGGGCTGCGGCGCTCTCCTATTGGTCGGTGGCAGTCGCCGGGCCCCGCTTAACGTCTAATGGTGGCTGGGCCAGGGTGGGTGGTTGCGGACCCGCCTGGAGAGCGCCGCCACCTCTGCCCGCCGCCCCCTGGGCAGGCCCGGCCGCCGCGCCATGGCCCCGGGCTGGCTCGGTCGCCTTTTCTTACTACTGCTCTGCCTTTGTGGGGAGGCCGCCGCCGGGTGAGTGCGCCGGGCTGCGCTGCCGGGCCTTCTCTCCTCCCCATGGCTCGGCGGCCGTGGTACTGACGGGTCCCGCTCCCTTCTCTCTCTTTCTCGCCCCTGGCAGGAGGGACTTCTACAAGATCTTGGGGGTGTCCCGCGGTGCCTCTATCAAGGACATCAAGAAGGCCTACCGGAAACTGGCCCTGCAGCTCCATCCCGACAGGAACCCCGACGATCCCCGGGCGCAGGAGAAGTTCCAGGACCTCGGGGCTGCCTACGAGGTGAGGCCGGGACCGGGGGTTATCCGCTGCCCCGCGCCCATCCGTGGGCGCTGGTGAGCGGCACCACTGTCTGCGGTGTAGCAAGACCTGGTGTAGCTTCTGGGAAAGGGGAGCAGTGAAGTTGTGCTCCCCGTTGTAAGGAACTCGGAGAACCTTAAGTCCTTTCAGCACTTACTGGACTGGAGGGTGGATAAGGTTCATTGTAAAACATGCTGGGAGCACGAAGCTGAGCTTGGCCAACAAGTAGTATCTGGAGGCTTCATCCTGTAACAGTCAGGGGAATGAGAAAAGGAGGCCTTCTAGGAAATGTAAAGGCACTTCTATAAAGTGCAGATTCAATCCATCCTCCCCCTATTCCCATATCAAATTTCAGACATTCTACCAAATAAAAAACAAAGGTAGGGAGGCTGCCAGGTTGAATAGAGAGTTCCTTCTGCTGGTGGGCAATAAAAGACCTTAGCTCTGTTAGCCAGGAGAGAGTGAAGTCATCAAGTTAAAGTTACTTGGTATTTTTTAATATTTCCTTGAGGAAGAAATAAAGTTGCATTAGCTAAAAGTACTCACACAGGAACAAGTGCATGTATGTGTACAGGGCTTGGCTGAGCTGGTAAGGGATACAAGGTGGTTAGCTGGCCTTCTAGAAGGCATCAAAGTGGGAAGAATAATTGTGGTCACATATGCATGAGGATTCCTGGTTTTTCCATGATAATATACTAGCATACAAATGATACCTGACACTAATAGCATAGTGCACTATATAAATAATATATAGATTATCAGCCATGTGTTTTAAATCAAAGGCTGCTTTCTTGCCACATGCATACTTGTTCACATGATTTAGGTGAGGTGATAGGACTTGTTTCTTCCACATTCTCTATCCTTTTTATCTCCCTCCTGTTACTGTTGGTTTCCATCTGCTCCTGCTGTGCCCCATGGAGGAGAGCCCCCCTGAGGAAAATGATGTTGACCAGCAAGAACTTGTAGCAGCAGGATCTTGCCTGCACTGGTGGGCTTGTTTGGATGGAAGGTTTGTGTCCTCTTTGAAGAGTCAAACATCAGAAGGAAAGGGTTTGCATTCCCACTGCAGTCAGTGGTGCTGCTCAGCCCACAGCTGTTGCATGACTCCTGCTTTCATTCCTGATGCTCCTCTGCTCTTCAGATGTGAAATGAATGAGAAAGTGAGAGAAACAGCTTGAATGCATTCCTTTTTGGTCAGAAAGAAAACATCTTAACTTTTTTTTGTCAGAGTTTGGACTTCTTTTTAGCTCAGACATCACTTTTTTAATATATAAATCAAGTGAAATGTTGCAGGGAAACCAGTTAATGTGAACCATCTTTTGTGGAGAGAAGTTTGTTACCTGTAATTTGCAGCATCTGAAGAATGATGCATGCAGTTTACTTCAAACCTGTGAGTTCTTGGTGTTAATTCTGTGAGTTGGAAACTTGTCATGTTTGGAGGTACTTTATGTACAGGAAGCATTTCTCTACTTCTTCCCTAAGTCCCCATTTATTAATAGTACTGCCATAGTAAGAGCTGAGAGTAGTCATTCTAGTAAAAACACTGGGGAGAAAATGGTTGTAAACTCCACTTGGCAGGGGATGTGGTGGCAGGAGTAGCTGGATATTAACTTCTATGAGCAGTGGCTGAGTCTGCCTCCCCCTAACCAAGGTATTACTGGAGTACAACAGTGTCACTGCTCAAGATAATCTGTGGAGTTGTAGTGCTAACACAGACAATAGGAATGCAATGTGCTCTTGCTGGGTGCCACTGAAGATTAAAACAGGAAACCTCCCTTTGACATCTTCATTTGTGTGCTTCTTGCTGAAGAGAGAGGTATCAGAATATGGAAATTCAGTACTGATGTACCTGGTTTTTTAAAATAGGCTTGGAAGAAGTAATATTTTTATCTCCTTCAAGGCCCTTGTCTCTTTGGTTAGCCTGTACAGCTTGCAAATCCTTCTGCTAAACTGGCTGTGAGGTGCAGTGTATTGGTTTGGTTGTTTGAGGCAAAAGGGAGATAGAATTATGATTCTGTTATAACCTAAACCAGAATGCTTTTTACCATAAAGCTCTGTTAGTAGTACCACTGCTCAGGGTTTGGCTAGCTGGCTAACTATAGCAAGGTCTTCCAAAAAACTGGGGAGAATGTAGGTTAATTAAAGTACTTGGTCTCCTTCATTTTAACAGCCTAAGGGATTTCCACCCTGTGGTCTGAACACAGTTTCAGTTAGGAAGGAGATGAATCCCACAGGAGGGAAATGAGACTTGTCTTAGGATTGTTTGGGGGTGGAGTTTCCATGGCTTTTTTTCCTAAGCTTATCCTGTGTAGTTGCTTTGCTTTCAAGGCAACCTAACATAACAAACAAGAACTCTCTTCAGAATACTTGAAATTGTGTTCTGGGAGTTGTATTCTCCAATATCCTGCAGAAAGAAGGAAAAAGAATGGAAAGGCAGCTATTATATTAATATATATTAATTCCTTATTGCTCGTGGTGCTGTCAGTGCTGTGCAGTGCTCTGCTGGAAGAACTGTGCTCTGACACCAACAGATGACAAAATGGGAAGCTTATCCCAGTTTTAGGAAATGGGTGTTTTAATGCAAAATCTGAAGTGACAGAGGGTGGATTGAACTGTTTGCCTACTAGATGAAGCTTGTAAAGTCACTGTTGTGTTTTATCCTGTTGCTAACATTTATCACTGGTTACAACTTCAGGCTAGTTTTCATCATTTACCCAGCTTCTCCACATGTTTAGTTGCTTCTCCACCTGTTTCAACTCCTCTCTAGCCTTCTGAAAGCTAACCTGGCAACTATAACCTTTCCAAGTATAACCAACAGGAGAGGAAGGGGAAGGAAGAGTAAATGTGACTGGAAATTTCTGGATCTCTAGGGGAGAAAAGAGCAAATGTCAGTACTTGGGAATTGAAGCTTTATAGTCCTGGAAGTCATATGTGTTGGGATGTGTTGTTTTGCCTCAGTACTGAAGTTACCTCTAACTTTTGCTGCTCTTAGGAACAAGAGCCAGCATTCAAACTGGTGTGGAGTTGTCATATTTGGCAGGTTTAGCTTGGGAGGCAAACTTGCCATCATTACTAATTGCTGGAGAAGTATATGTGCTCTGTGCTTGAAGAACAAACTGAAAATAGGGGTGGCATTAAGTGGGGGGTTTTTTTTAGTAGTAACAAATTTGAATTATTGCTGCTTCTTTTTTAATCCTCAAGATAAACTCTTTTGTGTATATCTTTTGTGTTGCTTCTGCTGTTTTAGTGAACTAACTGTGCTCTTTATGGGTTTAACAAATAAATGTTTAACTTTTCTAGTCCAATGCTGCAAGCAAGTTCTATCCAGTGCTGATGTCTTGTAAAGCATTGTTACTTGTCCCTCACTATTGAGCTTCCTCTCAGAGCCTTGTTTAAATAACTCAGCTCAGCTGAGGGTGAATGTCTTGTCTGCTTACATCCCTTTCCCAGGTCCTGTCAGATGAGGAGAAGAGGAAGCAGTACGATGCATATGGTGAGGAGGGATTGAAGGATGGGCATCAGAGCTCCCATGGAGACATCTTCTCACAGTAAGGAGATTTTGCCACTTTAGGCTATTCTACAGTTGGTGCACTAAGTTTGTGATGCTTAGGCACACATTTGACATGGGCAAATTTTATGTGAAGGTCTTTTACTGAGTTCAGAGGCACTGATCTGAAGTGACTGCTGAAATTTTGAAGAAATACATTTATAGTGGATATCCCATGTGCAGGTTTCAGTTGTCTGTCATGCATCAGTCCTTGCCTCAAGAGCCAGTGGTGTCTTCTCACATGGACAAGTTCTTGCTCACTTGGCAAGCAGCGTTGCCGATGTGGTTGATTTGTAAGGTGCTGCAGCTTCATGAAACACATAGTTACTTTCTTGAGTTATCTGGTATGTGATCAATATTTAACTTATTGTCATAGAGCATGTGTGCACTTTTTCTTTTGCAAAATAATGCTGTAGTGACTTACACTACGTTTCAGAGCAACTGTAGAATTTGGATCATTAAAATCTGAAGGCACTTCTCTTTGTTTAAGATCCCTCTGGTTCTGCTAAGTACAAACTTACTAAAACAATTCCTGAAGTTGCTCAACTCCTGTAATCTTTCTGAGTGAGAATTCAGTCTGCTGGTCTCTTCTGAGGAAAAAGATGCAGACTTGCTAAGAAGCTGGGTTTTTTCATCCCCATTGTCCTCGAGCTTCTGAACACCATCCTATTTGCATTGACTTGCAGTGCCAGAGATGGAGCGCTACTCAGAATTTGCACCTTGTGGTAATGGTAGCTTAGCAGCAGTGCAGTACAGAGACTACTTCCCTTAGGCAGTGGTCAGATTCTGAGGTTTTGGCATTCAACTGCTGCTCCAAAACTTTTCTTTATACAGAAACTCTTCCAAAGTGACTGCTTTGCTTGAAGGCATTAGCTCGTGTCCTGGAGGAGCAAAAATAGGTGTCTGGTTTTACCTGTGGTGCTTTTGTACTGTGTGGAAGGTGCTTTCTAGGGGGCTAGAAGTGTTTGCCAAGCATCACGTTGCTGCCTTCATCAAACCCTCATTTGTTTAGAAGTCCTTCCTGAACTAATTGATATGCTTTACTCCAGTTTCTTTGGGGACTTTGGATTCATGTTTGGAGGTAACCCTCGCCAGCAAGACAGGAACATTCCCCGAGGAAGTGACATCATCGTGGACCTGGAGGTTACACTAGAGGAGGTGTATTCAGGAAACTTTGTGGAAGTAAGTTTGCTTCCCTGTCAATCTCTCTGGTGTGCTCTGAGATTTGAGATGCCTGGTCTGACCACTGCTAGGAATGATATATTCTCAAAAATAATAGAACTGAAATAGCTGCTTGTTTGCTCAGTATGTCAGTGGAAAATGTGATACTATTTGCTAGTAGTTAAATGAAGATGCAATACATTCATCCACCTTTGCCATCTGACAGTTTCTCTACAAAGGAATGTTGCTTGTCATAATAGCTTATTTATAAGGTGTCAGTGACTAGCTGTAGCTACTGCAGTAGCCCACTTGGAAAAGATGTAAGTGGTCTCTCTAGAATTTAGTAATATTAGTGAGCTCGTTCATAAGCCTCAAATTCATCATAGCTTCTTTATATGGCTAAACATGTCACTGCAAATTTCTGGATTATATACTTGGCAAATATATGCTGACCCCCCCTTTTTTTTTTTTTTTTTTAAGCAAGCTACATTTCTAGAGCTGACAGTCCCTTTTGTTCTGCATGGTTAGAACGTGTGTTGATTGAGTTTGTGTTGCAAGTGTGTGGGTGAGTGGAGAAATCATAACCAAATTGTGAGGTCTTTCATGCTAGTGTTACCTTTCCTATTTAGAAAGGTACACAGGCAAAAGAAAGGAAATGGTAACTAGTGTCAAAGAGTGTTTCTGGTATTAAATTTGTGATCATCAAGGGATGGAAGGTGAAAACCATTGTCAGAATGTTTTATTGAGACCATTTGGAGCTACTGTGAGGCAGCACACAAAACCAAATTATATTCAGGCTGTTTGAGAAATCCATACCCTTGTGAGGACCTAAGAGTGTTAGCCTGTGTGCTGTTATCAACCTCTTCCTCTTCCATGCAGGTTGTCAGGAACAAGCCCGTGGCAAGACAAGCACCTGGCAAACGGAAATGCAATTGCCGGCAGGAGATGAGGACCACTCAGCTGGGTCCAGGACGTTTCCAGATGACTCAAGAGGTTGTCTGTGATGAGTGTCCAAATGTCAAGTGAGTTTTATGCTGCTTCTGCTATGTGGATGTTTATTCAAAACCTACCACTAGATGGAGGAAAGTGCCTGTACTACAAGCAATATCTGGGCAATTTGGGAAAACTTACCACAGGTTTCTCATTTTGAAGGAGCCAGTCTTTATTCTTACAGGAGAGATGACCAGGTCTATTAGATGTAGAGCTCCCTATTTAGTCTTTCAGCTTCTTATTCCTTGAACAGTCAGTCACACTACAGTGGAAGTTCAACTAAATCTGAGTAAACAAAGTCAGAGAAGCCTATGGTTTCCAGCTGGGAACAGCTGGACATGCAATCCTGTGCTGTAGTCATGAATCCAGATGCTGACTGCATTTAGAAGCTTAACTTTGCTTTTTCTGCTAGATGAGTGTCAACATACAAGAAAGGCACAACTCACCCTCTATTTTTTTAGATGTGAGCAAGAAGAGAATATGTGTTAACTTGTGGGGGTGTTCTCATTACCCCCAATAACATAAGTACACACTGCCAGCTACTGTTGAAAACTTAGTGCTTGCTTGTTTTTCCCCTTGGCAGGCTTGTGAATGAGGAGCGGACACTAGAAG
The DNA here is from genome assembly GCA_013399015.1 of Galbula dea. Lineage (NCBI taxonomy): Eukaryota > Metazoa > Chordata > Aves > Piciformes > Galbulidae > Galbula > Galbula dea. The sequence goes on from VWZX01001709.1 coordinate 1,049,908, forward strand.
TGGAGATCGAGCCAGGCGTGAGGGATGGTATGGAGTATCCCTTCATTGGTGAAGGTACGTAGATGGGCACTGCCCTGCTGCTGAGCTTTCACTTGCTCCTTTTCCATGATGCAAGGCTGGTCTTCATGGCAGTGAAAGGGTCCAAGCCCTGCATTGGGTAACTGAGCAGCAGATGTGGTTTTAAGTGCTGTTACCTCTGCATGTTGCTGAAATCCAGGAGGATACGCTGCTAAGTCTGGGTAATGCTCTGAGTTCCACTACCTTCACTGGTACTGGGCATGAGCACAAATAAAAGCTTGAAATCTGACATTTCAGATAACTTTTGAGTAGGAGCATCTGTTCCAGGCTTGAATATGTGAGGGAATCCCCTCTTGTCCAGGGAGATTAAGTCCTTCAACAAGTAAAGGATGTCATTAACATGCAGACAAGTCTTTCAGAAGAGTAGAGAGGTACGAGCCCATTGAGGCAATACTCAAAAGTCCTAAGTTTTTTACTAACAGGTATGTGTAAGCAGGGTTTTAGTCACGTAAAAGCAACTAGTTGTTGTTTTTCCTTTAACAGAAGCTGCAAATCCTTTTTTAATATGCTGCTTATTTCTTCAATTATTACTAAGTAGCTCCTTTAAAAAGAGATGTTATTTCTTTGTCGCAGGGGAACCCCATGTGGATGGGGAGCCAGGTGATTTGCGCTTCCGAATAAAAGTTCTTAAGTAAGTAACTGCCCTAGTTAAACCACTCTATCTTGTTACAGAATCATAAAATGGGTTGGGTTGGAAGGGACCTTAAAGATCACCTAATTCCAATGCCCCTGCCATGGGCAGGAACACCTTCCACTAGACCAGGTTGCTTAAAGCCAAATTCAGCCTGGCCTTGAACACTTCCAGGGATGGGGTGTCCACAGCTGCTCACAACCCTCACGGTAAAGAATTTTTTACTACTATGTAATCTAAATCTACACTGCTTCAGTGTAGATTACCTCTAGTCTTATCACTACACTCCCTTGCTCAAGAGTCCCTCCCCATCTTTCCTGTAGGGAAGGCTGCTATAAGATCTCCCTGAAGCTTTGTCTTCTCCAGTCTGAACAGACCCAACTCCCTTAGCCTATCCTCATAAGGGAGATGCTGTAGCCCCCGATTGTCTTCGTGGCCTTTGTCTGGATCCACTCAAGCAGGTCCATATCTTTCTTACAGTGGGGGCCCCAGAGCTAACACAGTACTCCTTGTGGGGTCTTGGGTGAGCAGAGTAGAGCGGGAGAGCCTCCTCCCTTGACTTGCTGGTCACGCTTCTTTTGATACAGCCCAGAATGGAACTGGCTTTCTGGGTTGCAAGTGCCCATTGCTGGCTCATTCAGTTTTTCATCCACCAACACCCCCAGTCCTTCTCTGCAGAGCTGTTCTCAGTCCACTTATAAAGGACTTACTAAAAAGGAATCTTGCAAGTGAATTTTTGGCTAGTGTTGCCCGCTTGGCCAGTGTGTAACTTAGCAGAGTTGATGCTTCCAGGGTTATGGTACTCAGGGCTGTGCAGGATGTTCAGCCCTGATGATGCTAGAGTAGCTGGACTCACCACTGTTAAGATGCTGTGATAATTCCACTTCTTTCACTTGGCTTGAATTCTGGCACCCATTAGTAGCCTCTATGACAATCACATGAAATATCTCCTTTTCCATAAATATCCCAGCTCCCTATTGTAAGGAAATACACTACTAACAAAATTGTTGTGAGTCACAACTTCTTGACACGCCTCACCACTAGAATAGAAAGGTTATTAGTAGTACATATCTCACACAGGAAAGCAAAGCTAAATTTCATTCATTCTTCACTTCCTTTATGATTTGTGAGTTGTCCAAACTTGCAAATAGGAAGCTAGAAGCTGGAGGACCTACTTCCCTTGGGAGGAAAGTTCCAATGTCTCCTATTTCTACAGGCACCCAGTCTTTGAAAGAAGAGGAGATGACTTGTACACAAATGTGACAATCTCGCTGGTCGAGGCACTTACAGGCTTTGAAATGGATATTGCCCACTTGGATGGGCACAAGGTAAGGCAGGGGTTTGCTCTAAGGATGTGTGTAAACAGTATTTAGCTGCAGGTTTTCTATGCTGAGGGTTAGCTTGCTTGGGGTCTGTGTAGCTGCTGGTTGTATACAGTATCCTCCTAGCTAGCGCCTTCCAGATCAATTCCAGTAGAGCTATAACAGGACCTGTACAAGGGGTGCACAGTGTGGGTCTTGGTTCCGGGCTGTCATAGCAGTTACTGCATGTACTGCCTCATGTGGTGTTAGTTCTGGCATGTGTCCTGGAAGTGATACTGCCTGGACTTCTTGACTACTGCTGACTTTAGCGAGGAGTGGGTTGGAAAGGGCACTGAAGTATTGGGGTGCACACACAGAGCACTAATAACGTTCTGAAATGTCTTTTGTCTCTAGGTTCACATTGCTCGGGATAAAATCACAAAACCCGGGGCCAAACTGTGGAAGAAAGGAGAAGGTCTTCCAAATTTTGATAACAATAATATCAAAGGCTCACTAATAATAACATTTGATGTGGAGTTCCCCAAAGAGCAGCTGACAAACGAACAGCGGGAAGGTGCGTGTTTGAAAGCTCCCCTCATGGCAGCGAGCTGCACAGGCCTCGCACCAAAGCTGATAAGAAGCTGGCACAAGTGAACCAGTGGCCTGTAGTGATCAGGAGGAGTTCTCCTTTCCCTGTGCCTCTTGTACAGCATAACAGAGTTGGCCAGTGCCCTGTGATTAATTTCCATTTCCCTTTGAAGCAAGCGAGCTTGGCTGTTGCAGTTGTAGGGAACCAGATTAGGTTGGGATGTGCCACTGCTGGGATGTAGCACTTGGCAAGTTTGCAGGTGCTTTGTTTTATAGCTGGCCATCTGTCTAAACTGGAAAATTTGATGGGCTTAGGCTCTCTCTGCTTTGCTTCTGCTGGAATGGGATCACAAGTGGTTTTCCAGCCTCTGCTTCTATTTTCTTGGAGGCAAGACTTGTGAAAATGTGTCTATGGTCAAGGGTAAAGAGTGTCACGCAGCATCAGAAGTATTGTTCCTCTCTGCAGCTCCTTGTACCCTAGGTGCTTTGTGGCCATATAGGGAAGAAAGATGCAATGCAGATATTTCATACATAGGAGATGTACTCAGCTTCCTTCTCAGATGGAAACTTGATGAACCATGTAGAAATCCTAAAACTGACAGGAGGGTAAATACTCCTAGCTGGAAATTCCTCTGCTTCAGCAGCCTCTGTGGTATGTTCTACTCTGTGCAAGGCATCTGAGTAGATATCAAGGGCCTCATTCCCTGCTACAGGGCAAAGTAGTTCCTGGCATGTACCAGTGTAGCTCTTCAGAAAATCCCTATCCCCAGAACTTCTTCCTGCTAGTCGGGACTATCATACTTTCTTCTTCTGAAGGTGCCCTTTTAGTGGATTCTGGCAGCTGTCCTGGGAGAATGAGGCAAATGTGCAGCTTTCCTGGACTTCTCAACCTTGTAGAGGGAAGCCAAGCCCTAGGGGGGCTTTTCTCAGCCCTATGGTGCTTACTGCTACATTGATGCAGATGTGCTAGCTACTACTCAGAGCCCAGTTGGTAGCTGCAGCTACAGGTTTGCTGGGTGTTCTGTAGTTCTTTCTGCAGCTGTTTGGGCTGTGAGTTTTTGAGCTTTGTTTTGAGTGAACCTGTCCTGTGTTTTGCCACCTGTGCTTCTGTGTTTGTTGCAAGTCTGTTGTGCCCAGGGAGGGCTGCAGAGCGCAGTGACTGTGTCGGTGTGGAGCCTCATGCCAGGTTCTGCTGCCCTTCTTGAAGCTTCCTAAGTTGACAGCACCTCTCAGGCAGATGTGAGGCTTTTGCAGCTGTTGCTCTTGGCAGTTTGTGAAGAGACTGGGCAAAGAGCCATGCCAGAAGCCTCTGTGTTTGTCAAAACTCCTAGCACACCTTTACCGATACCCCACAAACAGAGAGGGGATTGTGCTGACGTGTTCAGGCCTGGGGCCTTTTGAGTGTTTCAGACCCTCCTAGAGCAATTCCATGATTCCCAGGGGAAGATGACTGAATATGCAGTCAGATGCATTTCTGTGTGCTAGAATATCTCCAAACATCAGTGATTTAAGGAGTTTTGTGAGGCACGGGGTCTCTTCATGTCCTATGGCAGCAGTTCAGTGTACACATTCAAAGGAAGACTGTAGGCTTCAGAATTCAAAACATCCCTTTTTTCTTATTGTTGGCAGTTGTCCTAATTTCTTATCTCAACTGTATGTGCAGCTCCTGGGGCAGTTAGAAGATACTCTGAGAATACCACTCTGGTCAGTCTAAACTTGAGAATCAGAGAAATAATAGGCTTGCTTTCCTGCCAGTGTGACAGGGAATTCATTGCCTGTTGATTAGAGGTGACTTTCTCTTTTCTTCTCTACTAACACTTGTTTATTGTCCATTTTGGAGCTTTGGATTCCATGCTCTGGTGTGCTTTAAAGAGCAACAGTAGGCAGCAAAGTGGCCTGTTTGCATTGTAACCTGTCACCTCTTGGTGGTGTCAGAAAAATCTTGAAACTGGCTCTAGTGAAAAAAATGCTTGAGGTGCAGTAGCACCAAATGTCAGGATTCCTGGCTGGAATTCTTGTCTCAACATGAGATGTGTTGAAATGTCCTGTGTACTAATGAGGGTATCCTTCAGGCTAGCAGGCAGCTGTGTAGAGCTAGCTAGCAGGAAATGAGGTGTGGGAGTGGTGCTAATCCCTTTTTTTTTTCAGGGTTACTAGAGCACACCTTTCTCCAGCTATGTCCTTCCTTTCAAATAACTGCACATGCAGGGGGCACATCCTCTTACCATCAGCTAGGAAGTGGCTTTGAGCCTCCTTTGACTATGGAGGGGAAGTGAACTTGCCTTGCACTCCCCTGGAGAATGACCTATCCTTGATGATTAGCAAGCTCCTGTATAGAGACTCATTTTACCCTGCTGTTAAGGGTGTTTCTGAATGTAGGAAAGAGTTCAGGATTCTCTGGCCAGTGAGCAAGAAGCATGTTCTTGCCTGACAGAGAGCTATCTTGGTTCCAGTTACTACTTCCAGGACAGCTTTACAGTATTTTAACAGAGCTACTTGCAACCCTTATGCATCAAATGACTGTTCTTAAAGGACACTAGTATTTGTAGCCAGAATGATTTAAGGGTAGACAAGCAGGACAAGGTTTGCAGGGAGACATAGCATTTAGCTGGATGTCAGGAAGAAGGATTTGCATGCCTGAAAGGTTGGGGTTTTTTCTGTACAAGTAAATTGGTTGATTCACTTACTCATCCTCCATCTCCATGCTCATGTACCTCACTTAAAGGTTAACAACTACAGCAATAGTTTCTGACCTGTTGTACAAACATGTACAGTGTAACACCATGACTCTGGCTTCAGTGGAGCAACAGAGCAAGCTGATTTGAGGCAGGACTGCAATCCTGTCATCTGCTGTGTTGAGGTGCAAGCTTGTGTGCTTTGTTGCAAGACCAGGGCTGTTTCAGGGGCATCCAACAACAGAATCATAGCAGTTTGGCTTAACTTTGAAGTATTTGAAAGTTACCCATGGTGTGAGGAGTTTTCATCTGCTTTGGGTCCTGACAGCCCTTTCCCAGCTTCAGTGGTCTCTGATGCTGGTCAGAGCAGAGATTCTGCCATGCCCTCAGGGGCCTCACAGCCAGGGCAGTTGGAGTCCTGGCAAGTAAGTGACCAAGGCTGATTTTAAAGGGGGATACTCCTCTGATTATCTCAGGAATGATGATGCATCCATTCTTGCCAGCCTGCTTCCTCTCTTTGGTGTAGACTTGCCCTTTAAGTAGCAGTGAAGACCTGCCAGTCTCCCTGAAAGTCATAACTACAGTAGATAAGCTAGTATGGTTTGAAGAGTTGACTCTTCTCTTACCCTGCTCTGGTAAGAATTTGATACTGACAGGACCTCTGAGCAGTCAGGTCTTGGAAATGTTTTATAAATGGGCTTTCAAGGGTAGGGAAGATAATATTTGTAAAGTCATCTAGACTCCTTTATGAAACAGTGGATTTCAAAACAACCTTGGGATTTTCAGGCCTTCAGTAGCATCCTTAAGAGAAGCCAACCCTATGAACTTACTTGCCTTCAGGGACTACTTCTAGGGGACAGTGGTGTCCCCAGGAACTGCATGCCTGTGTGAAAACCTCTGCTTTCTAGTTACTGATGTGGGTTTCTATAGCTGGCAAGTCCAAAAGGACTCAGATGTAGCCCTCCTGAGTTTGATGCTAGCAGTTTTCTCTTGGGCTAGTAGAGGGAGCTTGAGGAGATCAGCTTGACTCTGAAAAGTGTCAGAAAGCTGTTTGTTGGTGCAGTTTTACTTAAGATGGTAAAGTTGTTCTCAACTTTAGTAGCAAAGCAGCTCTGGGAGGCAGCTTTATCTCTTACAGAGCTGTGAGGATCTTGAGGGTGGTGCTCTGGATTTTGAGTTTGTAGCAGAGGAAACTTTATCCCTGATCTTGCATGGTCTCAAGAGTGCATGAAAGCACTAATACAGCATCACAGACCTTGGTCCTGTTTCTCCTGCTAGGAATGTTGAAGGAGCAGAAGAAAAACTGTTGCCCCTCTAGGTTTTAGGGGTTTTTTCTTTTCCTGCTTTGTATTTTAATCCTCTTAGAGTCCCAATGTTTTTGCATTATTCAAACATGTGAGCTCAGCCTTGAAAGGCTGGTACCACAAGGCCTCTGAGCCAGATATGTAAATGCAGAGTCCTCCTCCTCCTGTTTGTGCTGTGCCAGTAAATGCTTTCCTTTCTCTTGCAGGTCTCAAACAGTTGTTGAAACAAGGATCGGTGCAGAAGGTGTACAATGGATTGCAGGGATATTGATGTGTGGAAAAATTGGACTTTAACTGAGAATGAAAAGTCAGACTTGTTTGCAGTCTTTTCTCCTGCCCACTGTAGAATGGAAAAGGGGGAGGGTGGGGCAATTGTTGAGGTCTATATAATTTTTTCTTTGTAAATGATGGAAGTGTTCAGACAAGTTGGGGGACATACTACCCTGTTTGGGACATAACTGGTGCTGCCTATCATGTTCCATGTCCTGGAACAACAAAAAGACTCCTTGAGCAGGAAAAAAAGGTGGGGAAAGGAGTTGAAAATTCCATGCAGATTGGAATTTCTGGTTTTTAAATATATTTTGATGTGACTTTTCTTGACCATCTCAACATTTTCATAGCTTCTCCTGCTTTTTATGTCCTTTGTGTCAGTCTCTTCTGAGTTTCTGTTGGTTTGGGTTTTTTAATCCCAGCCCTTCCCTTCCCCTTTGAGTCAGGAGTGTGGTATTGCATCAGTCTGTGTTTAAGGGGCAGGTGGTGTTGGGAGTGGACTGGCAGGAGAGCTTTTATGGGCTATGTTAGGCCCCACATATGGTTGGGAATGCAGAGGAAAATCTCTTAAGGCTGCTGTGGACTCTCTTAACTACCAAGTAGACCTCTTCTCCCAAAAGTTAATGCTTGGTTTCAAGTTTGAATTTGCAACAGTGATGAGAATGACTCCTTGTGGCCTTGGTTCTTCTTCATTGCCCCTGAATGTAACCCCACAGCTTGTCTGGAAAAGTTCACTTACCTCCTGCACTCTATCCTCTGTGAGGACGAGTGAAGGTAAGAGCACAGAAATAAAGATGTTTCAGCCTGAATGGCAAAAGCTACCTGATTATATATTTCAACAGCCCTTACCCAGGACAGCTGCAAGTTGTTGGACTAACAAAGTACAGCCCCTTCTGTGGTCTAAGCTGTGAGCTGTTGTAAAGGGTGAAACTACAGCCACTGATACCAGCAAAAGCTCTGTAGCTGCCTCATTTGAACCAAGGGCTGGTGGGGAAGTACATGTGTTGCTCAGGTTTCTTGTGGAGACTCTCTGCTGCTTTAAGCTTCCTTGTCAGAGACTCTCATCTCCACATGTTCTTCAGGAGTGGCAGCTAAACAATTTCTCAGGTACCTGTGTCAGACTTGGTGCTTTATAGTGACAGGGTCATAGGCAGCAAGAGAAGTGAGTCAGTTGTTCATGTAGGACAGTGTTCTGCTCCTTCCTTCTGGGCATTTAGGGGTTATAAAGAGGAATCCTTACAGCTGCTGCCTTATACTTCATTCCCTGCCTGGGAAGTGGATTGGATCTGTTGTTTCTACATGGGAGTATTTTCTGGGGAGCAGCAGGAGAAGACTCAAGGTAGGGGATTTTTTTTTTTGTTCTTTTGTGGTTTTAACATTCTCCATTGTGAACTTGGAGAATTACAATTAAACAAAGTAGCTCAGATCTGAGCTTGGAGAGGTGGAGAGCAGTTCTGGCCCAGCCCTTTTGTGCTGCCCTTGATCTAGCACTGTCCCACCCAACCCTTAAACTCCAGCAGGAGCTGACGCAGCGGAAGCAGCAGTACCGGGAAAGTTTCCTGTTGGATCCTTAGTACGTTTCGCTTGGCAGAACAAAGCATGGGCTTCAGGAACAGCTGAGAGAGGGGAGTAGAGTGAAGCTGGGATGCCAAACCCTTGGTCTTAATGCTTGCCTTCCTCAAAATCTGTAAGCATAAAACAGTTAATCCCAGCTGAGGCTGCTACTTCCAGTGTCGAGCCGTTTGATGATCAGCTCTTTCCAGGTGTCTGTAGGCAGCTCTGCTCTTGCTTCCTCCCCCTAAGTTAGATTGCTAAGAAAACTTGGATTTCAAAGGAACTCTCCTTCTGATACAACTGTATGGGGCTGGTTGATCTTGACCCCTTCAGCATCTGTTTGATGATTGCCTTCCTATTCCACTGGTGCGTGAACATGCTGCCAGTGCTTGCCTGTAGCAATAAAGCCAAAAAGCAGGACTTCACACCAAAGTCTTAACTTCTCCATAGGAGAAGATGGCATAACCTTTCCCACCTGCACCTCTAGCAGCAGGCAGTGCATTTATTTCAGGCATGAGTACTTGTTCCTGCTGGTGCTTTTCATTTCCCTGCTAATTCTTTTCCTTCCTGTGGTTTCGTTTGGTTTGATGGTTTATTTTTCATTGTTGTTCTGTACTCCTCTGAGAGGTCAGTGCTATGTAGAATAGCAACAATAGTTGCAAAGCCCCAGCTTTTATAAGGGTGAGAAGAAAACAGAAAAGAAAGGCCCTAATCATACCAAGCAGCTCTGCTTCCTTCCACCTTCCTTTTCCCTCCTGCTGTGGGGTGTGTTCTCTTTCCCACCTTCAGGCAAAGCTTCCAGCTCTTTCTTCACAGGCAGCAGTGTGCAGTAGCTCTTGCAGGGTCTGTTTCATGCATTTCCACTCGTTTTGGTTTTGATCTGCTTGCCTGAGGAAAGTTGTACTGTTTCTAGGGTTGTGGAAAGGTATTTGTCCTTCAGAGGCCCCAGGGTGTCTGGCCAGGGGAATGTGGAAGCTGTTCAGTGTCTGTGACATCCTGTGTCCCCTATTTCAGTAACATTTAGCTGATGTGAGTGAGTCATGGTAAGTGTGGTTCTCCTTTCTCATATAAATGCTTACTGGGAGACTTAGATGTTCACATTGCCCCTTCTTGGTTTGGGGCCAAGCAAACATCCTGAAGGTGGAAACCTCTGACCTGTGAATACAATAATGCACAAGTCTTTAATTTTGAGACCCTTCTAAGCAATGCTTTTGTTCCCAAATTGGATCCAATTTTAAACTAATTCACTGGTCCCCTTTTACCCTAAATCCTTGCCCAAGTAAAGGGTTGCTGAGGCTTTAGGAAGAGGCATGTTGTTGAATTATTCTAGCAAAACAGTTGTCCTTGAAGCATTTCTAGAAGTCCTTGCTGTTCTGAAAAGGGGCTATTTAAACAAGCACAGGGTCCTTGCCTGGCTAAAATGGGATCTTGATTTATTTCTGAAGTGAATGGTTTTTGATCACCTTCAGAAGTTTTATATGTTCCTCCAGAGCCTCACTGCAGGCTCACTTTAAGATGTCATAGCCTCCATCAGGGCTTTGTTTCCACTCTTTGGTTGGATCTCTTCTGTCCCAGGAGAGGTAAAGGAGCAGATGGGGTGAGGATTCTGTAGTTGGTAGATGATGGGGATGAAAAAAGAGCTCAGATCTTTTCCAGAAAGCATTGTGCCCTAGCAGCCTTATCAGCTTCTGTCCCTCCACAGTCTGAGCTTGCTGCATCTAAAGCCATGTTGCCCATCCAAGATGCTGAAGTTTTGGGGCTGTGCACAGGAGCTTCAGCATTAGGCACTTGTGTCTGGGGACTAGTTTGGCCTAAGGGGAGTGGGTTGTTCCTAACCAGTCAGCTATGCAGAGGGCCAATGCTGTCTTACTTTTCACCCCAGCAAGTGGTACTGCTTGCACAGAGCATCCCATCCTCCCAGAGTCCAGGCAGGGGGTGAAATTGTTCCCAAACAGCAGTATCTTCATGGAAACACCTGCAAGTACAGTGCAGGCAGTCTTGGGTTTTGTTATTTGGGGTTTTTGTTTCCAAAGAGCTGGTTATTTTAAAGTGCTTGCCTGTATCTAAACTTTTCTGCTTCTGTGAGACAGGCAATGGAGATGGGAGGGGAGAAGCAACTTGTGCCAGGATGAAGTTGCTCTGAAGACACATAAATTTGCAGTGTTCCTGAATACATCTGCTCAAATGCCTAGAGACCATGGGGGCCTCTGTCTAGGAAGGAAAGGTGAAGCAATGTTTCTGTGCTGTAGTCCTTAATGGGATTTCTACGTAGCAGCCCCCATCTGTGCTCCTGTGCTGTGAAACTGATTAGCAGCATTGTAGGAGCAGTGGTGGAGCATTTTTCAAGTGTTGCCTTGCTCAGACTGAAGCAAAGCCCAGAGAGGGAACAGCCCAACTGGGACAGGGTGAGAGGTGTGACGGGACCCTGTGGTATCCTGCTCTCCAGTAGCCCCCTTCATCCCCACTGCCACGTTGCCATGCTTGGTGTTGATTGTGGCCAGCAGCCAGGTTTTTCCTCCCATTTCCTCTGGCTTGATTAGGCACACTGACCTGGGAGGTGAGAGGAAAGGGAAGAGGGCAGTGATGGGTCCTGGGTACCTATATGCACTGTGAGAAGAGAATTACCAGCACAGCATTTTACTCTGCTATTAAAAATTTCCAGGAACCTACCCACTATTGTGAGGTAGCAGAAGGCTGCTAGAAAGCAGATACCAACAGACTCCACCCCCAAAACTTGTCCAAAAAAAAAAAAAGGTACCCCTTGCTCTGGGAGGGCTGGCTGGAGACTGTGTGAGTTGCAAATCCTCTTGCCCCAGGGCAGCCCCTGGATTAAAAAGATTGTCCCAAAGCTGGTGATGGCAGAAACTAAAACATTTGAGGCTGTCACAGTGTGACTTCTAGGAGAATTCCAGAAGAACAGTGCTTGTTTAGACCAGAAAAGCAATGATGACACCAACACAGGCACCAAGCACGTAGGGGGTGTTTACAAGGATAATCCCTTCTTCCTTAACAGCCTTAAATCTGGTGCCACCCATTCTACTGATAAGCACTGGCACTGATACCATCAGCTTCACTTACTTTTTTTTTCCCCCAGCTGCTGCCTTTCCAGTCTCTGCCCAAGCAGGCACAGGAACTGATTGCTGTGGGTTTGGGCAGCTCCTGGAGCTATCCAGCTCTTTGTCCCTGGGGATGGGCAGAGCACTGCAGCTGCATGGAGCCAATGATGCTGTGTGAGTGGCTGGAAGTTCCTGAAAGACAGTCAGGGTCACTGACCTTCCAATGGACACTGATGTCTGAAAGGCAACTAGGGGACTGCATACTGCATGTCCCTGCTTTGTCCACCCCATTTTCTTGTTCTTGATAATTTTGTCAATAATTTTCTTTGTAATTTTGAGCTGGAAGGGACCCAAAAGGATCATGGAGTCCAGCTCTTAAACCTGTGGAGGACACCTCAAGAGTCACACCATGTGCCTGACAGCATTATCTAAATGCTTCTTGAACTCAGTCAGGCATGGTGCTGAGACAACTTCCCTGGGGAGGCTGTTCCAGATCCCAACCACCCTCTGAGTGAAGAACCTTTTCCTAATCTCCAGCCTGAATCTTGCTTGACTCAACCTCATCCTGTTTCCCCTAGCCCTATCACTATCCACCAGATTAAGAAGATTGGTCCCTGCCCCTCTACTATCCCCTGGGAGGATGTTAAAGATAGCTATGAGATCTCCTCTCAATCTCCTCAAGGCTAAACAAACCAAGTGACCTCAGCTGCTCCTCATAAGGTTTCTCCTCCAGACCCTTTACCATCTTCATAGACCTCCTCTGGACACTCTCCAACAGCTTAATTGTTGAGCCCAGAACTGCACAGTATCTGAAGCACCCATGGGATGTGGGTGAAGGGGAAAGACTGTTCCTAGAATGCTGGCATCATCTTACTCACTGGAGCAAGGTTCAAGGCTGGGTGTCTTATCTCAACCCTTACCCAATCCAGCAATAGCAGAGCAGAGTGCTGGAAACTATGTGGTGCAGGGAGAGCAAAGCCTCACACAGTGAGTGGTGCAGACAACTGGGATGGTTTGCTCTGGGGGAGATGCTGCCTAAGGAGGTTGGTCAGAGCTTCCATAGGTCTGCATAGAGGCTTCTTCACTCTCTTGCAGAAAAGAAAACAAAAAACCCAAGGAATGAATTAAAAACAACCAGGATGACAGGGTATGTGGTGAAGTGTTGACACTTGTCCCATGCTGTAATCAAGGGCAGAAGAACAGCCAGTTTTGGGAGAGGATTGACCATGTACACAGCTAATAGCTGCTGGGCAGATGGAACATGTAGCAGTGGAGGAATCCTGCCTCATGGGCTGTGGCAGCTGGGCTGCATGTCCTCAGCATGCTGTACTAGGCCAGGAGTTGGTAGCCCTGTGATGAGGCAGACTAGGGCTGAGGAAGAGGAATTTTGGGGTTGCAATGTGCTAGGGGTGGATGCTATTACTGTAACCTCTCTGCTCTTGGCTGCTGTGCCTGAGTCAGATGCAGATGTTGGTCACCACCAGGGGAGGTGGCCCTGGGACAGGGGCTTGGCAGTTCTGGGTGTACTGCCTGCAGGCACAGTTCAGGATGAGGCTGTTTCTCAGGAGCCTGTGGTTTCAGGGGATCTCTGCTGCTGGATGTGGCTTCATCCCCTTGTGATTGCTGGTGGAGACTCAAGAGACCAGCAGCAAAATTGGCTTCTTTCTGCAGCACTCTCCTGCTGCAACCAATGTATGTGGGAGACCTGGGGGCAGGAAAAAGGCTTTTACATAACTGTTTAAAGAGGAGACTTCCTCCTCTGTCCAAAGGATGACATCTTTCAGAAGTAAAAAGCAAAACAAACCATATTTTTCCAGACCTCTCCAGTTTTTCTAGTCCTGACTGCTGTCTCTGCTGCCAGTCAGTGTCCAACAGCACCTTCCTAGCCTCGGGGCATTGCTCTCAAAAGGGAGCAAGAAGGGGACTTGGCACGAGAATTGCTCTGGGGAAACATGGGGATCTTGGGACCACAGTGCAACATCTACCTCCATGTGCAGGCAGCAGAGGTGCCCCATGCACAAAAGCCAAAGCAGTGGTTTCTCCATGGTGGAAGCTGGCTACAGCTATTTTTATCCCTTAATGGTGGGCAAACCTACTGCATCTGACCCTCAGCATCAGTCTCACATCCCTGATACCCATGGTGGGGATGTACAGTGCTTGGCTTGCAGCAGAGCTCTTGCCAAGGGTGCTTCCCAGAAGCTGAGAAATCACATTCACGTGCCTTGGCCTCATTGTTTTGGATCCTCTAGCCTCTTGGCTGCCACTTCTGTTTTGCAAAGGAGCCCACTGAAGGGTGGGGAGCAGCCTGGCCCCTGCCCTGGGAGCCTACTGGAGGTGGGGGCTGCTCAGAGGATGGCCAGCAGCCAGGGTGATGAGATGTGGTCTTTGGAGACCTCCATCCCTCCTTAACAACAACCACTGTCATCATCCCATCCCCTTTCTGTCTGGCATCTCTTTTCCCATCTTGCCCACTGCCCACCCTTTACTTCTTGCTTAGAGCCACAGGGAAGGGCTCTCAGAAAGGAATGAGCTGGAAGTTAATCCAGGAAAGTTCCTTGCTGCTGTGCTGTCCCCTTTTTCGATGGCCCAAGTCAGCTCCTAGATCATCTCTAGCCCTTCCTGCCCTGGGGACAGTGGAGGCAAGAGGAATGTCATGCTCAAAACCTTGCTATGGGCAAAAGGAAAATGTAGCCAAGAATTTATTATTATTATAACTGAAGTCTAAGTGTTCAAAGAGCAGATTATGGAAAAGGAAATTAAGCAATGAGTGCTGTTGGACAGTACTAGTAATACAGCTTTGAGTTTCTTTAGCTGATCCTTGGGGAGAGATTTCTTGCCTTGGGTTCCCCCATGCATCACCCCATGCCTACCCTGTACCACTCCTTGCCCAGCATCCCCATGCTCCCATGTCCCTTTGAGAAGCATCCTTACAGGAGAATGGCAAACATGTTCATCTGCTCAGAACTGTCCCGTGGCAGCTATCTGTACTCAAAGTCAGTGTCATACAAAGCAGAGGAAATGAAAAATAAATGCCACTTGGCCATTGGAAAAATTACTTAATTGAGTCAAACCAAACCTGGGGGCAGATTGAAGTGAGCTCAGAAGACATAAACCCCATCAGCCTCTCTCCAGAGACCTTGCAAACTCAGCACACAGCCTGGGGTCTGACACAGGGGCTGACAATGCTGATGAGTCCACCCAGCACCAGCACCACCACCTGTGCCTCTCCCCTGTGATGGATCTGCAGCTCCACATCCATGCTGCTCGGGGGAAATGAGAGCAACCAAATGCACCATGAGAGCTGATGGGCAGTTTTATTACACTACATCTTGAAGCAGTGCCACAAAGCTGTGACCTCCTCCCTCCTGGGCACTTGGGCCCACTGGAACCAAGTAAATGAGGGTTTCATTGCTGGTTTTTTAACCCTTGGCTGTTTCTCCTGCTTTTCCCCCACACTCCCTGCCTCCAACAGCTGTCTTCCTCATTTTTTCCATCCATGCCAAACATATTTCTGTGTTAAGTCTCAGTGCATCATGCCAGCCCCGTGTGGGAACCATCCCCAGGGCAGGGTGCTGCTGCTGTGGTGGTCAACCCAGCTGCAACTGGGCAGGGAAGCTACCAGTGTCCTTTGGGAGCAAAGCCTGTGGTGCTGGGAAGATGCATCCCTTGTGGGCCACGGGCTCAGTCCCTTGCATCCGCAGGGTGATAATGAGTCTGTTCTCTGCCTCTCCAGGTTGATGTGAGATGGCTGCAGCTCCACTAGCAGCTCCCTCCTGTGCACCAGAAGATCCCCACGGCCATGCCTAGCAAGGCAAAACTCCCCAAGATCAGGCCCAGCACCAATGGGGCATGTGACCGGGTGCTTTGTTTTCCTGCAAGAGACAAGAGGGATGGAGGTGACTGGGGTAACCCCCCACTGTGCCACTGCGTTCTCTGCCCCCCCTGCCCAAGCCCCAGCACAGACCCGTCCTGGTGCTCTGAGCCTGCAGGATGCTGATGCAGGTGGTGTTGAGGAAATGCTGGAGGTCCTGAGTGGTCATGGGGTACTTCATCAGCTCTTTCTGGGCAAAGGCAGCCACTGCATCTCCACCAGGCCAGCGCCGCTCCCAGGTGGCATTGGAGACATGGAAGCTGAGAAAAGCTGTCCCGTTGAGGGTCACCTCATAGAAACTGTGGGTCGTGCCATTGGGGAAGAGCCAGCAGCCCAGGTGGCAGCTCAGGCTCTGGGTGTCTGTGGGGACATAGGCAGTGGATCAGGGTCAGCACGTTCCCACCCTCAGCAGCCTATTGCCACCACCAACATCAAGCTATGCACTGTGTGCAAGACCTCAGCCTTGCACCACCCAACCCACCCACAGCTTTGTTTTCACTTGGTTTAGCTGCAGCAGTGACTTTTTCCGTGGGCAGGCAGCCTTGCCTATTTTTCCTTTTCTTATCTGTGTAGAGCACAGCTTGGTTTTACAGAGACAGGAGAGGTTTCAGCACAGAGCAAGGCATTGCTCTTACAAAAGGATGACGGGGAGCGTGGGGACATCAGGAAAGGGCAGGTGTGAGGCTCACACTGGAGACCCAGAGGTAAGTAAGAAAGAGCTCCCAAAGGGCCAGGTAAAGAAATAAAGAGCTGGGGCAAAACTGGCTTGGGGGTAACAAGGAAAAGAAAGCTAAAACACACCCTAAGCATGAACACCAGAGGTGACATGGGCTGGATGAGCAATGGAGGCAGGAACACAAAACTCTCACCGTCAGTCTCCCATGCCTCCTGTGAAGGCTGCACAGTGCAGGTGGGATCCAGGCAAGATGCATGCAGGGTTCAAGCAGCATGAAGACAGGATGCAGGCAGGGTGCCTATACCTCACCGTCCCTCTAGGCTGCAGCCCCCAGCCCTTATCCCAAGGGGCAGCAGGAGGCTGAGCAGGAGATTCCCAGGTAGATTCTGAGTAAGAAATTCCAGGCTCTGTAGAAGGGCTCCTTTTGCCCAGGAAGAGATTTTACACATATCCCTGTTCTGGCCATGTCCTCGTCCCTTTGCCCAGCTGTCCCTGGAGAGTTGTCCCCATGCCCAAGCTGTGGTGAGGGAGTAGTTCCCCTTTGCTAGTGCAATCTGTCCCCACACTGGGCCATGCATGAATCAAAGTTCCTGTGCTCCTCCCCAGAGTACCACTCACAGTTGATGGGCCTCTCCTTGCTGAAGAGCTTCACAAGCTGACCAAAGTAGAGCAGGTAGTTGGTCACGTCCTGCTGCCGCCTGGCCCAGGCATCCGGGGGCTCCAGAGGCAGCACCTGGGTGACATTAAGTCCCTCCAGGAGGTGGCTGAGCTGCCCGTTTAGGCTGGCGTTCCCCCAGGAGATAGAGCTGCCTTTGAAGACGCGGGTCCGTTGCAGCATGATGAAGGTGAGCGGAGCTGTGAGAGATGCCAGACATCACCCACCGGACTGTCCCCTCCCCATAAGCTATGTGTCCCCTCCGCATAAGCCGTGTGTGTGTCCCACGCCGACCGCAAGTCTCTCCAACCCTGCTGCCACCGTAACCTTGCCTTACCTGCCTGTTCCGCCCCACAGCCCAGGGCCCCGCAAAGCAGCAGCAACCGGAGCATTGTGTGGACAGGGATGAGGACAGGAATGGTGGCCCCACAGCTGGCCTGTCGGGGAATTAAATGGGACCAGGGAGGTGGGGCTGCGGGAGGTGGAGAGCGGGAGTCAGGCCAAGTCTCTCCCATTTCCTTAGCCCGGTCTACCCACACCCTTTCCCTGCTGGACATGTCATGGGTGCCTGGCCCTACAACACCTGGGGATGGTGATGTGGGATGAATCTCCAGGCTCATACCAGGTTCTGTGGGACCATAGGGTACTGCTCCAGCTGGAGGGGGAGCGAGTAGCCTGTGCCTGCCTCACTTTCCCCATCTGTCGGCTGGGCAGGGCTCCTCTCTCTACACTCCTCCAGTGATACAGGAGGCCAGCAGGGACACAGTGGTGGGGGACCACTGCAGGAGGAGAAGGAAGAGATGGAGTGGAGCAGCCTCGCAGCTTCATCATGCGCTCATTTGGGCCCAGGCTGGACGTCCAGCACCGGTGCTTCCAGCAAATGCTGGTGCAATAGAACCTTCATCCCTGGAACGATGCAAACCTCGAGGTGCGGCATCCCTGCAGCCCATGTAATGGCCTGGGTGATTGATTTAAGAACAAGAAACCCCTGGCTGGGCTCACTCCGAATGTTTGGGTTTTAATTACACCTAAGATAATTACAAATTAAAATTAAAAATATACAAAGTATATATAAAAATATGCAGCTTATCCTGAAGGCACAGCACAACACAGCCTGAGGCACTGCGTACCAGCCCCACACTGCCTACCATGGTCCAGCACGTCACCGTATGGCATGGCACAGTACAGCACGGCACAGCACGGTGCAGTATGGCAGGGCAGAGGGCAGTATGGCATGGCACAGCACGGCACGGTATGGCACGGTGGCAAGTTATTGGCACAGCAGTATGTTATGGTCACGACATGGTGTGGTACGGCATGGCACAACACAGTATGGCACGACACATCGCGGTATGGCATGGCATAACAGTATGGCATAGTGCAGCGGTATGGTATGGCACGGTACAGCACGGCATGGCGGTACTGCACGGCAATCTGGCACGGCACGGTATGGCATAGCACCGCACAGCGCAGCATGGGCGTAGTCACGCGGGAGGAGGGGCGTGTCCTCCTCGGGATGGGGCGTGTCTCCGCGAGGGCGTGTGCGGCGGCGCCGGTGCCGGGAGCGCAGCGATGGCGGCGGCGGAGCTGGAGCGGCTGCGGATGGCGGGGGCCGGCATGGCCATCGCCGTCCTCACCAGCGGCGGCGACGCGCAAGGTGGGGCCCGACGGGAGTAGGGGGGTGCGGCCCGGCCCCGCTCCGCTTCGCTCCCGCCCCGTGGGGGTTGCGTGTCCCTGTCCGCCTGGCTCCGCGGGCGCGGCGGGGCCAGAGTCCGTGGGGCCTCGGGGCGCGCGGCGGCGACGACGACGTGGCCCATGCTCCCCTCCCGAGCGCCGGGGAAAGGGGTAGAGGGGAGGGAGGAACGTCCCTCTCCCGTGTTTCCCCACGAGGGAAGGATCGGCGCGACCTACCCGGGGCCATTCCCCATCCCCCCGGAGCATCCTTGTGGGAGGTCACGGCCCCAACGGGGAAAGCCCCGCGGCAGGGACCCCCGACTCGGGATAGGCAGATATTTTAAATATGTCTCACTCTCAGGCAGTTGGTCATCTGCAGCTCCCACCTGTGCACTGAGTTTCCCTAGTCTCTGCCTGCGTGGATGCCCTTAGCTCGAGGGGACACTTCAGGGTCATCTATAGGATCCAGGCCTGCATGGGACACGTGGTCCCTCGAGGCCACCCTAGCTCACATCTTGTCTTTCCAGGGATGAATGCCGCTGTCCGCGCTGTCACCCGCATGGGGATATACGTGGGAGCCAAAGTCTTCCTTATCTATGAGGTTGGGGTACCCCCCTGCTCCCCATCACTGGTGTGGGAGATCTGACACCCCAGGGTACCCCTCACCTCTGCTCCCTCCTTCTCCACAGGGCTACGAAGGGCTCGTGGAGGGGGGAGACAACATCAAGCAGGCCAACTGGCTCAGCGTCTCCAACATCATCCAGCTGGTGAGGATCACTGGTGGGGACATGGGACCCCTAAATCCTCTCCACACTTGCGTGACATGTTATGTCCCCCCTTTATCTCTCCAGGGTGGGACAGTGATTGGCAGCGCCCGCTGCAAAGCCTTCACTACACGCGCAGGCCGGCTGCGGGCTGCCCGTAACCTGGTGGAGCATGGCATCACCAACCTCTGCGTCATTGGCGGGGATGGTAGCCTGACGGGTGCCGACATCTTCCGCTCCGAGTGGGGCGGGCTGCTGGAGGAGCTGGTCCAAGATGGTGGGTGAACCTCCCTTCCAAAACTCCTGGGTGGGTAGAGCTGAAAGCATTCAAGGAGTGTCGAGGTCAGGGGGTCCACCCCATCACAATGACCCCGAGGAAAGGCTGGGCTCCTCCACTGCTCTGCAGAATCCAGCCCAGTGCTGAGGGCAGAAGAGGAGCACCCTAAAATAACTGGTGGCATGGCCATCCCCCTTGCAGGGCAGATCAGCGAGGAGGTGGCACGGGAGAACTGCCGCCTGAACATCGTGGGGCTGGTGGGCTCCATCGACAACGACTTCTGCGGCACTGACATGACCATCGGCACTGACTCGGCACTGCACCGCATCATGGAGGTGATTGATGCCATCACCACCACAGCACAGAGGTGAGCGGGCTGTGTTCTGGGTGCTGAACCACCCCAGGCATCACACCCACCCTCCTTCACCTCCCACCTGTGTCCTTGCAGCCACCAGCGGACGTTTGTACTGGAAGTGATGGGCCGCCACTGCGGGTAAGCCCTGATGGGTGGAGAGCCCCATCCTTGGGACAGGATGCTGTGTTTTGGGGGAGGTGCGAGTATTGGTGCTGCCACCGCTGTGTCCTCTCAGGTACCTGGCACTGGTGTCTGGCTTGGCTTCGGGTGCTGACTGGCTCTTCATCCCTGAATCCCCTCCAGAGGACGGTTGGGAAGACCTCATGTGTGAGAGGCTCGGGGAGGTAAGAGACGGGGTTCCTACAGTTCCATCCCCGCTTTTGCCCTGGAGAGTCCCCACAAGGACCTGGGCTGAGCACCACAGCCAGTGCCTGGCCTCTGCGAAGCTTCGGGAGCTCCTGCCATTGTCCCTGTGAAACAGGGCACTCAGCCGAGTGCAAATGCAGCCCTCACGTGCCAGGGACGGCACTGGCTCAGAGACTCAGCTGCCCAGAACTTGAGCCACCCCTGGGCAGCTCAGGCAGAGGGTGAAAGGATGCTCAGACTCGGCCACCAGTGAGTTTTGGCTAAGCCACAGTGGCAGTTTTCTCCCCCTCGCACCAGACGCGCAGCAGAGGGTCACGACTCAACATCATCATCATTGCTGAGGGTGCCATCGACCGCAGTGGCAAACCCATCTCCTCCAACTATGTGAAGGACGTAAGTTCCCACTCTAGCACCTGCTCCAACACCCCTAGTGGCCGGCAAGTCCCCAGTGGGACGTCCTCTCTTCTCTGCAGCTGGTGGTGCAACGCTTGGGCTTCGACACACGAGTCACCGTCCTGGGCCACGTGCAGCGTGGAGGGACTCCATCAGCCTTTGACCGTGTGCTGGTAAGTCTTGGCAGGGGGGAGACACCGTGGAGGTCACCCTGCAGAAAGGAGCAGGCAGCTGGAGTACTCCATTCCTGCCTTCCCTCAGCCTGTTGCAAAGGATTTGCCAAGTGGGATGAGGCTCAGACAATCCTTTATGCCTACTGTGCCAGGCAGAGCCGTGTGGCCATTCGCTGCCAATTTCACAGGTTTTTAACTAAACCCAGCAGTTCTTTGGCTGTAACTCAGGTGTTCAAGCAGTGATGCTGCTTCCAAGCCCATGGGAGCATTCACAAGTAAGCCTAGGGGAGCATCCCACACATCTGGCATGGGAGGCCCTTGGTGTCATGGGGCGGCGGGTGCCCCTTTCCCTTTGCAGAGCAGCAAGATGGGCATGGAGGCAGTGATGGCTCTGCTGGAAGCCACGCCAGACACCCCTGCTTGTGTGGTGAGCCTCTCGGGGAACCAGTCAGTGCGGCTGCCGCTCATGGAGTGCGTCCAGGTGGTGAGTACTGGGGGGTAACTGGCATGCCATCCTGCTGAGTGGGGATCCCACCCACCCCCCTCCACACAAGCATGAGTGTCACGGTGCTGCATCTCTCCCCCTCCAAGACAAAGGATGTGCAGAAGGCCATGGATGAGAAGAGGTTTGAGGAGGCCATCCAACTCCGTGGGAGGTGAGGTCTGGGGATTAGGATGGGGAGAGACATTCCTGTGGGGTGGCCAAAGAGACATGCTGGGAGGTAGGCTTCTCCCTGGTTGGGAAACCAGTGGCTCCTGCAGCCCGGGAGGGTCCACACTTCGGGGCCACACTGCTTTGTCCTTGCAGGAGCTTTGAGAACAACTGGAACATCTACAAACTGCTGGCACATCAGAAGCCAGCACAGGAGAAGGTAAGGAGGGATGGGGATTGGCAGGGGACACCATTCCCACCCTAGGGACACACACTGATGTGCTGTCCCTATCCCTGTCCCTGCAGAGCCCCTTCAGCCTGGCCATCCTGAATGTGGGTGCCCCAGCTGCTGGCATGAATGCTGCTGTCAGGTCGGCCGTGCGCATTGGCATCTGCCAGGGACACACCATCTACGTGGTGAGCGATGGCTTCGAGGGCTTGTCCAAGGGGCAGGTAAGAGAAACAGCAAGCCTGGGTGCTGTGGGTTTCCCAGGGGGAAGAATTTGGGCTTGGAGCGATAGTGGAGTGTTCCCTGACTCCAAAACCATGTACTGTTGCTTGCAGATCCGTGAGGTGGGCTGGCACGACGTGGCTGGCTGGCTGGGACGTGGTGGGTCCATGTTGGGCACCAAGCGGTAAGCAGAGCCCCAGTGAGACAGGGGGATGTAGTGGAGGGGACACAACTGTCCCTGGCAATTGCAAGGACCTCCTGTCCTCACCCCGTGGTCTCTTTTCCCCTTCCCCACCACAGGACGCTGCCCAAGACCTGTATGGAAAAGATCGTGGAGAATGTGCGGAAATTCAACATTCAGGGGCTGCTGGTCATTGGGGGCTTTGAGGTGCGAGGGAACCCTCAGCCCTGTTTTGGTCGGGGCTGGCTGTTGGCATCCCAGGTGGTGCAAACATCCCCGACCATCCCTTTTGGGATGCAGATCCGGTCCTGGGGACATCTCCCCAGCTCTTGGCTGCTTGCAGGCATATGAGGGGGTGCTGCAGCTGGTAGAGGCCCGTGGGCAGTATGAGGAGCTCTGCATCATCATGTGTGTCATCCCTGCCACCATCAGCAACAACGTGCCTGGGACTGACTTCAGCCTGGGCTCAGACACGGCTGTCAATGCAGCCATGGAGGTGAGGGACAGGGCAGGGGGAGCGGCTTATGGAGCCCTTCTGCTTGGCCAGGTCCCATCATGCTTTGAGATGACATGTGGGAATGAACTAGCATCCCATCCAGGACAGCAAAGGTGGGTTTTCTTGTGTGACCCCTGCTTCTCCTGGCCCAGAGTTGTGACCGCATCAAACAGTCAGCCTCGGGCACCAAGCGCCGTGTCTTCATCGTGGAGACGATGGGGGGCTACTGCGGCTACCTGTCGACTGTCACAGGCATTGCAGTGGGTGCTGATGCCGCCTATGTCTATGAAGATCCCTTCACCATCCATGACCTGAAGGTGAGTGGGGCAGGAGCTGCTTTTTAGCAGCATCATTTTGGTAAAATAAGAAAGAAAACTGTGAAAGGGTAGGCTGTGGGGCAGCACAGGATTTGGAGGAGCATGGCCAAGCCCCATGAAGCTATGTTGATGTGGGTCTAAATGAGAGGACCAGAGGGACCCAGAATGGCTGCCAGCATCCTGGCTTTCATCTTGCAGGCCAATGTGGAGCACTTGACTGACAAAATGAAGACGGATATCCAGAGAGGGCTGGTGCTGCGGTGAGTTGGGGACCCCTGGGGACACTCACTAAAAACCCAGCCCGTGGTGGGAAGTGAGGCTGGAGCTGAGCCCTTTCTACAGCCACAGAGGGTCCCTGGGTATGGCAGGGTGGGTACATGGCGTCCTGCCCGGGGATGCCACGTTCAGCCAGGGGTACAGCCCTGCACTGGATGCCTACATTGCTGTCCCCATCGCAGTCCCAGGCTCTTGAGGGGGATATGAGGAGATGGGCTGGGACTCTGGGTCTTGCGGAGATCAAAATGGCAAAACCAAAAGTGTTTAGGAGACTATGGAGGGACCTATCTGGGGATGCCAGTTTAAGGAACAACCCCACACTCCCCTCCCTCTGTTCCCCCAGCAATGAGAAGTGCCACGAGCACTACACTACGGAGTTCCTCTACAATCTCTACTCCTCTGAGGGAAAAGGCATCTTCGACTGCAGGATTAATGTTTTGGGCCACCTTCAGCAGGTATGGGGTACAGGGGAACGTGGGCCATCAATTTCCCAGAGAGCTGAGGGGCTTGACATTGCCGTTTCTCTGGCCCTAGGGGGGAGCCCCAACCCCCTTTGACCGCAACTACGGGACCAAGCTAGGAGTGAAGGCAGTACTCTGGATGTCGGAGAAGCTGCAGGAGGCCTACCGCAAGGGTGAGCCAAGGGCTGGGGCTCCTGGGGTGGGGTGGGAGGAGGCTGGTGGCACAGGACAGCCACTGTGGCTCTGGGCTTGGCCACTCAGCCCCTGGCAAGGTGGCAATGCTTGGCTGTGTCCCCCTCCCAGGGCGTGTGTTTGCCAACTCTGGTGACTCTGCCTGCGTGATCGGGCTTAGGAAGAAGGTTGTAGCCTTCAGCCCTGTGACGGAGCTTAAGAAAGTCACTGATTTTGAGTAAGTCCCTGTCCCCATGCCTCACCCGTTAGCCAGGTCCCAGGGGACCTTCCCAGGTTGTCCCCAGGGTCACTCTAGAGCTGTGTCTCGCCCTGCACAGGCACAGGCTGCCTCAGGAGCAGTGGTGGTTGAACCTGCGGCTGATGCTGAAGATGCTCGCCAACTACCAGATCAGCCTGACTGAATACATCTCAGGGACGATGGAGCACGTCACCCGCCGCACACTCAGCATCGAGAAGGGCTTCTAGTCCCACCAGCCTGAGCTGTAGCCTCCCTTCCATGTCCTCTCCATCCCCACATGCTGCTAGGGGAGCACTGGGTCCCCCTGTTCTCAGTAGTCCTGTAGCTTTGCCATCAATCCCTTAAAGCAGGCAAAGCCTGGTCCCAGCTCCCAAACAGCACAATCCATCCCCAAATCGTTGGTCTAAGGTCTGGTCCCTGTGCAAACGCAGAACAGAGGTGTTGCTAAAGCCCAGACCCTTAATCTTACCTTACTAGTTTATTCCTATTATTTAATGATGGGAAATCTTGATTCCTTATTTAGCGGCTTGACCGCCTGAGCCAACTGCTGCTTTTAGTTGCCTGCCCTGTGTGTGGGAGGGGAGCCAAGCAGGATGTGGTGTCATCCTGGAGCAGGTAGGGGCTGGTCCCAGGGTCTTTTGGGTGCCCTGTAAGCCCCAGTAAAGCTGCACCTGCCATGGTGTTTGCCCAGCGGGGTGTCTCAAGGGCTTAGTGCAGAGTGCTGGTCCTGGCAAGCTCCTTTTCCCTGGCCACATTGCATGATGCTTGGCTGCAATCGTCACCATGTGGCCTCAGGTGATATGCATGTCATCTCACCACTGCTGTGTGACCCCCAAATCTTGTACCATTCATGGCGCTGCTCTTTAGAGATAAAAACTGCTGGAGCCAAACTTGCCTTGCCGGAGAGTGATCATTGCATACCATGTTCCTGTGAGGAAGAACAGGGGGGACAGACCTGGGATTAGGATAGGGATGAGCAAAGCCAGATGGTTTGCCGGAAATGGGTTAATGCCAGCCCAGGATTTTTCCCTGCTTTGCGCATCCTCAAAGCCTGGGAGAGTGCTGTGGGCAGCCTCTCACAGACCGAGCCATGGCCGGTGCAAGGTCAGCATCCCTCTGCGGACAGACTTCGCAATCATGAAGAACTGCTTCTCCCTTGTTTTGGTTCCCACCTTCAAAGAAAGAGCAGAAATGATTTATCAAGGCAATGTGTTCGTTTGTAAGGCAGTTTCTCAGGGTGGCTGCCAAGCATGTCAGCTCCCGCGTGCAGTGTTCGGGCTTGGCTGAGCTCCGCTGTACTCTGCTGATGCCAGACGGCTACACATAGCCCCTTTCCCAGGCTGCGTTCCTCCTGGGGCAAATGGCTGATGGCCCCAGCCTTTGGGACATTGCCAGCACAAAGATGCATGAGAGTCTTTTGGGTCAAACATTCAGTTATTTTTTCCTCCTCATGGAGTTGTCCCCTAGTGTCGAGTCCCCCTTGATTTCAGTGTTTTTCCCCTAGCTGGCCACATCACTTGTTTTAGGCTCTAGAAGATGATTATTGCATCTTCTCTGCCAGAGCCAGACATGCAGAGAATAGCAGACCTTGCTGATGGAGGCAGCATTGCTGCTATTCCTGGGTCAGTATCTGCTCTGGGGACCCCAGGCAGACACCTGACTGCTCCTCCCAGCACCAGTGGGTGGAAAACAAGGGTTTTGACTATCCCTTGTGTCACTCTGTCAATCCCCAATGGCTTCTAAGCAGGGCCTCCTATCCGCCATGGACCCCTGCACCACTGGTCCCAAACATCTGCCTCACTATTGGCCTCTCAGAGTTCCCAAGGATGCTTTCAACTCAAGTCAATACTGGATCTGTGCCCGTGGGCAGACAGCCACTGGCATTTTCCATGACTGGGAAACATCTGCCCCCACTGCTCGATATCCCCTGCTGAAGCAGGTCAAGGAGAATGGTCATGCTGAAAAGCCCTGTGGTTGTACCATAGCCCAGGTGGAGCCTCATGCCCAGGTGCAGCTGGCAGGCCCTGGACATTCGGCTCCTCTCCAGCACTAGAGGGGCTGGCATGGCACTGCAGCCATCCAGCAGCCAGGTTTAGGGTGTGAATGGGGAAAGAGGTGTCCCTACACTCAGACCAGCTGCACAGGGGTCACAGCAGCCCTAACATCTCATTTCCACCCAAAAAAAAAAAATAAAAAAAAATCCTGCAGTGCCAAATTGGGGGCCAACCACCCTGTGCCCTTCCAGGATGAACAGCAGGGGACACGATGACTATGCACTCAAATTCACCAGCACATCCAGCCCCATTCTCAAAAAGAGGCCAGAGCGAAAAGGCATGAGCATCTTGCAGCAAAAGGAAGGCTGCCAGGTCCCCTGAGTGAAGAGGCATGAGCTGAAGGGGCCAGCCTCCCCCAAGGCTGTGCCAAGACTGAGCAGGATGCTGCGGGGTCACCCTGTTAAGAAATGTTTGGGAGCATCAAGGGCAGCTTGCCTGGCAGTGGGAGCACTGGTACTGGCCAAGTATGACAAGTGCAGCACGTAGGCTTGAGCTCTGCTTGGGGACCAGAGCAGCCTCAAGCTATGGTGATTGCTCCATTAACTACTTTCACCACAAATGAACCAAGATGACGTTTGCTCTGATCACTCTCCTCCCAGCAAAGCTGGGGAGTCCAGTACATCCAAACAGCAGCTCTCCTGTTCTCCAGCATGGAAAGCCACAAGTTCTGCCACTGAGCAGGCTGTCAAGACAGCCTGGGAGAGGACTTGCCCTCAGCGCAAGGGCAAGATGCAAGCAAGCTGACGGACAAGTCCCTTGGGCCCTGGCTGTCAAGGCAAGTCTGGTATATTATAAATCACACTAGCCATTTAAATGCAGCTGGTTTTAATGCAGAAGGCAAGAACTAGGTCATTTGAGTAGTTAAAGGCATCAGCAATCTTCACCCAAGCACCAAACTGCGCCCCCTCCCACCAAGGTCAAGTAAACAGGCTTGTGGACAAGGTTTGTCACCATTCCCAAGGAGCATTCCTTCCCAGCAGCACGACTCAGCATGCAGGGGATCAGACACCTGTACAAACAGGGAGAGTAGGGATATGGAAAGGTCACACCACCCTGTGCAGCACCAGTGTCTGCAGCTGAGCAGCAGAAGGCTTGTGTCCTGTGTCTCAGAGGCCACTGGGCAGGTTTTGCACCTCTGCATTAGAGCAAGTGAGCTTTGCTCACCATCTCTTTTGCTTCCTGTGCTCCATGTGGACTCGTGGCTGCAAGGTTCCCAAATACCACAGTGCCTTCGAAAAGCAGCCCTGCAGCAGCTTGGTGCAGCATCAACCAGCACCAGAGGTGGGTGAGCTGTTTCACAGGTCCAGTGAAGCGGGAAGGAACAGGGGCCCACTGCCCTCCTCCCGGTCTGCAGGGCTAACAATGCAAGCTGTGAACCAGACAGAACAGAGCAATGCCCAGAGTCGGTTATTCTATGTTTGCTGAACCCCAGCCACAACTTAAAACATCCTAGAGTGATAATGGGTTTTATTTGGGTTGTCACAACGTTTTAGTTTGTATTTAACAGCTCTAAAAAAATCTTAGCAAATGCAGCTTTTTCAGTTAAAGAGAAATGGCACCCTTGCTGCCTGTGCAAACCAGACAGTAAAGCTTGGCTTGTTTTCTCCTAACTGCAAAAAGCGCAGTGGCTTTTTAGTCTAATGTTAAGTTTCCTTAAGCTGCTTTAATGCCTGCAGGGGCATACGTGGGTGAGAGCACAGCTAAGTACTCAGGATCAGGAAGAGAGAAATTTCTGTCTCACCTAGGCTGCCCTGAGCTTTTCTTTGGGCTGCCTTTCTGCCAAGTCAGATGCTGCATGCACTAATAAGGATCAGAAGTCAGGAGTTGAAGATAAAATATGAATTTGACATTGACCTTCACCATCTGCACCAGACAGTTCTTGATGATCATTTCAGGCAGTGTCTCCCCGACAGACTTCACAAAAACAAATGCTTGCAGCAGAAACTGCCTTCAGAGTCTGCTACACACAAACAGAGGCTGGTAGAGGGTTAGTCTGACAGGGAGACGCAAACAAGGAGTGACCTTTTGAGCCATCAGCAGGCTTTGCCATTCCCCTTCGATCACACAGCAATGCCTCTCACTGCAGCCCCACTCAGTTTTGCTTTTCTGATTCGCCTGCAGCTCCCATCAAACAGCCCCAGTGACACGAGATACAAATGTTAACGGAGCCTACTATGCAAGCAGGAAAGCTCCCGAGAGCCAGGTCAGCTGCTGCCAGCCCCATCGTGATGTGGACAGCCAGGGGTGATGTCAGGAGCTAAAGGGGCAGCCAGCAGCACCCCATCCTGGCATAGCTCCTTCACAGAGGAAGCGCAGCCAGAAACACCAAGGCTTTGGCTGCAGCCAGGCCTGTGTGAACAGAACAAGATTGTGGGTCTGAAGCTGGCTGGTGCTCCAGAAGGTTTGTAATGGGCACCATCACTCCTCATGCAGCTCCTTCTTCCGAAAGGCCTGAAGCTTCCTCCCCACTGTCTGCTGGATGATCTCCAGGCCCTCCACGTCCAGCTCCTTCATGAGAAGCAGGATTGCATTCAGGACATTGTTCTGTTGGGACAAGACATATGCTGCTTTATACAAGCACATTAACACCAGACTGGAAAAGGACACTTGATTTTCAGAGATGCTTCTTCTACGAACTCCACCACCAGTAGCAGTTTGCAACAGCCACCTGCAGCTACAGGGACAAAACAACCAAGCCCTCAGGGCAAATACTGCAGAGACTGCATGTGACCAGGCTAACTGGAATGCAGGACAAACCCGTCTGCCCAGTCCCGCACAGACTGCCCACATGTCTCTGGCTCCTGGCTACCATCCCAGCTGGCTTCTGTAAGGAAAGATGCATTCAGGAGCAGCTGCCCTCTCTCTCTCTCCAGTGTGACCACTTGTAGGATGGAAAGGACGGGAAACCTCTGCTCTGAGGAATAAGAGCTGGTAGAATCACAAAAGCACAAGCTGGAAGGAACCCTTGAAGGTCCCCAGCCCAACCTCCCACCAAGGCAGGACTACTACCAACACCCGACCTGCCAAACCATGTGTTGAAAAAGTCCAGAGAGAGATTCCACAGCCTCTCTAAATAACTGTCCTTTTAGGGAAAATCTTTTTCCTAGCATCCAACCTGAACCTCCCCAGCTGCAATCTGTGGCCATTTCTCCTTCTTTAATGTTTTCTTTTCCCAAAGGCCAGATAATACTCACACTGCTTCAATGTGGTACACTCAAGTATGCTTAAAACACGAAAAAAAAGACAGATCACAGGCAACTAATATCAGAATGAGGCAGAATGTGCCCAAATCTCACTATGGCCTTCCCATGCCAACTGAAGCAATGGCACTAAGCCCAGCAGACAGCAATTCCCAGCTGAACAGCCAAGATCCCCGAGGTTCATCTAAGGCTACACCATGGAGAAGGCTGAGGAACCACCTAAGCTTTCAATCCAGCAGTCTCCTTTCTGCCAGGCATATAGTCTGCCAGCTGCATTTCAGACACTGCCCACTACCACATGCTCTTAGCATAACCCCAGTGAAGGGATGCACATGAGCTCATGTACAGACAGATCAAGAGGACAAACCCCATAAGGCTTTCTTGACATTGCATGACATCTTAAACATGATAAGCAATTTGGTCTTTAAAGAAACTCACTCTCTTCTTTCGGTTGCAGTCTGTCTCTCGAGGTGAAAAGGAGGAAAACTTATCCCTGGAAACAGGCTTCATACCAAGCTCCTCTCGAATTTTGCTGAAGAAAGGGAGGAAGAGCAAATGTTATTATGACTAGCTGGGAGAACCTTACTCTGCCAGGCCAATGCTTTCTAATCATGGGCAACCACGCAAGAAGGATCCAAGGCCCAACCTCAATTTTCCTGTGATCCTAAAGAATATTTTCTGGTGGTCTTCACAGTTGGACCTGATGCTCTTTAAGGGCTCTTCCAACTGAAATGATTCTCCAAGTCTAAGGCACACCTATTCACACACAACCATAGCCTACAGACCACAACACCCCAAGCAAAACTCCCACATGAAGTAAGCACCTCACAGCTATAAAACAAAAATGAGCTGTCACAAGGAGTCTGCTTGCAGCCCTACCTGGGACAACAGATTCCCATGCCTGATGCTGGCTGGGACTGTAGACTGTAACACTGCACTTGAACACATGCTGACATATGCACCACAGTGTGTCACAGAAGCAGAGCTAAGCAGGAATGGACTGGAGCTCACACTTCAGAGAGGATCAATCTCTGTCTGCATATGCAGCTAACATTCTTGAGAGTAAGCACCCACCTACAGAAGAGCCTGTTTTGCAGATAGAGAACCAGACCCACAAGTGCTATTAAATCAGCACAGCACTGCTGTAGTAACTGGAACAACAGGAATCTGCACCAGCTGCGGGCCTGGCCCATGGAATATCAGTGTTGACTGGCAGGGACCTTTCTTGCTACACATGAGTTCAGCCCAAAAATCCTAACAGCTCAAAAGCAAGTGCTCACTTTGTCTCCTCCAGACTGAAGTTCAGCAGTTCACTTTCAGTCTCTGTTGTTGACTCAGCAGCACTGGACTCAGTAGACTCGAGGCAGCTGTTTTCCACGTTCCTTCTAGCTGGGGGGGCCACGATCTCCTCACCATCAACCAGGGCCTGGGACAGTTCTTCCTCTGTCACAGCTGCAAAAGCCAGAACAAATGCCTGCTGCAGTGAACTCCAGCAGCCCAGAAGACTGCAACTGTTAATGGGGCAGGTACTAATGCTGAAGAGCTAAACTGCAGGGGTTTGGTCCAAAAATTGTCCTTTGTACCGGCCTGCTGTTTTCATCCTCCTCCTGCAGGAAAACCTGCATGGGAGAATGCCAGCAGCTGTCACCAGTCTCTCAAAGTGGGAAGGATATCTGGGAAGAATGCAAACATGTTTTGCCATTTCTTGTCTCTGGAGAAGACTCCAAAAGCAGCCACCAAATTACTGCTACAAAATGAAAAAGCTTCTCTTCTTTTTTTACGACAGCAGATCCAATTACAGAATCTTTGGTTTTGCCACAACAAAGGAGAGAGTTCTAAAAACCCACTAATTAGTGGTACCAACTCAGCTATAATGAGGCTTTCTCAGCTACTGCTAACTCTGGCACTGCAGGGAAGAGAGGAAACAGCTTAGGAGGGGTGAATCTCATAAAGGGGACGCTCAACCTCAAACAGATCCTGCCTTGTTGAGTATCATTACCATGTCAAGGAAAAGTCTAAGTAGACCTCAACGAGAGGAACCAACCCATCACCAGTTTCCAGTTCACCCTGCCCATGGTTCAAGACTATTTTACCTACAAACACCCACCTTGGTTATCAAGCTTCTGCAGGCTGGGTAGGTTCCGCAGCACCGTCATTCGATAGCGGTGGGGGTCTGGGCCACAACAGGGATTTTCTGACAGCCACAGGACCCTCAGCCGGGGTAGGTTTTTGAGGTAGAAGAGCTCATTTAGGCTTGCAATGTTGTTCTTCCTCAGATATAGTTCCCTCAGATTCAGGCACTGGTTCAGCGGCTCGAGGTCAGAGATGCCATTCACACTGAGCGGAGATAGTGGCGTCAAGAGAGCAGTGAGTCCATGTGTCCCTTGCTGTACGGTTCAGGTGGGAGCACAGCCCCTACAGCACAGCAGCTTTCCAGCCCCACCTCCTGCAACAGCTTCCCTAAGCAGCCTCACTCTATCATGGCATAGCACAGCACAGCAAGGGGCATTCAGGGTCTCATAGCTTTGCATAGAACAAAAATATAGCATTTCACCTTTTGAAACAGAGGAAAGAAGTTAAAAAAGGAGCCTCTCCTCTCTGCTGAAGAAGACAATCAGCTTCTGCTTCCCCCAAGCATCCATGACACTTGCACCCTTTTATGTAGCAGTTCCTCGGATTCACTGAATGAGAACCCATTTAAGATTTCCAAGCTAAAAAACTCTAATAAGCAGGCAGCATTGATTCTGTGAGATCCCCAGGGCAGGTAAAGGCCCAGTGTTTTGGAGGGAGGCTTATAGGTATGAAAAGATTTGGGAGATCCAAGAAACATTTCAACAAGCATTCTGCAAACAGGCCCTATACAGAGGCCTAGAAGATCCCATATAAACTACAGAGTAGGACCTAGGGAGCAACAGTCCTAAAAGGTTTTAACATCTCTTGAAACCAGGATTATTTTCTCAAGGAGCAAAGGGAAAGGTGCAGAGGAGCTAGCAGAAGAATCAATTCTGCATCTCTGATGCTTGAAAAATCAGCAGATGACTGGCAGCTCAGAGACAGAACCACAGAAAGCTGGTAAGGTACCAAGGGCCAAGCCAAAGCCCCATGGCTGTGATTTCCCCCACCCCCTCCAAAGCTGGCACTGTGACATTCACCTGAATGTGATCACCTCGATGTTGGGCAAATCCTGGCATACTGATATCTGGGCAGGAAGAGACAGAAACAGCAAGTTGGCACTCTCAGGGGAAAAAAAAAAAAAAAGTAAGACAATTTAAATGATAAGAAAATATAAAAGCAAGAACAGGAATTGAGGTTTGATTCAGTTCAACTCAAGCTTAATACCACCAAAGAGAACTGCTGCCACAGCCAGTGCAGAGTCAGCAGCTCCTCCACCCTCTCTACCCAGGAGTGGAACTGCAGACACCAGATAGCATCAGGTCGCTGTTATGCTCCAGCAGCTCTGCAATCTCCACGCCAGTTTCCAGCCACCACACACAGGAAAGGATCACTCTTACCCCAGACAGCCCTCTCTTAATGACAGTACATCATCCAAAGTGTCAAAAAGACAAGGTAGGACTCAGGGTCCAGCTCTCCGGGTGTCCGTACAGGGCCTCAGAGAGGAATTTTCCAAGCGCTCTCTGGAAACATCCGACACTTTTTTTTTTGTTTTGTATGAGATGCTAATCAACCCCGAAAAGCACTGACACCAGGCCAGCCCAAGCCCAAGCCTGAGCCTTCCTTGGCGCCCCATCAAACCCACCCCCTCCCCGCTCCGGCTGCAGACCCAAGCTAAGGCTGCCTTCCGGCCGCAGGCCGCGCCTCAACGCTGCAGCCGACAGCCTGGAGCCCCTCCTAGCAGGATGGGAGCAGGATGCGCAGTACTTACATCCGTCAGGTGGCTGCCCCTGCGGGAGGAGAGCGGGAAGGAAGGTGTCACATGGGAGCCCCGCAAGGCCCAGCCGCCTACCCACTGCCCCCAGACACAACCTGAACAGCCCCGGCCCCATTCCCCCACCGTCTCCATCCTGTCCCCGTCAAAGCTTCTCTGACACGGCCCACCACGGGCCTCGTTGCTCCCCACCACCCCAAGCCACCTACCCCCACAACCCCATCCCTGCTTATCCCCTCACCCAGGCCTTCCTGCCCCTCAACTACATCCCTGCTTATCCTCTCATCCGTCCCTGCCTGTACCCCGCGCCTGCCCATCCCCTCCGGTCTGGCTGCCCTGCCCGCCCCGCCTCCTGCCGGGCCCAGCCGGCCCCGGGCCGCCGACGCCCACCAGCAGTTCAAGCGGCGGACGCCATCGAGCGCGGTGGCCTTGGACCGAGTAAGCACGGCTGCCCGCGTCAGCCTCATGGCCAGGCTGAGCTGGGCCGGGCCGAGCCGGGCCGGGGCTCGGCGGCGCTGCCGTCGCCAGGGGCGGGACCCGCCGGCCGCGCAGGCTCCTCCCGG
>VWZX01001709.1:1083601-1115755 GCA_013399015.1 Galbula dea
CCGGGCTGGGCTCTGCCCTGCAGCCGCAGCTCCGCAGAGCGTTGGCCGGGTTTCCCCTCCTCAGCTCTGCCTTCGAGGCCGGGGGAGGGCAGGGAAGAGGCACAGGTGAGGCCCTCCCTCATGGCCGGGGAGGGTCGGCCGTTAGCCGGGGACTGGCGGCGGCTCTTCGGTCCCTGGGTCTCCTACTCGGGCTCTGCCTACTCTTAATTTAGCTATCTTTCCTGCAGCAGGCTCGGTGCGCTGAAGTTCCAAACTTACTACATTTTTAATATAATATTATTATAAATTTAATTGCATCTTACTGGAGAATGTTTTGTACATATAGCAACACATTTATGGATATATATTTCTATCTAACTTTACATATGAGTATATATAGACCCCTGTTATCTGTATATATATATTAAGACTGCACAAATAAAGTAGATATATTATAAGAGGGTTGGGGTTATTCAGTCTGGAGAAGAGAAGGCTCCGAGGAGACTTTATTGTGGCCTTCCAGTATCTGAAGGGGGCCTACAAAAAAAGCTGGTGAGGGACTTTTTAAGATGTCATGTAGTGATAGGACTGGGGGGAATGGATACAAACTGAAGGAGGGCTGATTTAGACTGGATGTTAGGAAGAAGTTCTTCACTGTTAGGGTGGTGAGACACTGGAAGAGGTTGCCCAGAGAGGTTGTGGAAGCCTCATCCCTGGAAATTTTTAAGGCCAGGCTGGATGGGGCTCTGGGCAGCCTAATCCAGTGGGATGTGTCTTTGCCTGTGGCAGGGGGATAGGAACTAGCTGATCTTTAAGCTCCCTTACAACTCTGACAATTCTGTGATTCTATGTCTATATTAATATGTAGAAATACATGTGGCACTGCCAACTGCACTGGCACCAGGAGCCCCAAAGCCAGTCTTCCTCTGTCACATTTTGGAGTAAAGTTGCTGTGATGTGTCTTCATTTTGTATCTTCAGGCAGCTTTGATGGTTGAACGGGAACAGCTGAAACGAAAAGACCTGGAAAAGCAGTGTGGCTAGGAGAGGCAGTCCAAAATGCAGTTTCCCAATGGTTTTTTTTGCACTTTTCTGCCTGGTTTCAGCAACCCAAACAACTACAGGATGGAGGGTGGTGGTTATTTTGCTGTTTATGCTGGAGGTTTTTGGGTAAGCGAGGATCTAAGAGTTGGATTTATTGGGATCAGTGGCCATGCACTCTTCAGGAGAAACATGGAATAAGTAGGTTATATAGATCATCCCTCTGCATTTCCTTCTTTCTCATCACAGGGCTGCCCTTATAGCTACTGACATATAGCTGGGACCTCAGGCTGGGAGGCCAGAGCACAGGTGTTTCACTGAGCTATTTAGAACTGGATACATGAGCACTTGAAGGCAATTGAAGCAATTTTTGGAGTTCTTGACTTTTCTGTGTGCAGCTCTTAACAGGCCAGCTGGCATAAAGTGCTTACTGAGGCCTGGGATTTGGCCACTTGGGCTACGTGTTGTTGAAGGCAGCTGCAAGATCTGAATCCTTGGCATTGTGGGAGGAACAGCAATGTACATGGCTTTGTGGTGCTTTTGTTGTGTGAATCCCAGGCTGCTTTCCCTTCCAGTGGAATATGAAAACACTCAAGCATGCTTTCAGCTGCCCAGCTACACAATCCCAGCCCCAGCCATGCTCGCTGCACTGTCAGTAGGGAAGCCTGTCCCTGAAACAGACTAAGCAGATTAAGGAGTCTTCTCTGGGTGCCACACAGAGGCTTTTGTATTCATCTTGCTCACAAAAGTACAGTTTGGTCAGTTTAAACATAGACATCCTCCCCTGTCTGCTTTGACATGTCTCCCACAGTTGAAATGTACAAAAGATTGATTCATTCAGTTTAATTAAATAAAATCGATTTTAATCTCCAGTTTAATAGTGCATGTAGTATCAATAATAATCTCTGGCAAACTTCCCCCTGGCCTTTTAAAAAGGAGAGAGCTTAAATAATGCAGATAGGTTTGTAAAGTGAATTAAAGTAGCAGTCAGGAGAGAAGAACAAAAGAGCCATAGAGATCTGTGGTTATGGCCTCACAGTCTTTTAAGGCTACATAGGGTCACCTGCAATACCCCAGCATGTCCACCTCCCATTCACAGCCCTGCAGTGTCACCTAACAGATCTTTCAAGGCTTTGGTGTACAAATTGAGTCTTCCCACTGAAAGGTCCCCAAGGCTCTCAGCTTGTCTCATACTCAGCTATGATGAGGTCTGACTCACCTGTTCACGGCTGGTGACAAGTTGTGCTCACTTCTCAGCTCCACCTGAACAAGAGAGCAAAAACCTCTGTACACTTGAGCTCATATCTAGAGTATCTTCAGTTTGGTCTGCAATAGGTGATAGCCACATTTTCTCTTCCCAGCTCTATGTCACTGTTTTGTATAATGAACCTATTACCATTTGTTTGATTTGTGGAAGGTCCAGGAAAATCACATTTTTCCTATAATCCTTATGTGTGTTTTCTCATTCCAGAAAAGCTCTTTTTTTTTCTGTTCAGTAGCTTTTGCTGTGATTCTTGATTCCTCCATGCAGAGTCTTACAGCTTTTTTGCAATGTCCCCAGCAGCTTCAGAAGGGTGTTTTGAACCCTGGAACATCCTAGCTACTAAACCAAACCTTCCCTGGATGTGCTGTGGGATTGCTTTTGGTGTGTGAGTCATGGCAAAGGGAATTTGAAGAAGCTGGGAGCTGCCACTGATGATGATGACAAAATGATGACAAAAAATGCTACTGATAGTAATTCTAAGTGTCATTGTTGCTGCTGGGGCAGCACCTTCCTAAAGAGCAAGGAAGTACAAGGAGATAAAGGGAGTTTAGGCAGCACTGTCTTCTCCACCCAGCTCTTGCCAAGGACAACACCACTTTGCAGTCCCTTGCCCAGTTGTTTTACCTCTCAATCCCACTCCTTCCTCACATCCCCTTTAGGAGGACACAGTGCAATGGAAGAACAAACATTAAGTGAAGATTAAGAACATTGAAGTGAAAATTAAAGGTTAAAAACAAAGAGTAAGTGAAAAGTCCTGAGTAGAAAACACCTGCTGGTGGCAAGGAGCTGCCCAGAACAGAATGTTCACTCTGTCCAGTAGTGAGAATTACTCAACAATGCCCAAAACTGATCTCAAGTGGAGCAGTGTGCTTCGTGTCTACACTGCTCAGGTCTCTGCAGCAGACTGGGCTGCTCTTACTGCTTCAGAATCATCTCTTGGTGATAACCTTTTGACTTTTCCTCAGCTGGGAAAAGTACTAAAGTCCATCCATAGTTTGTACATAGTTTGACCTGTTTGTAAATTGGGAGGCATCTCTTCTGAGGAATGTGTTGCACCAAAAGATGCATAAGGTGAACTTGGCAGTGTCAGGACTGCCACTGTTTGCATTAGCCATATCTATGCTATCAAAATTGACCTTTTGGTGTTAATATTTTTAGGCTTTTTTCCAACAGATAATAGACAAGGGAAAAAAAAAGGAGAAAAAAAAATGAGGTGGAAGTTCCTTCAATTCCTGATTTCAAGTGCATTTGAATATTTTTAAATAAATCCAGCAGCATAGTTTCTTTTCATGAATGATGGAATGCAAGTTACCTACTATATTGGATATGTTTTTATCAGTATTTTTCTGTTCCAGATCAGCTATCCTATCAAATTAGTGAATTACATGCTAATGGAATTTGTATGTGCTAGGCACACTAGAAAAGCAATAGCTCTTGTAAAACATGTTGAAAAATGAAAGGCTTTTATCCTGTGTTGTTTAAGGCTGCTGAGGAAGAATGATGAACCACCTTCAGATGACCAGCTTTGAATGACTAACAGATAGCATATGTACTTTGAGTGAAGGAAAAGTCCACACCCATGAGTAATGCAAGATGAGGAATAATTATTATTTCAACAAATAGATCTTTATGATGTAAAAAGCAAATAGCAATGCTCACTCAGGGGTTGCTGATTCTTTGGCATTTGCTTACTGAATTGGAGCCCATGAAAAAAATCCATGCTTATGAAGGTTATTAAATACATTTGTTCCAGTGAGACACTCTGATTCCAACATGTCTGGAGCTGCAGAGGCAACCTGAGGGATCCCTGCTCACTCTCCACCTCTTCTTGCCCCCACACCACCCTCCACAGCCCACCAACACACTTACTAGGGCATGCAGAAACCACATTAGGGAGTGAGCCAGCTCAAAAATAATTAGTGAACTGGTGTTTGATGGCTTTGCTGCTAAAGGTGACAGTCCAGTTTCTCAAACAGCTTTCCAGTGGCAGCATGGGTGTGAGCTCCCACCACCAATCTTGCTGCAGCCCTTCTTCCTGGCTTTGTGCTACCCAGAACTGTACCAGACCAAGCATTTATGTAGCTCTCTGATGGACAGATATCAGAGTAACCAATCCTGCTAAGAATAGCCTTTTCCCTCAGCTCACTTTGCCACTGGAAGAGCAGATGGAAATGAGCACAGAGAAGACAGTCAGTGCTTGAACCTGGGTCATGTCTAAGCATGCTCTGAAGCTAGACTGCACTACCTGAGCTGTTTGCACATTGGGAGGCATCTCTTCTGAGGAATGTGTTGCACCAAAAGATGACATAGCATGTGTGAGACTGCTGCTTTAACTGCTGTGCTGGATTTGAATGGGATAGAGTTATTGTTTTTTCCTTAGTAGCTTGTGTGGGACTATGTTTTTTTACTGTGTCAATGCCTGGTTCTGCAGCAACTGTTCTGAGCAGAGATTTCTCTTTGACTGTAACAGGACCCCCTCTGAGACTTGAGGACTGCCTAGCTTTATAAATATACACCAAGGGCTAGAAAAAAAAATGGCCATTAAACCTTCTGCAATAAAAGTGAACCAGAAGAGATTCCCTGTTGAGTTTAGGTGCTTTTAGTCAAAACTCTCTGTCACGCATTTTGGGTGAGTGTTACAGTTTCCAAAGATGACCCAGAACTTTGATGTCATGCTTCTGAATATTAGCCAGCTTTGACAGCTCTCCCTGCCCCTTCAGTACAGAATGCTCCTTCTCCTCCTTCTGCTACAAGCAGCACATAGGGAAAACTGATTTTTCTGAGCTTGAGCTCTCAGTGGTTCAGTAAACACGACAATGCTTGCTGTGTCTACATCCTTCCACCTTTGCTTATGTCTTTGTACAGCACAGTGTACCACTAACTGTGCTGTAATGCCTGCAAAGCATTGAGAGGCAAACATTGAAAAGTGGCATTAAAAGAAGCTGTGGTATCTTTAAATCAGGAAAGCTGTGAAAAAAATACTGTCTATCTCCCTCTGAATTAATCTGTGTTCTGGGCCTGGGAGGGGGAAGGAAGGCAGTCAGGCAGCCTCCAGCTTGTCTCTTCTCATGAGTGTCAAAGCTAATAGGAATGGAGCTGGAGTCCCCTGAGTGTTTCAGGAGTCATCACCTGGAAATTTGCAGTGCCAGAGCTACACAGCATAGCTCCACAACATCTAAATCTGTCAGTCAAATTGCTGTCTTCACTTTGCAGTTTTCTGCTAGCCTGCTGTCTGGCTTTTTCAGTTTTACCAATTCAGCACGTTGCTGCTGCCTCTTAAATCTGTGTGCAAATGGCACTGGGAATAACCTTGGCAGCAAAAAATCCACAGTTGAGAGGTACTATGTGTTCAGCTG
Source organism: Galbula dea (assembly GCA_013399015.1). Taxonomy (NCBI): domain Eukaryota; kingdom Metazoa; phylum Chordata; class Aves; order Piciformes; family Galbulidae; genus Galbula; species Galbula dea. Next base: position 1,089,241 of record VWZX01001709.1, read on the forward strand.
TCTGCCTGGCTGCTCATTTAACAGCACAAATGCAGGTGTGTGCAGAGCATTATCCCAGCTCTCACTATACAGAAAATGCATTTATGTGAAGACAAATAATTGCTGCTGGCATGTCAGATGGTTATGGGAGCAGTTGCAGAGCTGGATCACGTCCTTCAGCAGCAGCATGTGGGGTAACCAGTGCACTGAGATGTGCCAAGTGGATGTGACAACTCAGTCTGTCTCTAGACTTCAACCCTTGCACAGTGCCATGGTTTCAAGAGTGTTGAATAAGTCAGTAGTTTGCATAAACTATAAGGGTGTATTTTAAGTCATGGCAGTCCACTCCATTTGGGTGTCCTCGTTCAATATCTGCACAGTCGGAGCTATGTTGACCTATAGGTCATGTCGGTGCTTTATTCGTGCTGCTTGTTTTGCCAGGGTGAAATAAAACAAATGTTAACAACAGTGACAGCCGGAATGCCTGTGTTGGAGGAAAAGATGTTCGTGCAGCTCCTCGCAGGGACAGTGGTACGTGTTCCTTTGAACAATTCAAGGACTGACCAAAAATGACTGTTCAGTGATGCTATGCTGCCCTCACGTGGCTCCTTTAGATATCTCCCAATCTTCAATCTCCACGTGCGCTAAAGTAATGCTTTAAAACGATTGGGCACCTCCTCCAAGAAAACCTCTTTGCTTTCTTGGAGCGATTTTTTTAAACCGTTTTCACACCCTGCGCGATCTGCGGAGAGTAAGGCCGAGGGGAGAGAGAAGATGCTGGCCTTGGCCCCAGTCTCCTCCGCCCGGACAGACAGAACCATCCCCATCCGCCACTGGAGCTGGCTCTGAAGGGGTCACTCGTTAGAGTGTGACCCCAGGTCCCAGCAGCGCTGGACGCCACAGTGGAGTACGTGCAACCACCGACGACTTGCTCCAGAAACCAGCAACCCCACACCTCAGGGCCGGCGGCGGGGGGCGGGGCCTGGCGCCTCAAGGCCTGCAGCGCGTGGGCGGGGCGAGCGTGCTGCGCGCGTCACTTCCTCTAACGGAGAGCGGTGGCGCTGGGGACGGTTAGGACGGGTTCGGTCGGTACGGCGGTGAGCGGCGTGGCGGGACGATGAGCGACAGCGGCGAGCAGAACTACGGCGAGCGGGTAATACACAGAGCCTGAGTGCGCTGCCCGGCCGGTTCCCCCTTTCTCCTCCGCCCCTTTCCGGGCGGCGGCGTTCGCTTTCGTGTCCCTCCGTCCCGTGGCCTGGGTGGAGCGGGTGGCGGGGCCGTCGCGGGAGGGGCCGCTGCGGCGTGGCGGGTGAGGAGGCCCCGGCAGACGCGCGGGATGTCTGGCGGGGTCGGGGTTTGGTGGGGGAAGATGGCGGCTGGCCCTGCCGGGGAGGCGGTGGGGGCGCGCGGCGGGGACGCTCCAGCTGCCCGCCCGGCGGCGCGCTCCGTGGTGAGTCTGCCCGGCGCCATCTTGGGCTGGTGACCGGGCGCGCCGGAGAGGGACAAAATGGCCGAGGGCAACGGGGCTGCGCGTCCCGGGCCTTGCCGCTGCGCTTCCGCTGGCGTTTCTCTCGTCGGTGGGGCCTCCTTGTTCCTGCCCCGAGAATGGTGGGGCATGCACTGTGGCGAGGCCGGGTGGCCGCTGCCAGTTCCCTTCACGGTGCCGGGGGCGGCCGTCTCCGCTCTCCTGTACCTGCCGCTGCAGCGCGCTGGCGGTGCACGGCCCTTCAGGGCCGCTTCGAGCTGCCAGACGGGCTGCGGCGGTCTCGGCTGATGCCGTGGTGCCTCGTTCTCCATCCCCCAACTCTGATCGGTAACGTCTAGGTAGGAGAGGAAAATCCAGAGCCGGTAGCCTTTATTATATTCTTTCCAGAGCTGCGCTGCAATTCAGTCTTGGTGAATTAATTTCTGAATCTAGCTCAAATTTGCTGATCCTCGCGGTTGCTTGTAAAATACTAACACTGCTTCTTGGTGTAGTGGCAGCCTTGCATCCAGGTGGCTTGGTCTTTTAATTTAAATGTGATTGCAGTAGTCGAAAGGCTAAACCTTAAACTGAGCGCTTGTAGTGCTAGGGCAATATCCTTGCTTTCTGAACCCTGCAATAGATGTTCTCTTAAATTGCATAGTTACTGCAAGATGTTATTGTCTGAATGGCGTTTTACTATCATTGCATTAGGTGACGTGCTTCATGTTTGTAATGTATAGCTGCAATACAGTTTACCTATAGTTGTTTTTTCTTCAGTGAATTAGCCTTGTTTTTCTTGAAGGTTTTAAATTTTTGCTGCAACAGACAAGTGCAGTGGTCAAGACTGTTTTGTGGGTTTTTTCAGCATCAGTCTGTGATTTTTTTTTAACTTATAACAGTATTGCAGGGGAGTTGTGGAGGTGATGGGCAGGTTAAATTTTAAACCTTCTCTGGAGGTGGATAGAAACTAAAGATAATAGAATAATTCTGAGCATAAAAATGCAGTGTCTTGTAGTGTTTTTCTTTGAATATGGCCTTTTTTAAGTCAGGTTCACTATAATAAACTTTAATAGAGTGCTTCTACTTCAGGGTAGATTAGGTTAGAAAAAAATAATCTTCAGGAAGGTAAAAATGATAGATGGAAATGAATGTTGAAAGACAAGGAGTAAAGAATAGACTTGTACCACTACCAGTATTATTTGTCGTTGATGTCTTAATGTCGCTTTTGTAAGTGGTGTATTTTTAGTGAGGGAGTAATATTTCTCACTTGCTCAAGGTGCATTTCTGTGAGTTAGTTTTTTAAAAAGTTGATTTAATTGCTATTGTGCAAGTCAGACAAAAAACCCAAACAGTTTAGAGTTGGTAGCCTAACTTTAGTAGAGTTTGCTAGGATAACCTGTGTTGTATTTTCAATCAGAATGAATGAAAATGTTTAAAACTTTTATAGCAAAGTCTTTTTGAAACATAACTGTTCAGGGTATGATAGGACAACAATTGCTGTCCTACCTACTTTTCTGTTTTCTATACTGTTGTTATAAAAATGTGTAAATAATGTGCAGGCAAGTCTTCACCAAGGCTTAAAATGAGTTATGTCTGAATTTTTGTGGATCATAAATAGGTAAGTTGTATGTAATGTTTTTAAAGCTGTAAGGTAAAACCATATTGCTAGAAGCCTGCTAGTTCAGACTAGATCAGGGAGTGTTTTTTTGCTGATGGATTAGATTTCTGACTTCTTGGTGCACTGAATGAACCACAAGGTCAGTGCAAGTGGCAGAGGTGATGGGAGGAGGCTCGACTTCTGTGGCCACGGTATGTTGGCTAGATTTTTTCAAAACACTTTCTTGTGTTTTCCACTGTTGTGGAAAGAGATTATTTTGCTTTCCCTCTGAGTGGATTCACAGCTCCCTCAGCCATGATCAGATCCTGTGTTTCAGGGGAAAGAGAGGCAAAAGTTGTTATTTTTCTGTTGGACCAGTTGTTAAACTCAACAGTAGAGAGGTTGAAGGTATGTGAAGTTAGCACGTGTCCGTGCTGAGTTGGTAATGTATAATATAAGGCAACACCTTTCCTTGAGGGAAACAAGGGGAAGATATGTTTATAGGTATTTAGGATTTAAAAAATGCTAATAATTTTGTTTGCCTGTGTCCTATATTGTTAAGTAACTGAGGAAAAACTGGATCTCAGAAGTGCAAAAACCACATGATTCTCACTTACGTACTTTGCTTCTGTAAAAGAAGCTTTTCCTATCTCTGCCCACAACATAATCCTGCTGTTGTGACATTCCCTGCTTATAAAGTAGATGGCTGTAATGCATCCTTATGAATGTGCTTAGAGGTGTTAAAAAATAACATTGCTACAGTATTACACATTGTTTAACATGCTTAAAATATGGAAAGAAATAACTTGGAAACCACAAGCCTGACCTTCAGAGTTTCAACTTCGATTTCAGTAGTGACTGTAAAGGGGGATGAATTGCTGGTAAAGATCAAAGGATCTGGATTGCTGGTAAAGATCAAAGGATCTGGTGATTTTTAAAATCCACACTTCACAAACTCAAGATTATTTCATAGTGAACTCCAGTCTTGATCTGTTTACCAGCAGTGTATGAATATAGGTAGAATAAAGAAAGTTGTTCCTCATCTCTTTTTCTGCATGGCCTGACAGGAGCCTACTTTGGCACTTTAAAAAAACCCTTAAAGTTCACAAAGTGAAAGAGCAAAATGTAAAGGAAAAAATAAAATGCATAAAGAACAACAAAACTAGATAGTAGAAGCTCTCCAGTTTAAGTGAGCTGTGGTGGTGGAGCGTGTGAATCCTCAGTGGGTGTCAGTTTAATGGGATGTGAACTAAGTTTGGAGTGCTGCAGGCTCCTGGTGCTTGAAATTTTGGGTAGGGAAGATTTCCTGGGTGGTTGAGATAGAGAGGGTAACAACTTTGAAATTGTAGAGGTTGTTATTAGTCTTAGTAATGTCTGAAGCCAGTGAGATGCAGTTATTTCTTTGAGACAGGAAGTAATAAAGAAGTGGCATAATACTGTAAAATGTGGTAGGCTGAAGATAAATGTTTCAAAGGATGAAGGGATGATCTGGAAACAAAATGTGGATGTTCAAAACCTGGAAAATGTAAAGTCCAAAGCAGCTTGATGAAAATAAGGTAGCTGTTTAATTTTCTGATGTAGTTAAACTGTTGTCCTAAGGTTTTTTCTGAGTTTCTTCTCATACCTTAGGTATCCAGTTTCTACATCACTCTTAACATAACACAGCAAAGATAGTAGGGAAAAAAAGTACCAAATAGAAGATGACTTCAGCCATTTGCTTACGCCAGTGCTATTCCTCTACTAATTTCTTCAAAGCTTATTGACTTGTAAATACTGTAAAAAGGGTATGGGGTATGTTTCTGGGCATGATTCTCCCTGCTGCTTCCCTACCATCCTGCATTTCTTGTGTCTGTTCAGTGTTAGAGCACCTGTATTTGAACACAGCTCCTTCTGTCTAGCTTGGATCCTCCAAGAGTTATGCTTTGTGAATGAAAGTATTTTTCCTCAAATGAATTAGTAGCTTTAGTTTGGGGGTTTAGCCCTTTTTTGGTCTTGTTCTTTTTAGAGTTAAAAGACCTTAGTTTCTCTCCATGGTTTGATTTCTTCTGAGGGTTGTAATAGGTTTAGATTGATTTATTTTTTTCTTTGTAGCTTAATTATTTCTCAGTGTTTGTGCTACCTTTTGCAGTGTTCTTATAGGAGGTGGCTAGAATTTAGGATACCTCCTTACGTATTTTGACAGAGAAGAATATGGCCTTGAGCAAAACTGCATTATTTCTGTTGCTCTTGTATAACTGAAAATCTACCTTTTCTGCAAGTTTTCTTCTTCATGCCACCCTTCCTGTTCCCCATCCCCAGTATTGTATGGTATAGGCAGTTGTAAGTAGCAGAACTCTTTGTTGTAAGGAAGTGGTTTAAGGACAACGATGTTTTTGGTTAGCAAATGAATTTTTGAATGCTCAGTACAGAATGCCCATTAAGTTGAGTGTTCAGGTTTAGGAGTTCCAAAGATTTTAAAAAGTTTGTTTGTTTGTTTGTTTGGGGGTTTTTTGAGAAACACCTGGTATGGCAGTGTTGTTAGTGAGCATTCTAGATGAGAATCAACTGCAAATTTAGTATTATGTGGTTTTAGGAAGAAATAGAATTCTGCTGCTAAACTTTAGATTTTTCTCTTAATACTTTGAAGTAAAGAACAAATCAAGTGTGCTAAAACCAAATGACTAAAAAAATTATAAAAGTTCAAAATGCTAATTAGGTTACATCATTACCAAATAATTAAGCAATGGAGTAGATGGGGTATTATTCCAGAACAGTGTGTGAGCGTGTTGCACAGAATTGCATTTTGGTCTGTGGAAAATTCCTGTTTACGTGGAAGCACGAAGCCTGCATATGTAATCACACTTGTGCAGGCCAAGTAGGTGTGCGTGTGCTCATAAACCTTCAAACTAGTGCTTCTCCAAACTGTAAGAAATGTCCCCAAAAGTAATATAATTAAGTCACTGAAAACCCAACTGCATTGTGCTTTCTGCATCCAAAAAGCGTATCAGTTAGTCATTCCTGGCTGCAGTAAGGACCTCGCTTACGTTACTTCTTGTTAAGTATGTGGCTGACGGAGTATTTTGAGTTTCCTAATGCTAGAATTCATTAGTAGATATTCATTTGATCCAGTGTGCATTTGCTATTAAATATAGGCATAAATAGTGAATTCAGTTACTTAGTACTAAGTTAAACTGAATTGACTGAATCTGTTTATAAAATAGTAGGGCATTTGGTAGATTCAATTCTTGAACTGCATATATAGTAAAAGTCCACCAAACATTTTTTTTCTAGTTTCAGTTTTGGCACTAGATTTTATCCTGGAGTTTTTAAATATTCTTCATCCTGTTCTTTTTCTATTAAGGTTAATGTTGAAGAAGGAAAATGCGGAAGTCGCCATTTGACAAGTTTTATAAATGAGAATTATTTGAAGCTCAGGAATAAGTGAAGCTGAAATTTGAAAAAAAAGAAAGTGAATGCATGCTAATTATCAGACCAGAAGTCCCACTTGTAGAATATTGAGCAATTTGTGTGAAGTGGGGAAGATGAAAGAAGTCAGAATTTGAAACGGAAGAATGAAGAAAAGGAATAAAAATGAAGTTAAGATAAGAAGTAATCTGGAATCTGAAAGCACTACGCTAAGTAATTACTAGTCTGTTTATGTGTCCCTGTATATTTTGCTAAAATGCATGCATTATCTGTTTAATAGCAAAAGTATATGCAGGGTAAAGAAGTGTCTACCAGGGAAAAAAAAATAAAAAACAACTACTTAAAAAATCTAGGCAGTTCTAATGCCAACTGCCTGGACACATAGATATGAATTTTTACCATTTATTTCACTGGAGCTTGTTTACAGACCTTAGGTAAACAAGAAATTGTGTACAAATTAGGCTTTCGATATCTGCGTGCAGGAATCCCGTTCTGCTTCCAGAAGCGGAAGTGCTCATGGGTCTGGCAAGTCGGGGAGGCACACCCCTGCAAGATCTCGATCTAAGGAAGATTCCAGGCGTTCCAGGTCAAAATCTAGATCCAGGTCTGAATCCAGGTGAGTTTGCTTCTTTTACCTCTTCCTCCTCTTCACAGGTGAGGTGATTATGTCAGAGGTGAGCTAAAATCCAGTTTAGCCCACTTCTGTTTCCAGAGATAACTGTTGATCTGTGGACATTGAATCTAAAGGGGCATGTGTGGTTTCAGGATTTGTAGCTTTTTCTAAGAGGTAGTTGGCTACATAGGCTTGTATTTCTGCTGATAGAATTTGGAGGTAGCCTGCCTTTTAAGTCTTAGAATAATGGCTAGTTTCCAAGTGTGAAGCACTGGGAAGTGTAGATATTAGTTTTTCTGTGTATTGAAAGAAGTATGTGCATCAGCAGATGCTCTGTTTTAGGTCACATTGATGTATTATGTTCACTGGAAGCAGTGATGTTCCTGGAATAATTAATGGTATATTCCATTGAAAAGAAGCAGTAGAGAAAAAAGTGAATTTCAACAGATATGTGTGACCTTTTAAATTTAATTTAACTTGAAAATTAACAGACTAGAAAGCTTTAAAGATTAGACAGCTTTCCAACTCTCAAAAAAGTTGTGAAAAAAGTAGCTTGCCTATTGTATTTATGGGGCAGCACAAATGTACCCTATGAAAATGCCTTGTGCACTGTTACTGCTAAACTGTATGTGGTGACAGAATTCCTCTTAAAGCTGTTGAGACATAAAATATGCTGATAGCCTAGAAATAAGACTCTAAAATGTCACTGCAGGCTACTTTACATTGGCTTTACCATGCATCATTTAAGAGGTACATATTTAATAAAGAATGGACAGGCAACAAAGCCTGTAAAAAGGTGAATGACACTATTTTAAGAGTCTAGATAACTGAGAACTGCCTACAGAAATAAATGTTTGATAGTTCCTTTACTCATTGGTAAGCATTCAAGTTAAAAAAGTGTGTTTCAGCAGTGGGGTTTCCAGTTCAGTTGTTGCTTACGTACATAAGTATATCGTGAATAAGTTAGGCTTTCCAAAGGCAGGAGGTCAGGCTGGAGGAAGGATGACAACTCTTGAAGATTTTGTGCTATTAGCAATCACTAATGATTTAAACACTTGTCAAATACTGTGTAAGTCTCATTGCAAGATCAAAGTGATTAATTGAAGGGTGCTTTTGAGAACGAGAATACATGGGAAATTTTGGAGGAGTAGATTTGTCTTTTCTGTGTACTTCAGGCATAGTCAAAAATGTCAAATCATGTGCTTGGCAATTCCTGTGATGCAAAAGCAAGTATGTCAAATTAAATATTTGGTAGAGTAATGCTGCTTTGTATAGAATGAAATCAGAGTGACCTCTGCTAGTAAGTGAGAGGTTCATAGGCAGAGTTAGCTATGGGCTTGGACCATGTTCTTGGGGCTTTAACCAGTTTGATTTTTGAAAACCTCTGAGGGTGGAGACTCAAACACCTTTGGGGAACCTTTTCCTTTTAAAATAACAAGCAAGTCGGGACCAGCCCAGCATGTCTTTCCACACCTTAATCTGTAACCCTTAGTTATTCCATACACAAACCACCATGTTTCTCACTTGCAGAATAGCCTAATGGTGTCTTAAGAGTGCAATCACTAATTGTATAAGCTGTTGGAAGAAGCAAATAAAAGATATAGAATTTACAGGAGACCTGGCAAATAATTTAATTTCACAGGAGATCATCCTTCAATTAATACCCTGGCAACTTTTCTTTACTCTTTGATGAACAGAAGTAGCAGTTTATGCAACTTCCTGAGCATTTAACAGCTGTCTTGAAAATGCCTGTGGCTGGAAATACTGGAAGTATATTGCAGAGTTAGTGTGTTCATGAGCAGATTTAGGGAGAATTCTGTCAAGGCACCTCTTTTAGAACAAACATCTTTACTTTTTTTCAGTGCCATCACACGTTTGGCTGTGATCACGAGCAGGTCATCCAACTCTGGCTTTTACCAGAGGAATAACCTTGTGAGAACTTTCATACAGTTTCTGTTGCAATGTATTTTTGAGTTACCAGTTTTATAAATTAGACTTTGATTTGGGAACAGATCTGCGTCCTGGTGTATTTATCAATTGGGGTGTGGACGTACTGGGTTGTAAAATCTGCTTTTCTTGAAGTTTTTAGCAGCAGCATAGCAAGCTTGTTATCATTGGCTGATTCTGTGAAGTCTAAACAATCCTTAAGGAAGGAATAGGATTTTCAGCTGCAGTGGCTTTATAGCGGATGAGAATAATGGCAGTGTGACTTTTAAGGCAGCAATATAAGCAGCGCCTGTTTAAAATAAAGGCTTTTTCTCTCATGTAATGGGTTGTGTGGTTTAGAAGTGCCCATCTCTTGTTCAGTGTAACGGGTACGTTCTGTTACCTGAAACCATCAGTTCTACGTTTGCTTTCAGGTTTTTTCCTACTTCAACAGTTGAAATGTGTGTTGAACTTTTGGAGGGTTTTTTTTGGTTGTATATCTGTCTTTACTGTCTTCCCTACCTCCAGAAAAATTACCTTTTTTTAAACTTTTTGTTGCCAAAAATCATTAATTCTTTCTATATTCACAGTTAGAAGTATTGTAATGGGACACAATGAGGTAATTTCTCCCTGACATGCATACACATTTCAAGCTGAGGAAGACAGAACTGATGAGGTCGAAGGCATTTTTTTTAATGGAGGCATGTAATGTACAGAGTGTATATTGTGCAGTTTGGCTCTCTGGTGACACTTAACCAGTGAGAAATCCTGAATGTGGAAGAAGCTGTTAAATGCTCAAGAGTAAAAACAGGTTTATTCATGCCAGCATAGTGATGGTGTTACCGTGAAACACAGTTGTGCAGTGGTGGTCGCTTATGCTCTCAGTCAGTGCTTAACTAACTTGGTTTCCACAAACTAAAAGAAGGACATCTAAGACACAAACAAGCATCTGAAAATGAACAATTTATGTCTTAACAGGCATTGGATATTAAGCTGTTTATTGCAGTTCTTAGCCTTGCAATTATTTTCTTCATAGTTGTGGGGAACATGGATTATTCAGTGACTGCCATCAGCAGGCCAAGCTTAGGTGTAATATTTCAGTTTTAAGTGTCTGCTCACCTTTTCAGCTAAGATTGTCTATTAGGAGGGCTGAGGGTTTAGTAGAAGGAATTGAAGTGTTTCAGAATATCATTTCAACAGACCTGGTGCTGTCAGAAACCATTTTTGGAACTGTTCTGAGGAAGCCAGGGCTGAAACTAGTCAGTTTGCACCTTTGCCTAAATACACTTGAAGTGTGAACATGTAAACACTCATGAACAGCTAATGTTAGATAGCTGTTGAAATACTGGAAGGTAAATAAGCCTACTACTGCTTAATTTCTTCAATTCTGTTTAAGGAGCATTTGCCAGACTGCTGTGCTTATAATTATGCACTGAGTAAAAAGTGTATTTTCATTTCAGTGTCACTGAAAGCAGTGCAGTTGTGAGTGCTAGAATAAGCGGAAATGTGAACTTCTGCAGTCATGCATGCTTTATGTTAAGTCATATTTACTCCTGTTTTCTTTTTCTGTTTAGTCTTTAAAAGAAAGCCATTCCAGATGTTTTTGCTTAAGCACTACCATAAATGCTGTGAATATTCTTAAGCATATACTGGGTCAAATCAAGATAGCCTTGTTAGAGAAAGTTAAAAGCTATTGGGGAATTAAAAGCTAACTAAAATGAAAGTTGAGGTTCTTACTCTGCAATAGAAATGCTCTGAGAGCATCTCCAGTAATCTAATTCTAAGGATTTAGCACATAGACCTGAAGAGTAACACATTTCTTGAGAGTGACTGAATTGAGTATAGCTGAATCCTGTGGTACTGCAAGCTTTTTGGAAAATGGTTATTTGGGCTTTTTTTTTTTTTTTTTTTTTTTATGAATGACATACTTTGAAGGGCTAAAAACCCCAATCAGAGCCAACAGTGCCTTTTTCTTTTTTAACTCAGATCTAGATCAAGGAGGAGTTCCCGTAGACACTACACAAGATCACGCTCTCGTTCCCGCTCTCATAGGAGATCCAGAAGTAGGTCTTACAGTCGGGATTATCGTCGACGACACAGCCACAGCCATTCACCCATGTCTACTCGCAGACGTCATATTGGAAACAGGGTATGTCTGTCACAGAAGTAGATGGCTTCACATGTAGTCCTGAATACATCCTAAAATTACTTAGTTGAGGTTTTCCTGAAAAACGTACTGCTTCCCTCTTGGGTCTGTTGTTCAGGTTGGTTGTCATTTGGCTTTTGATAAGCCATGGATCTCCATAAGTTTGATTGGGATTGTAGGTGGAGTTAACGTATTTGGTTTTTAACTGATGCCTTTAGAAATGCTACCTGTGCAGGCTGTTGTCCTGTTGTATAACCTGCTGTAATAAACAAGTGAATCACAGAATGTCAGGGGGTTGGAAGGGACCTTGAAAGATCATCTAGTCCAGCCCCCCTGCCAGAGCATGCAGTGAAGGATGGAGAGAGAATTAGGAGGGAGAAATACATCTGTTTTTCTTGATGAGAAAGCCTGAAAAGCTATAACATTTCATTAAAAGCTGTTTTAAACAAGCATGCAAACCAGCTTACTTCTAGCTGCTTTACAGGCTCAGGTGGCTGAACATGTGGTTTTTTCTGAAGTAGGGGGGGGGAAAAGTGATAACTAACACAAATTAAGATGTGTGTGTACATCTCTTTACATTTAACATTCAGCAGCAGCCTTTGAAGGGAAAAATTCTATGATACAGTACCTGTTACGTGCTCTATCTATAGTCTGTACGGTACCTTGAGAAATGCAAAGTATTTTCATGAAAGGAGGCTTGTTTATCTGTAGGTTTGATTGCAGTAGCTTCTTATTAGCAATTTAAGCTGCCTTGAATCTCAGCAGTATTTTTTTGTTGTTTTGTCTTGAAGCTTTCTGTCACAACTTACAACATACTTTGTACTGCAGGTACAAGCAATTTTATTCTGATACCTATCCTTCTGTCCCTTCCTTTAGGCAAATCCTGACCCAAATTGTTGTCTTGGCGTGTTTGGATTGAGTCTATACACCACAGAAAGAGACCTGAGAGAAGTTTTCTCCAAGTATGGTCCAATTGCTGATGTTTCCATTGTGTATGACCAGCAGTCTCGGCGTTCAAGAGGATTTGCTTTTGTGTACTTTGAAAATGTTGAAGATGCTAAAGAAGTAGGTTGGGGTACAGAATGTATGGTGTGGTTGCTGGGATGTATATTTTTTAACAGGCTATAGCCTGGGGAAACTCAGGACTTAAACACTTAGCATCTTGTAATAAATGTCAGTCTTAGTTCAAAAGATACCGACTGTCACAGAGGAGAGAGTGAAGAGGCCTGAATACTGGTCCTTGTGCAGGCTGAGCTATTGTGTGATTCACAAAAGCAAAATTCTGGCTAGCTGTGGTGCAAACTATGCCAACAAGGAAAAGAAAATAAAAACACAGGCTCCTTCCTAACTCCACATGTGATCTTATATTTAATAACTGGCATGTTGAGAGTGAACCAGATGGCCATTTCAGAGCTCTCTATAGGAGCATTAATGTGCGTTCTGCTGACTTCTAGTACTTCAGTCTGAAAGGGACAGGGGGAATCTATTTGGAAAATAAAAGACGAGACTGTGTGTAGCTTCCTGGTGCCTGCAGATGTCAATGGGAAACCCTAAAGTATTCCACAAATTGGAGCAGCATCAATAGCATATGACAAATTACAAGATTTGTGCTTCCAAGTGCTACGAATGAACAGGGAGTTCTGTACTTGCCAGGTAGAGAGTTCTACACTCAGGCTAGCCCTTGGAGAGCAGTGTGCTTATGGGCTGTAACTAGGCTTATATTTTGCATAAATTCCACTACTTGGTCTCTAGTGGTGTCTTGTCCAAATTTGACATGGAGGTTTCCATTTTAGGTTGGAGCTTTGGATGTAGGTCCTGCTAGTTGACAGGGGGAAAAAAAACAAAACAAAACAGTGGTTTTGGTTTTTACTTCAGATTTACTTATGACTCAGGATAATACTGTATTCAATGTTATGGTGGGTTCTGAGGATATATAGGAGGAAAACATCAACATAACAGTGCTTTGTGTGGCATGTTGGAGTAGTTACATGTCCCTATATAAGCAGCAAAAAGAAACAACCCAGAGGTACTGAAACAGTTGTTAAACTGTGTTCTTTTCAGGAACATTATATTCCTTTTTATAAGTCACATTTTAAGTGGTTACCAGAGCTTGTATCCAGCTGGCCTGGTGTGTCTTAGAGTTTATATTTGGTGTTACATATAAGGCATAAATTAAACATTTATCCTAACAGCCATTTGATGACTTCCCATAATACTTCAAGGAGCAGTTAGAAACTTGTTTTCTTAAATAACGTTCATACCTACAGCTAGTTGTATTTTATCACTCTGTTCAGGCAAAGGAACGTGCCAATGGAATGGAGCTGGATGGAAGAAGGATCCGGGTAGACTTCTCCATAACAAAAAGACCTCACACACCTACACCTGGAATCTATATGGGAAGGCCCACTTAGTAAGTTACCTCCGTGGGTTTTTTCCAAGCCAATATAGGATAGGATTAATTGTCCTTTGTTTTGTTAGAAACTACTCTGTAGTCCCTCTAAGAGACCAGATTCTGTGTTTTTCCTATTTACCAGGCTTTTGCATTAATGTACTGTTCTCAAAGCTGTTTTCTTGATTAGGACTTTTGCACTGTACATTATGTGAATATTTTAGTACTAGAAACTAATCTACAGAAATCACTGTTGATGCCTAATAACTTTTTAATTTAAAACAACAACCAAACAAGTCTCCTTAACAAGAGCTGTGCTAACGCTGATGTGGTTATCTGGCAAAGCTTTGAAAACAAACTCAACTGACAAAGGAGGCTCTTTGGAATTTTAGAGGAAAAAAAAAACCAAAACCACACACACAACAAAAAACACAACCAAAAACAAATCCCAAAATTACAGATGGACTGCCATCAGTAAATGCATGTCTTTCTAAGCCTTTGGGTGGGAGGGGTTCATTTATATGCTGCTTGCCAGTGACTGAGCTGGGGGCAGCCTGGATTACTGTGAGCAGAAACCTGTGGTTTTTTGTTATGCAGCTCAGACATGAGCTATTTAAATGTTTACAGTCAGATTTTTCAACAATTTCTAAATGATGTTATCCTATGTACCTTCAAATACTAATATCTTTTGCAAGCTCAAGTTTTCAAGAGTGAATTGATAAATACTAACTGAGCAGCTGTGTGATGCAGTTTGCCCTATCCAGAGCATGCTTTTTTTTTTACTTAAAGTTGCCAAGAATGTAAATTGTTTTTCCATGACATTGATCTTAATGGTACTGGTGGTTATGTTGTTGATGTAGTGTTGAGACTGCAGGATATTTTTTTAACTGAAGGAGCTTTCTGAGAGTTAAGTGAATGAAGTTGTCACAGAATTAAATTCCTTGTGTGCCTCTGATATCAAAAGGTAAAGAGGCTTCAGACCAAGGAGGAAAGTAGCTGTCTTAAAGTATAAGCATTTTAAAGAGCAATTATTTAAGGAGTTCTGTTCCCATCTGCACTGATGGGAAAGTAGAGTGCTCACAATCACTTAAAACTGTGAGAATGTGAGGCAATCATAGAACCCAGTTGAAACGGTGTATGCTTAACTGACTGTATGCCTACTGAAAAGCAATGCAAACAGCGTTGATATCGCATTAAACGTAATTCTCTTTCACTGCTTGTAGTGGCAGTTCACGACGGCGAGATTACTATGACAGAGGCTACGACAGAGGGTATGATGATCGTGACTATTACAGCAGATCATACAGGTAAGGCAATATTTGTAATCTTTGCTTTTTAAATTGCTTTCTCATCTGTTTATACCTATGTAAGTAAAGTCTTACATATGTAAGACTCACTGTTGTTCTGGAATCTAACTATGAAATCTTTACCAAAATGACTACTTGGTAGAAATTAGATTGAGAAAAACTTCAGTGTTTAACCTCTGCCATGAGTTAGTCTACGATATTTTTTTTAATCTACATTAAGCCCCTATGTCCTCTATACTCTCATTCAAAAAGAATATTGTTGGTTTATCTGTAGGTGCTGAAATGGTGGGAATACAGGTGCAGATCTAGTAATTGAGTTGGTATTATAGTGCCAACTTAGATTTTTGAGCACAGAGTAGTAGACAAAAAGTGTGATATCATAGCAGCCACCAGTATGACACCTTAAGTACTGCCAAAAATAAGGAATCAAGGATTAGGACATACCTGTTTTGTATAGGACATTAAAAAGTAACATACTCTGTCAGCTTGGATGTGCTTTTCACTTGAAAGGCTCACACCTATTTCTTTCTGTCTTCAGTCAAAACTTGACAGCATAGTAGTTTGCTGAAAGAGGTGAATATTCAGGTGGTAATATACACTGTCAGAGGGCTAGTAAAGTTGATAAAAACACCTCTCGAAAACATGGTTGGTGTATAATTGCTTTTGGTGATACAGCAAGTTTGTCTTCTGTGTTTTCCATTGAGACTGGCAACAAGACTTGTCCTCCATGAAATCCTCACAATTTCTGGGACACTAAGTTAGACATGAAGATAAAGAGTTCATTTTTGCTGTCTGCAATTAGCAATTGTTCTGTAGTTACAAAGCTCTATAGTAGTACTTTCTAAGTGGTCTACTCACTGAAGAACCTTTATAATGTCTTTTCATAGCTGATAGTGAAAGAGTGGAAGTAAGCCATAAATGGTTTGTGTGTGGCTACTTCAAAAAGATTAGTGCCTCTGCAGATTACTTTGTCATTCTGCAGATCTTGGTCATTTGAGGGAGAGACAAGAGTAGTGTTGTGTATGTCATGACTGCTTCTTTGAAGGGAAATTGAGGAGAATTTTTAAAGATGTAGTAGAGCATTGCATATTAGTACTCTGCCCTAGATAATCAATTATTAATAGTTACATTGCCTTCCTTTCCCTTTATGCAGTGAAGACTTGAGGGAAATACTTTCAGATAGGAATTGTCATGTTAAAACTAAGTTCTCCTCGTTGCTGTGGGATACTTAATCTTTTCTGGAAAAGTATCTGTAAACTAAAGAATAACCTTAAAACCAAACCAACTTGCAAACTGGTATCTACTGAATTGAGAAGATAAAGAGGAGGCGTGCTGATTAAAAGCATAGTGTTTGGGGGATGCTTTGTCCTTCATATGATTTACAGCCTTTTTGAGCTCCTGTGAGACATCTCTGGCAGTGACTCTTACATAATTTGATTTAGTCTCCTCATCATGCTTTACTGTATCTAAATCCGTGGAGGTACCAGCCCAACCAGTGCTGTTGAATGTTCTAATGTGTTGTTTCAGTTTTTGGCAGCTTCTACATAAGAAGTTGTACCTCAGTTCTTAAATGCCCTGGTTTTAAACATGACTCTGAAGTGTGAAAATAGTTTTTCCCTGCCTTTTTGGAATGAACCTTTTCCTTAGGACAGTGAATTGATGTTGCTAATTTAAAAAAAATAAAATTGCTTGCCTCAGACAGGTAAGCGTCTGAGAATAGACATGGTCTCAGAAGCAAAAGCGATGCGCAGATACTAAATTACTACTCCTTGGAGGGAGTGACATTGTAAAATACAATATTGGTCAGCTGGAACATGAGTCCTCTTTAACTGCTCCTTGACACAAGAGTTTAGCCAGCTCATTCTGGGAATACATAAAAATAATGAAGTAATTCAGCATTGTTCAGTGTAGGAACCAATGTTTTCTTGTCTTCACATAGTTTTCTTATGCTTTCTGCTTGTACAATGAACTGTTTATTTCTAAAATTTTCAAATGCCCTTCTGCTTTTCTATTCACAGAGGAGGTGGTGGTGGAGGAGGAGGAGGATGGAGAGCTGTTCAAGACAGAGATCAGTTTTACAGGTATGATAGGAAAGCTTTCAGTGTCAGGTCATCAATGGAAATAACTCTTATACATGGTATTTTTGGTGTATTCTGTGAATCAAGTCTAGGATATCGTTAAATGCTTGGTGGCTGCTGAGTACTTGCAGCTCTTCAGTGAGCAGTGCAGTTCACTTCAAAGGTTCCCTCATCGCTGTGTAAAGGACTGGGGTGAGATTAGTATAGGGACCCGTTAGTGCACTTTTGTGTAGGAAAAGCTTGGAATTTACACCAAGAAGTTAATGTTTGGAGGTTCAGGGTTGGTGGTTGTTTTTTTTTTAATTAGGCTATTAGTGGAACTAGGCAAGGAAACACAGAATTTGGGATGCCTGTATTGGGATAGGGTTGGCCGTAGCAGTAGCTGCTAGTCAAACTCTTAATCTCAGAAGTAATTTAGATTAAAAGTTAAGGCATAATTCATCTTGCACTACTTGTTTGGAATGCTTCTGGCTTGAAACACTAAAATCACGTGTAGTCAAAATGTGAATGCAAGAGAGCTTTTCTTCTGTTAGTTCAAAGTAATACTACTTTGACCTGCTAATAAAAAGAGTTTTAAGAAAATTTAAATCTTTGCTTTGCTATCTGGTAGAAATGCTGGAACAGTTATGTACGTATGCTTGTTAGCATTCTCAAGTACGCTCTTGATGCCCGGATTGGGTCAGAGGTGTCCATATAAAGCTGCTGCCATTTACCTGCTACAGGCCCTAACAAAGGGGTTGTTTCTCTTGGCCTCTTTCACAGGAGGAGATCACCATCCCCATATTACAGCCGAGGGGGCTACAGATCTCGATCCAGATCTCGGTCCTATTCACCTCGTAAGTAAAAGCAATTTTCCCCTTTGCCTGAAATACTACTTTAGATTGAAATACTACTTTTGTGTCCATAAAGACTACTTGACTTCAGTGGGGGGTTTTTTGAACCACAGTTCCCTTTAATCGTTCATTGAGCAACTGGCAAGCTTGAGGATAGAGCAAATATTTAATTAGCAAAAGGATAAACTTGATAATAGCACCTGCTAACAAACCTCTGAAGTACCTTTTCTTTCTCTGAAACTGTTAAAATAGTTTGTGGTATGTTGACAGTTTGGTTACCTGTAGGACAGCAAGGCCAAATTCCCAAATCTACACGTGCTAATACTGAAAGTAAATTTCCTAATAAAACTTGTTAAAGAGGTTAACTTCATCTGAGGTCCAAACTGTTTTTCCTCTGAATTGCTTATTTGCATGGAAGAAGCTGTATTTTGAGGCAGAAAGTTAATAAAACACAAAAGCATTCCTAGCATAGTCCCTTTGTAATGGATAGGGAGTGAAAGAATAGGTTGTGTTCTCATGTTTACCCTTTGTGTCCAAATGAAAACAAGCATAACTGCTTTTACTGAGGCAAAGGGAAAGCTGGTCACTGAGGGAACAGTTAAGTGTGAATTCTTGTTGTGTGACAGGAATTGGGGTTTTTCTACACAAAGGAACTTACTGGCAGGACTGTACCGACTGCTGGACTTTGTCAGATCTTAAGGCTCTTGAATTCAATGCAGATTTGAGGGGTAGCAGTGAATTTAAACAGAAAATTTGTCAGTCCTTGGAAGTCTAATACTGTTCTGTGTTTTGTGTTTTCTTTCAGGTCGCTATTAAAGCATGACATGTAGAGGAATTCCTAGCTACAGCCTTTGAGTTGAAATTGCAAGTTTGTCGACAATATTTTTATTGTCTTTTCTGTTTAAACAAGTGAACAGTGCCTAGTGAATAGGTGACTTTTACACCTTTTATGAAGACTACTTCTGTGATGTTAAATGCTGTTTCATTCTGCATATTTGTGTAGTTTGGTGCTTTGTTTCAAGTTGTGTTTTGAAAGGAGTATGTTTTGCATGTATTTTTTTAGTCTCAATTTTGACTCCTGAAAGGTTTCTATTGTAAAGACAGACTGTTCAGTTAGGTTTTTTTTCTACTGATTCCAAGGTATTCTGGAGATCAAAACCTGTGTAAAATGCTTTCAAAAAGTGAAAAAAAAAATAAAAAGAAGTTTGTTTTTTTTTCTTTTCCTGCTTACTTTCACCAAGTGTAAGTTACAGGTTCAAAAGACACTACAACACTTCTGTGTACTCTGGAATAATGTTTAAAGCCCAGAAGTAAAACTCATCCTGATTTTGTGTTGCTAGGTAGTTACCTAAATGTAATACCTTCAGGTATGCAAACTTACTGTGTAGAGAAGTCCATGTGCAAATTACAGAGAAGCAAGAAACGCATTTCAGCAGCACTGTATGCATGGAGCAAGATTTGCATTAAATTCTTCTTAAGGATGTTAAGATTTGAAGTGGGTGAACTGTTAGCAGATTGTACCACCTCTAACATGGAGACCTTTAAATAAATGTGGATGTAGATATCCATACACTTAGAGGAGGCAGTGAAGTTACGTGTAGCCTGCTTTGACCTTTACTTCTTCACTGATGATTATTTCTTTAAAGACTGTATTTTTACCTGCATGTGCAGTTACAATGCAACATAACTCAAATGAGTTCCTACTAGAAGAGTACTAGTTTTCCTACTCAGATTCCTGAAATTCATATACTCAAAGGAAAATTCTGTGCAAGATTTGAGTTTTGTCAGACCAGAACTTTCTTCAGTCTCATGTATCATAGCTCTAATGGTGACCAAGTGTACAGGACCTAGAAAACAAGAGCAGTGAGATGATAGGCTACATCTGCCACTGTTCTCTTGACTTTGGAAGTCCCTCCTCTTTTTTTTTCTTTTCCCTGTATGGATATTTCCACGCTTTTTTCATGGACTGAGCAATTATAGGATCACACTGTGCACCTGCAGCCACTTAACCTTTATTTGATGGCTTCCCCTGTTACTGTATAGGAGTGGACCAGACAGCTGCTCTCCATTCATTTGTGTGGCACTGCTAATCAGTCACCTCCATCTCTTACTGTAGTTTTCATATCTAGTTAACTGTATGGAAGCTGTCAGTAACTTGGTCTGTTCTTCCAGAGGGAAGTGGAAGGAGGGAGGCAGGAAGGTACACAGTGTTCCAGGGGTTGAGGAACTGGGAGTTACATAGTAACATAATAGTGATTTTCTGAGCCCTCTCTCACACTTGTCCTGGTTTGGTCCTCTTAAGTACTTCTGAGCTGCAACTTTTCTTACAATGACAGGAGCTTGCACTGGAGGATGAGTGATCAGGAGCCTGCCATTGCAGTTTTCCTTTCATTGGAGAAGTGGGGGCTCTATGAGCTGTTCTGCTGGCACTCGGCTATAAAGAGAAGTGCTTCCAAAGCCATCACAGGTTACCATTTAAGTGGTAAGACAAACAGCCTGGTTTACCCTCAGAATTTTTATTCAGTGGAAACTAATGTAATAGTCCTGTCAGCCAAACAAAAAAAGACCGTAGTAATCCCAGGGCACGTTCTTGCATACTGAGCTACATTCCATTTGGGAATAACCCATCATTTCCTCTCCCATGAAGGCTAAATTGCACTTGTGGTTCTTAAGTGCTTCTAAAGTCCATTTTTCATTTTCAAAAATGGCAATGGATCACTCATTTTGGTTTTCAGCTATTAAGTTACCTGTTGGATTTAAAAGATCTTGGACAAACACTAAGTACTGTTTATCTGTCATGCTGGTAGTAAATCTGTGTAGTTAGGCTCTGATCTAACTTTAATCCTGCATTGGAAGAGATGCATTGTGACTTCCACACTGGTTTACAGTAAGTATTTTTTGTGTAGAGAGCAGTATACTCATTTCTGGACTCAAAAAAACCTATGTTTTCTACTGCTGTAGGGAAGAAAATGCTTTCCTGTTTTGCACTGGAAGCAGTTTCACAAATACATACAATTGTGCAAAGCAAGAGACAAGAAATAAGCTCTACCTGCTGTAGCTGCCTGGAGAGGAAGGTGGCTAACAGCAGTGCACCAGGCACCTTGGAAAGGTTTTTGCCTTGATATTTTTTATAAATCCATACAGGTTTTTACTGTCTGAGTAGAAGATTGGACAATAGGATTTCAGCAGTAATTAGTTTTAACTGTAGCAACAGTAACATTCCATCCCTATCCAAGATGATACCCATACTGTTCCTGGGCTGAGAGCATCCCAAATCCCTGTGCCACGTCCCAGCCTGGTGTGTTTTGGGGTTGCAGTGCCATGGTTCACCTTGGGGACACATGGAGTGTTCCCTGTGAAGGTGGAGTTCCACCCACTGGAGCTGACCTTTCTTTTGACCATGGTTTCTTAGTCATGGTCTTGTATTTCGTAGAATCATAGAATGAATCATAGAATGGCTCAGGTTGGAAGGGACCTTAAAGATCATCTAGTTCCAACCCCCCTGCCATGGGCAGAGACAAATTCCTTTGAATTGCTCAGCAGGGGTTGATAACAGAGTTGAGAACATGTCCTTTGTAGGCCTCTTTGTTTTAGTAAAATGAGGATTTTGCAACGTGTGGTGCAGTTTCTGGCAGCAGAGCTCATCTGATGGCTGCTTGCTGCCAGAAGAGCATCTTCCCCGCCTCCTCCTTCCCTCATGGTGATACCTGGTAGTCCTGGTAAGGCTCTGATCCACGGTGGAGCCATGCTATGCTCTAGCTGAAAGCGAGCTTTTCATCCACAAAGGGTACAGAAGGAAATGGGGATGTTGTGGCAGTGGGAGGCGGCATGCCAAGGTGCACCCTAAAATCAATTGTAAAGCTGTTTCTGGGGTTTAGGAAAGCATTAGCTCCAGCTTTGCCCTAGCCTTACTGTGGGGAGAGCCTTCGGTCTGGCTGTTTCCTGCCGCTGAATCACTCCCAACTGCTTTTCAGTCCAGAAAGAGCCTCTGGTCAGATGCTCCCCAGTGTGTGTAATGTTGCCCTGTTAGTCGGGAATGACAGATTGCTATGGTATGTGATGCACTTCGAAACCACGTCTGAATCACTGCTGGATGTCCTGATGCTCTACCAGCGTGTAACAGAAATTAATTGCAGGGGAGGTGGGGGGAGAAGTGTATCCTGAACTTCAGCAGAAATCCCACCAGCAGTAGCAAAGCAACCTCTGTTGTGGTGGATGTCGAAGTAACATCTGCTGGGGTGGATGTGAAATGCTGTGCCCTTTACTGACCCACTTTCCCGTCAAGAGTAGGACAAATAAAACTTTAAAAGCACGTGGGGGGAAAAAGGAAACTGGGCAATGTTTGTACTGCTGTGGTGCTGGTCTCTCCCCGCTGTGTGCAGGAGGAGTTTCCTCTGGGTCAGTTTGTGCCTCTCCTCACATGAGAGTCCCCAGGGCACAGGGAGAGTTCCTGTGTGGAGTGGCATAGCTGGAGGGAGCTGCTGAGCAAGAGCATGCAAGGGTTAGTATTTTCAAGGGTAATTGTTGTTTTAGTATATTCAGAAAAACATTAAAACCAACATGCAAGGTGGCTTACAAATACAAATTAACTTGAAACTGGGTCTTAGGAGCATCTGGGACCACTGCGACACTGGAAGTGGGGAATGAGAGCACAGGGCACTGACTCTCCTGGCACCTGTTGCACGAGCAGTGCAGCAACTTTCAACTCTCCACTGAACTTCCAAAGTTCCTAAGAATCCTGTTTTCTCTAGCAACTCCATAATTCTGGTTCAAGAAATTTATTTTGTAGTTCATGGTTCAGCTCCAGCAAACAATTGCATGAAAGGCAGGTGCTCCCTACCCAACAGCTACTTTCAGAGCCAAGAGAAATTGATCCTCTTTTTCCTGCTTCAGTATGACATCTGTGG
Organism: Galbula dea; assembly: GCA_013399015.1. Lineage (NCBI taxonomy): Eukaryota > Metazoa > Chordata > Aves > Piciformes > Galbulidae > Galbula > Galbula dea. Next base: position 1,111,886 of record VWZX01001709.1, read on the forward strand.
CTCTGCAGGGCTCTCCTGGGTGTCTGTCTCTGGCGCCTGACCTTTGCTTGATCACCTGGTCTTAGATACCCATACATTCCAGATCACCTCAGGAGAGTCAGTTGGAAAGAAGCTATTGGTACATCACTGCTGACAGTCTCTGTTCACCATTCCCATCCTTAAAAACTTAGGATATGTCACAGTCATACTTAGCCCCTGTACAAGTGCAATTAACAGAGACCCAGTTATTAATTCAATTACCCAGCCATGATAGTTCCCTTGCACCTCAGTGCCACCAAGTGTTAAGGGCTGATGACTTGAAAGGTTCTGAAATTCTTTTGGTAGACTTTCAACTGTGCCCTAGGAAACTGAGAAAAAATTTTCCCCCATGGGGAATACAGAAGTATTTTTCAAGCAAATTCTGAATTATTTCCTGAACTATGCTGTTTGTGATGAATAATGTCACCCTACTGAGGTGAGCTGCCTTAGTGCTTGGCACTGATGACTGCAGACAGTTTTCGGATGCTCTTCCCTTATCTCCATAGCAGCTGCTTGGAGGTTCCTGAAAACTGAAAGATACTTGTAAGATCATCAGTGCTATATTAGAGTTCAATTTTGGGTCTGCTCCAGTCTCATGATGCCTCATTCCTGGCACACAGTAGTGGAGGGTAGGCAAGAGCTGCTCTACCAGCACACGCCAGTCCTGCTTTGCAGTGCCTTGTGGCACACAGTCACCTCTGCAATTTGGTAAGAAGGAAAAAAAATTAGTCCTTTCATAACAGAAATTAGCTAATTTGTAAGGGAGGGTTTGTTTGGGGCTTTTTATTTTTTGGCACTGCCTCTCCTGTGAAGTCTCTTCTGTAGCCAGAGGTGTTTCCCTGCACAGAGTGACAAGTGACTGCGTTCAATCCTGCCCCCAAAATTGATGGGGCAGAGATGGAACAAAGCTCTGCTGAGATTTCTCCTGTATAATGAACAAGTGAAAAATACCTTTAAGGATTCAAGGAAAATGGGCAAATCAGAGGGATGAGGCAGGTGCCTCCTGAACCAGATAGCTGGGCTTTTTCTGCTGGATTAATGCAGCCCCTGGGGAGTGTGGCAAGCAAGTGGTCCAGCCAATTTTCTTTTCCTGCATAGCCCATTTATCCAACTCTTGTGGCACACAAATGGCAGCTATAACCCTTCTGTACTAGGGAATCCTGCTGTGGCAGGGGGGTTGGACTAGATGATCTTTTGGGGTCCTTTCCAACTCCTGACGTTCTGTGATTCTGTGAAATGTGATGGCTTCACTGTTAGCTCGAGGCAGGATCATCCTTCCCCTTGCTGCCCCTTTCTCCATCCTGTTCCCAGAACCCTCTGGAGATGGATGCTGCACCTGTGGGATCCAAGAATGGGTCTCAACACAGATGCCTCAACACAGCCCCAGCCAGGCCTCCCCAAAAGCATCTGTTAACAGGAACCCAACCAGTACCCTGACTGCAGGTCCCAAGAAGACCAGTCCATCAGAAGAGTGATGAAACCTCACTCATCTTAACCTGCCTGCTCCAAGACAGGCTTACAAAAAGCTCATGATAAAACAGGAGTTGTAGGCCAACTCATTTATCCTGAACTTGGCAAGGACTTGGGAATCTCTTGGGCCAGCCCCAGCACAAGGGACTGTGATAGTCCCAGAGGTTTGTCCTATTTCCTCCCAAAACCTCCAGCTGAGAAATGATACCACCTCCTTTTCTTCCCATGTCTGACCAAACAAACAGATACTTTTTTCCTAATTTCTCCTGTCTTTTCAAGGCAGCCCTTTACACACACAAGCCTGTTATCTTCTCCTTCTCCAGACTAAACAAACCTCCTTCAACCTCCCCTTGCTGGTTTTGTTTTTTGTGTGTTTGTTTATTTTGGGTGGTTGGGGTTTTTTTTTTGAAAGGGAGGGGGGTTGTTGTTGTGTTGTGTTTTGCTTTGTTTTTAAAATCAGTCTTACCACTCCCTCCCAGACTTATTCCATGTCAGCATCTACTTTCAGAGAGGAATGATCTTGCTGCCTATCCCACCTCTAGGGCTGACCTTGGAAGCAAGTCTTGCCTTTCCTGCTGTGTCCTGCATCACCTTTAGGAGCACTTACGCTGAGTTTTGCCTGTGCGGTTGCTGCCTCACCAGCTACTTTGTGTCAGTGCTCTTAAGTCTTCCTTCCCAAAGCACATACTTTCCTTGACCATCTCATACAGACCAAGGCACATCTGTCAAAACTCTGTGAAAGAGAGCACCAACTCCATAACGTTGGGGAAACATTTAAAGAAGATTGCTGAGCTCCTTCTGTGAAGTGAGAGTTTGGAGGCAGGAGGGATGAGATCATGCTGGTAATTGCAGGATGATCCCTACAATAGACTCAGCTCCTGTAGAAGACTTGAGGGACAAGTCATAAATGAGTATTGTAACCTATGGGCACTAATTACTCCAGAAACCTTGGGTTTCTCCTGCTGCTTCCCAGTGGCAATGACCTCATGTGATGAAACAGCAGCTCCCTGCCCCATTACTGTTGATAGCTCATCACTGAGAATGAATTAATCACCTGAATTAGGGTAAGCCTTTTTTTAAAAGGACATTATCAAGATGTTTCAGCCTAAAGGCACCCCAAAAAGGTGCTGGGGGTAGAAAAGCCCCCAGCCCCACTGCTAAATAGCAGCCCAGCAGGAGCTGCACTGAAAGCAAAGACGAAGAAATTGGAGGAGAAAGGATTCTTCTTGCTTTGCATCATCACAGTCCAACCACATCTATTTTTGCTATACACATGGCATCAAGCACCCGTCACTGCTATTCCTACTCCATACAGCACCTCTACATGACAGGGGAAGAGTGTCAGCAGGATGGAGTGCAGCAGGAAGGAGCATCGCTTTTAATTGTTTTGCCATGCAGCTTAAAATTTGGGGAATTTGATCACTGTCCTTCATTCCCCCTGCAGTAAAGGACAACTGGCCCTAGGGCACAACACTCTGCTCCAAGGACACTTGCCTTGTCCCACCCCATCAGCCAGTATTACTTCTGCACTTTGAGTCTCTGGTCATGCCCAGACACACTTCCATAAAGATTTGGCTTTGTATTCTCAAGAAGAGGGAGAGAAAAGTAATTTCAGGTGCAGCGTCCAGCCCTCATCGGATGTGGCAGGTTGTGACACTAACTCTTGGTTGCTGAGGACATCCTTCAGCAGAGTCCCCAAAAGCCACATGCCCCAGAAGTTACAGCAGAAGCTTAGCTGCACCTGGCTAAGAACAGAGAAAACTCAGTGCTGCGGTGTCAGAGCTCCAGCTTGCCATTTCCTGAAGTCTTTTGGATGATGGGCTCACACATAGTGATGGTTTAGTTGGACCTAGGTCAGCGTGGGTTTGCACACTTGTGCTTTCCAAAAAAGATCATTTATCACGGGCTTTTATTTATTTACTGATTTTTTTTTTACCTTGGTTACTGGGAGACTCTCCCTGAGGGAACTCCTCAAGTGGTGCTGAGCTCGGGCAGCGCACGATCTGCCTGCGGGACACCAGAGCTGAGCAGACTGTCGGAGCTGGGGTGTGATGGGTTTAAGGGCAGAGGTGATGGGAACAGAGCCGCCGCGGACAGGGCCCGACCTCCTGACCCACCACCAATAAATGACCTGACACGGCCGGGACCCATGCTTCGGAGGTCTGTGGGGCTTCCCTGGAAGCTACTTCTGCCCGGGCTAAGCAGACTCCCACAGCCCCGTGGAGGGAAGCGGACTCCGGTCGCCGTTTTCCCCCACCACTCACCTTTTCGAGGCGGGGAGATCTCGGCCTGGCCCCACGCAGGGGGTCATGGGGCTCCACCTGCTCCGGAACCCTGCGACCCGACGGGGTGGAAGCGGGGCCGGACGCCCCGTCCCGGCAG
>VWZX01001709.1:1119344-1145315 GCA_013399015.1 Galbula dea
CCCCCCCCCCCCCCGCCTTGTTTTTAAACCCAAAATGCTGGTGAAATTAGGGCTTGGAGTAAATGTGCAAGCCCTTTTGTCTCCCTATTGGTAGCCCATCTTTTCTTTTCTTATTCTGAAGTATTCATCAATGAGATGCTTAATTAGGGGAGAGTAAATCCTTGTGCAAACCAGTTGTTTTGCCAGGAAAAGCCACCAGCACCCATGTGCACGTGTCTATAAATACACACGAGGAGCAGAAATTATAGTCCAGTTCTAGTATCTCTAATTTGAAAAAAAAAAAAAACCAACAACCCAACAAAACAACTTAAAGAAACCTAAAGAGGAAGAGATTTTTCTCCAGCCAGAGCACAGGGAGGGTTTGCTTTGTTTCACCAAGAAAATTAAACTTGCTGGAGATTTTTTTCTGTATGGTATGAGTCGGGTTATGCTAGATTGAAAATGCAATTCAGATTGTTAAAAGTCCATGTTTTAAGTATACATGTTTAATATGTTTTAGTCTATTTTACATAAATTAATCATGTATCTTTTAGTATTTAAAGTCTTTTATGTATATATAAATATATGAAAAAACATAAACATATGTACATCTGTTCTCTCTCTATAAACGATACTGTATATGATAGTTTATATATATATATGTGTACTATATATAAAACCACTTAAAATATGTATTTTTACAATTATAAAGATACTTTATATTTAAAAAAATATTTATATATATACATATATATATATATATGACATTGCCAGGGCAATGCTGGTCACATCAGGCATGGGGAAACCACCCCCCCACCTCCTGCTGCCTGCTGAGTGTGCAGCAGGTTTCCCATAGATCTTGGGTGCTGTTCCCTATGGAGCTGGCCAGGAGAAATCCCTGGGAGGTGATGCTTTCCTAGATGGATTCTGATGCTTGTTCTGTCCAGGTGTGATGCTGTTGCTCATTTTATATTCAGGTGTGGATAAACTGGGAGCTAGCTGCTGGCATTTGCATTGTTTGATTTTAATTCAGCTGCTGTTTCACTTGGTTCTTTGCCACCTGCTTGGATGCAGGGCTGGGAGCAGGGTGGCATTGCAGATTCAGGGATGCAGGGATGGGAGCAAAGTGGCATTGGCAGTGCAGGATGTGAAGGATGCAGGGAGGTGACAAAGGCCATTAATTACCTATTATTTTTGTTTGTTTATAGTTCTTCCAGTGGTTTAAACTTGCCATTCTGCCCTGCTGGGCATTGTGTTGATGCCCTGCCAGCCCCTGCTTGCTGTCCATAAGCCCTCCCTGAGGTGAAGCGGGTGCCAGGGTGGGCAAGGACAGTGGGGTGGCTTAGGGTGGTAGAGGACAGGAGTGTGGCATAGCTGACCGCTCCTCACAGCAGCTTTGCACTTCCCCTGCCTGCCTAGAACACCAGGGCTCTCAATGTTCCAGGCTGGCAGCTGTGCTCCTGCACAGGGCTTGGTTTTCCCTTTTATCCCAATGCTGAGTCGAGGTGCAGGGGATGGCTTGGTTTTGTTTTGTTTTGGTTTTTTCCTCCCTTCTTTTCTCTCCTCCCGCCCCTTTGGTGGTGTTTGTGTTTTGTTTTACCTCTTTCCCACCCATCTTAATCTTGAAACACTGTATCCAAATGGGACATTACTTCCCATTCATCCCTGTTACTAATACATCCCCAGCTCATGGGGATGTATCAATCGTGTGCTGTCCTCGCTATCCCCCCTAGCTGCATCCCTGGGCAGGTTGTTTATCCTATGGAAGAGGACAGGGCTTTAACGTGAAGGGATTGTAATGCCTTAAGAGTGTCAAGGCAAAACCCCTGGGCTGGGAGGGGAACTGGAGCAGCTCTTTAATGCTTATCCAGCCTGGTGCTGACAGAGCTGTTGCTCGTTAAGATCCCCTGCTGAATTGAGTTGGGCAAGAGCAAAACTTGTCAGGGATTACCCTGAGAGATGAAAAAATGTATGATAACCAAGAGACACAAAACCAACAGCCACTTCCACCCCTACCCAGTTAGGGGAGCATGCCTGTGTCAGGCTTCAAGCTGCTGGGTCTGAAATATTCAAGTGCGACTGAGTTTGTTTCCTACCTGATGATGAACAGTGTTTTTTGTAGATGTTTTCTTGTGTGGGACAAATATTTTATAAAGCAGGTAGGGCTGTTGGGGAGATTGTCATTTTCCAAGATGTTTCTCCTCTGTCTTTTTGGTTTTTTCCCCTTCAGTTATCTTGAAAACTTATTTTGAAAGCAGGAGCTGCCAGACTCTTTTTCTCTACCCTCACTACCAGTCTGAGGTGGAAGGTAGCCTTATAGTGAGACACCACAAAGCTTAACTAGAAAAAAATCTTTTTTATTTTTAGGGCAAAGAATGGTGAAGCCATTCCTAACATACTGTAAAGATGATATATAAGCCAGCTCAGTTCCCCAGTGCTTGCAGAAGCTGAAGTCCCTCTGGAGCAGAAGACCAGGGGATGGTGGGTGGTCCATGGAACTGCTGCCCAATGGGCAGGGGAAGGATGGGCAGACACAGGGAGGGCTCGTGGAGGTTGGACAGGGTGTCTGGTGGCTTGTTTTAATTCCATGGCTTCATCTCATCTTTATTGTACTTCCCCTGTGTCCCTGGATTTCGGGGGTGGCTATTACCTGTTATTTCACTGGGAACTATGGGAGGGGTAGCCACGAAGCTATGCGAGGGCTGCTGCATATACCTAGGGTGCTGAAAAGGGGAGAGGTGTGCCAAAATCACACTAATCCTCCTGGTTCTGGGGAATAAACCACAATTTTAAAAGCCTTTTCTGTTTCATTGCTTGATTTCAGCAAGTACAGATACCTGGCACACAGCATGTGAAGCTGCCATTTGTGGACACCAGGTAGTGATGCTGGTGGGGAGTGGGTGGCTGTGGATTTTCTGTCCCCTTTTCCTGGAGGGTTGTGATGTTGACTTCATGATTTCAGTCTAATGGATGCATGAACTATTGCACAGCTCTGTCATGGATTATTTTATGAACCCAGTTCACAGCCTTGCTTAGAGAACTGACTCCCTTGTCTTCTGTGTGATGCTGGCTATCATGGGTACCTGAAACCCAGCTCTGGGTTAGAAGAGATGTTTCCTCCTTGAGCCAGAGTAGCTGCTGGTGAGCAGGACCATTTTGGTTGAGTTTAGAAGGACAAAAAAGCAGGTGAAGCTATGTAAATCTGGTTTCTTTAGCACTTGAAGTTGATGCTCTGTTGCCACCGGGCATTTTCTCCTGGGCTGGGCACCAGGATGGCTGGTGGGCATGGGCAGGTGGGGAAGATAAAGAAGGTGGTGCAGAAAGATACAGCTCTTCTGGTTATCTGAGGGAAGCTTGCTACAGTGTGGCTTGTTGCACCACACAAGTAAGTCTGTTTTCACAAACTATGTGCCTGTAGTTACTGGTTATTATGATTTATTAGGGTTTTTTTTGAATTTTTGTCAGCCTGCTGCAAAACAGCTTGGGTGAAACACAGCTGCTGCCTTCATCACAAGGCTCTGTGCTGTGGCTTGTGTGTGTGTGCTGAAGTCAGTTCCCTGTCTCCTAGGGTTTGGGAGGGGTGAGGAAGACAATGGGGTTTTCTGCCCCAAAGTCCTTCAGGAGTGGTGTTGTAGGAGGGTGGCCTTGAGCTCTGCTGCCCTGTCCCATGAAGGTCACACATGGTCCTTGCCCCAGCCCCAGGAGTAACACATCCATCTGTCACGGACACCGGTTTTACATCTGTTGCTCTGTCAGTGATGACTGCACATGGTCTAGCATCACTTGAACCAGGTGGGGAATTGCAAGTGGTATAAAAAATACACCTAGTAAGAATAATAAGCTTATTGTAAATGGTGAGCTGCTGGGAGACTTGACAGGGGGTGTGGGTGAAGCCTTGGGCACCATTTTGGTATTCTCAGATGCTCTCCATCAGCTCAGACAGATGTTGGAAGTAGCAATATGCTGTAGAGTCCCACTAAGAAGTGGGGTTACGTGGCATCTTGCTGTGGTCTTTGGGTGTTTCAGGAGGCAGGTGAGTGGCACAGAAGAGTGAAGCAGCACCTTGGGGAACAGAAACTGCCCTGGCATCTCCCTTGGCAGAGCTTTTGGGGCATGATGGCCCCAGTGCAATTTGGTTCAAGGCAGAGGATTTTCTAGAGTCGCTGCCGACATTGTGGCAAGGGGACTGTGTCTGGCCAGTGTGCTGGTTTTGCTTGGATGAGCTGCTTCAGAATGCCCTGGGCTGCTGGGCTTCAGTGATGGGGTGAGCCGAGCCAAATGAACTCCAAAAGGAGAGTGGCTTCTCTGTGGTCCAACCTGTAGCAACCCATGGGAACAGATGGTCTCCAGGCTGGGGGAGGAGATGGTTGTAGAGATGCTTTGGCTTGCAGCTGAGCAGTGGCATCCTGGGACAAGGCAGATGAAGGTGCCACCTGTTCTGTTTTGGGTCTGGAAGGTGGTAGAACTAACTGAGCAGCTTTGTGTGTCCAGCTTTGTCAGCAGGGAGACGCCAGCCCTTGGTTGGGTTTTCAGAGCTGAGAAGGGCTTTTCCCCAGAAAGCTTTCCAGTGCTGATGGTTTAACTCACTAGCACCTGGGCTGGGGTTTGCTCATGCAAACCAGGCTCACACTGCGCTGCCCGTTGGCTTGGGAGCAGGATGCATCTCTTGGAGCCATCAGGAGTGGTTCCCCAGGAGCTGAGCACCTACCAAGACTGGACTTAGGAATCTTAAAATAGCCCCTCTGGGAAATGTTGCTAGGTTTTGGAAATGAGACAAGTCCTGTTTTCTGGAGGGGGCCCTGCAGAGTGTTTGTACTGGGAGCAATGATGTGGTGTCAGCCGTGGGCAGGTAACAAGGACAGGCAGGAGAAGGGTTTAGGCTGTTGCTGAATAGAGCAGGATCATCATTGCTATGCCCAGGTCCTCCTGACTGCCTTCTTCCTGGTGTGGGGTGGGAATGGCTTGGGGATGGGATGAATCTTGCTCCTTGCATTGCAAGGATCTTACAGCTTTGTGCCCCAACCTTGAAATCCCTGGTGGCAGCTGGGGATAGGAGTTGTCTATGACTGCTGGAAGAGATTGGTTTCGTAATGCAACAGGAGAGCACTGTGTTCTCTGGCTTCCCTGCTTTTTTGCAGTGACCAGTTCCTTTCAATGGGCAGAGCTATCCCTGCAGAGGTATGCAGCACAGAGAGCAGGTTGTGAACCAGGCAGGGTTCTTGGCTATGGCAGGGACATGACTTTTCCTCAAGGATAGCCATACACAGCATCCCTGGAGGAGGATCCAGCCTGGGGAAGCCATCTGTCAAACCCACGCAGGGTTTTATTCAGCACACCTCCTCCACTGGATCCAAAGCACTGGGTTTGTTGTCCACTGCTGATTGAACCCCTGATGGTACCTGTTTGAGCAGCACTATGAGATATGAGGCTCCTTGGTGCTTTCAGTTGCTTTGCTTGACCACCGTCCTTCTTGTGGGACAGGTGTATTTTGTCTTGCCCTCACAGCCCATATCTCAAGAAACATCCTTTCCTGCCATCCCTTTCTCACTTGGAGCCTGCATTTTATCTGCAGGGTGTGAGGAGGATGCCCCAAATTATTGCACATACTTGCCAGCACCCTTACAGTTGTGTTGCTCACAGTGTGCCTCAAATTCATGTATCGCAAGGCAGAAGGTTGTCCATCACAAGGTTCAGCTTGTCCTGTGCTATTAAATCAGGAGCAAGCAGAATGTGCAGCTGCTTTAGAGGCAGAAGGATCGTCCCTGGAGCACACCAACCTCCAGATGCACACCTCTCCCTAGCCCTCACTGCTCCAGGTCTGCATGAAAGCTAGCCTTTCCTCTGATTCTCACTGTGCTCCATGTTTCCTCCACGTCCCTGGTGTCTGGCCCCGCACTAGCTGAAGAACTCCTTATCTGCCAAAAGTGTTTGCAGGGCTTGGAGTGTGGCTGTGCAATAAGTAGCTAGTGCAGGGACCAGCCTCACAGCATGGGCCAAAGTTTGATGGTCTTGTTTGGTGCTGAAGACTTCTGGTGGAATGAGGGTGTTGAGTGTCGATAGTTTGCAGGTGAGCAGAGCTCCTCCTTCTGCCTCCTGCAGGGTTTGTCCTGGAGATTTGGCTCAAAGTCCCTGTGTGCCACTGGCTGTCATGGCTGCTTGCATGTCTGCACATAGTATTCAGGGTGATTGTCCCAGTCCTTCCAAGCATCTTCCTTGAGCTTGTTGCAAGAAAGAGCAAAGCTGTGTAAAATCAGCTTCCAATTGGCTATGTCTGGGGCAGGGGCTTGGTCAGAAAACTCATTCTAAATGTCGGGAGAGGTGGTCCAGCTCTAATGCAATAGTCAGAGCAGTCTGACTAGAGTATTATTGCTGGACCAGATCAGAACACAAGACTCTGCATTGATTGAAGATGATTGACTACAAGCAGAATTATGAATGCTGATCTGGGTGGGCAGTGGATGAGTTCATAGCTTGGCTGGATCCTCCATGGACTTGGATGTCTCAGAATTCCCCACTGCCCAAGCATGCCTTCTTGCAGCCAGGCTGGGGAAGGTATTTGGTGGCCATTACCTCTTGGGAAGCCTTTGCAATTGGTGCTTCATTTTCATCCATGCCCCAAGGCTATACTGAGGCGAGGTTTGGAGTGCAACAGCAGCCAGGCTGGGTGTGTTGGCCATCTCCAAGGGCAGGCCTCGGAGGATAACGTTCTTAGGTTTCCCCATGGAAAGCAGCCACACACTGTTTGGAAGTGATGGGCAGCAGCAGGATGCACTTTCAGAGAGCTCACCTCAAGGGAGCAGGGCTGACCATCGTGCATCTCGGTCTACTGTCCCCACTCATCTGGTCAGCCTGGGGCAGTGTGGTCAGGGGTGTGCATGCATCCCAGCCCTGCCTGTGTGGCCGTGACTCTGCAGAGGCTTGTCGCAGGAGGTTTCCTTGGAAACCCAGCAGCCAGCATGAGGAGGGAGCATTCTGGAGACAGCTTCAGTCCCAGTGGGTGATGACTGGGGCAAGGCTGGGAGAAATGGCTTTCCCCAGGGATGAGCTGCTCCATCTGGGTGTGGGGAAGCAAGAAGCTTTGGCAGGCTCTTGCCAGCTGCCATCTGATTCACAGAAGGACTTTCTCCTGCTTCAGCAGCTTGCCTGCAGACCCTAACTCAGTGCTTTGTCTTTGCAGGAGCAGGAAGATCCAGATCCGAAACATCCCCCCACACCTGCAGTGGGAGGTAAGAAGCAGATGATCCTAAAAACATCCTGTTCATTTCCTCCTCCATCAATTGTGCTGAGCAGCACCAGCTGTGCTGCTGGAGCATGTGGTCTGCATGTGAGCCACCCTTTATCAGTAACCTGAGAAAAGAGGTGGAAAATGAACTGGCCTGCATCTCCTGCATGCTTGTGGGTCTTGGAGCTGTGGGGCAGCTTTGAGCAGTAGGGATCATCATTGGGATAATGGGACGCAAGTGGGTGAAGGCACTTATGCAGTTGGGTGGTGCTGGCTCTTTGGAGGGTTTTTGTGGGTGAAGCAGGGTCTTCCTTGGCTGCTCATTGCTTGTTTAGCAGTCTCTTTTGCCAGTCTCACCTGCTGTCCTTGCTGCTCTCTTCTTCAGGTACTGGATGGCCTGTTAGCTCAGTATGGGACAGTGGAGAATGTAGAGCAAGGTAAGAACGTCCAGCATAGTCATCGTCTGTGCAAAAGTCCCAGCACTGTTCCACAGCTCTGCCCATGCCAGAGGAGACCCAGAGGGATGAAACCAGGTTTTCCCAGTCATTAGTATGAGACTAAAATAGTTTTTCCTGCAGACATGAGCCCTGCTTGCAGAGGTGGGGCCACCTGTCTGGTGGTGGGATGGCATGTGCCATCAGTCCTCCATCCCCAAGGCTTCTCCTGGTCATTGGCAAACTAGAAAAACAGTTGACCCTACAAGTAAAAATGAGCCAGGTATGTCTGGAGTCTGCTGGTAGCTTGGTGATGTTGAGGCATGCACCCTTTTCGATGAGGGTTGCAGAATGCAGCTTTGCCACCTTCTGGTCCTTTGCCAGCCCAACCCAGTCCTTATGTTGGGGTGAAATACAAGCATGTACCCTGTGTAGTAGCCAGGGCTGTCCCCCACGGGACAGGTATTTTCCTTCCACCATGGTCACCTGCATCCCCTCTCTGGGTGTACCAGGGGGACTAGGACAGTGGTGACATCTCTTTCCTTCCTTGCTCTAATACTTCTTCTCTTGCTCTTCCCCCAGTCAACACAGACACAGAAACAGCTGTTGTCAATGTAACATATGCAACTAAAGAAGAAGCAAAAGTGTAAGTGGATTTTGTTTCATTCTGTCCATATTTTAACACCTGAACTTAGTTTCTGAGGAATCTCAGGTATCTTCCATGCTTTTTCTTAGATTCTCTTGCTTAAGCCTCCTTGGGTTGTCCCTCAGTTCTTATAGTATAAGCTTTAAGGGCTGTGTCTCTCAATATACAGCAGGCAGATGTTGGTTTTATCTTGAGCTGTATCATCTCATGTGTCTTCTGACAGCAGTCTTCTCTTTGTCCTGATGGGCCGTCTCCTGCCTTCTCCCCTTGCGTGGGAGTTGGGGTTTCTTGTGGTGTGCCATCATACATGCACAGGCACTGCTGGACCAGCTTGAGGCCATCAGGCCTGTGGTTGTTCTCTCTTTTTCTGTTTCTTCTCTTCTTGTCCTCGAGGATGTGGCTCCCAGATGTGCCGTCTTGCGGTTCCCTTTGGACACTGAAAGGTCCTAGAAGGTTCTCTGCAGGGTCATAATGGCCTTGTCTTGACAGAGCAGAGTGCTCTAGAAGGCTGAGGGTCAGGTCAAATAAACTCTTTGTCAAGGATTCCTCTTCCCAGGTTGGAAGTCCAGGTACTTAGATTGGGAATGCACGAGATTAGTCACCAGTCTGACCACCCAGCCTAAGCTGCTGAAGAGGTGGAATATGGTGAAGAAATGCTGCTATAAGGGGAGATGTGAGTACCCTCTTCCATATGAGGAAAATTCAAGTTGGAGACCAGAGGATTCAGAGTGTCATCTCCTGCTTCCTGGAGTGAAGAGGAACTGTCTGCTCGACTTCTGAAAAGCTGTCAAAAAGTTCTTCTGCGATGGAGGACCTTTGGGTGGATGAATAACTGGTTAGAGGAGGTGAGAGGGAGCCAAGGCATTCATGGCTGGTTTCTGCAGGAGAGGGAGAGCGTCAGAGGGTAAGTCACCTGCATGTTGTGCAGAGGAGTTGAAGAGAAATGCCACCCATCAAGAAAAATTTTGAAAGGCTGTGCATCAGTGCAGCAGGGCTGTGTGAAGACATACCAAAGATTTATCATAGCCAGCAGAGTTTTGAACAGTACAAATTAGAGGTTCAGAAATGCAAGGACTGTTTCAAGCAAGAGGCTTGCAGAGACTTTAGCTCTATGCTAGAGACCAGCCCTAAGCTGGCTACGAGTAAGTAGTGAGCTCATCCCATATTCAGTGACCAGTGTGTTTTTGATATGACCAAGAGCTGAGTAGACCCTATGCAAGGAAGAACTTTTGCCAGAGTCCATTTGCTGATGAATGTTCCAGCAGCTTCCTGTATGAATTGACCTATCATGAGTTTGGACTTGTGAAGACAGAGATGGAGAGAATAATCTGCTGGTTCAGGAGGCCAGGGGAGGGTCCTTGTGCCTGTTGGGCTGGGCATGCTGGGTGGTGCTCCAGCCTTGGCTGGCTGGAGGAAGGTGCCATGTACCCCCAATAAACATGGTATGAGCTGCTGTGACTTGGGATGTGTGGCAAGAAGGGCAGGTGAGGACTCTCACCAGCACAGCAGTGCTTGATCCCTTGTTGTAAGATGCTTCAGGGTTAGAGAAGACACTGTGATCAGTTGGATCCAGCCAGAGAGATGCCTGAGGTGGTGCTCAGTAGCTTGACATAGAAGCAAGTGATGGGAGGAAGGGCCAGGGTGATTTGCAGGTACATGTGATGGCATATTGTGGTAGAAACAGGTGAAAGGAATACCTCAGCAGAGAAATCGGGCTGCAGAGCACTGTGCTGATTTTGGAAAAGGATGGCAAAGCTGCAGAAGTCCTCCCTGGATGTGAAGTTCAGGCCTGGAAAGGAGCTACTTGCAGTGGTGCAGTCATACACCTGCCTATAAATATCCAAAGCAAGATGGGGTAGGAAGAACTGTGGCTTGAACCCAACACTGCTCGTAGAAGTCATTGCAGACTGACATGACTGAGCATCGCACCCTGGAGGAGAGGCTTGAGAGGATGAGGAGTCCAGATACTGCATCCCCAGTCTCACTGAGCTGGAAAGGGAGTTAAGAGTTCCCAAGTGAGGGCACCATGTGCTGTGTCCTCCTCCTTGGAGCAGCAGCTCTTGCTCAGAGCCCTCATGTCACCTTTTCCACATCCAAAAAGCCCACAAGACCATTTCTGTGCTGTGAGGTAGCTTCTGGCCACTGCTTTCCCCAAGCGAAGTGGCAGATCCCCAGGCTGGCATCCCTTCTCTGCCTGGGGTACAAGCTGTGTGCCAGCCCCTGGCATCACCCACATGGGAGGGGGCATTGTCCCACTGTACTATGGGGCTTGCTCCACACAGGGAACGTGGAGAACTTTGGCTTCCCGTAGCTACCTTCTCCAGACTGGGAAGGGAGGAAGGAGTAGGCTTGGGTAGGGACCATGGCCTTACAAGGGCAAGTGCAGGGGGTACTAGAGGGGTACACATCCCAGGAGAGCCCCTCACCACCCTCCTCATCTCCCTACCTTGCAGAGCAATTGAGAAGCTGAGCGACCACCAGTTTGAGAACTATTCCTTCAAGATTTCCTACATCCCGGATGAAGAGGTGAGCTCCCCTCCACCCCCTCAGCGATCCCGCCGTGGGGGCCACTCTTCCAGGGAGCGGGGCTCCTCCCCAGGGGGCTCCTCACAGCCCAAACAGCTCGATTTCCCACTGCGGATGCTGGTGCCCACGCAGTTTGTTGGTGCGATCATAGGAAAGGAGGGCTTGACCATAAAGAACCTTACTAAGCAAACCCAGTCCAAGTAAGTACCTTGAATGGTTTTGTTTCCTTCCATAGGGTGCTGTAGATCCACAGCATGGATCCTTCATGCACTCAGGGCTTTTGAGGGACAGTCAGTGCTGTTTTCATGGGGTGCAGCCTTCATGGGGTGGTGGCACAATCTGTCCCCTAAATCATTCCTGATGGCCTAGGGTGGTCTGGATGCAGCAAGAGGGGGTTGCACATTAATAAAGGCCAGGAATGGATTTCCAAAGCCTGATCATGAGGACAGCTGGGGACAAGGCTTTAGGGAGAAATGCAGGTTTGGGGATGAAATGCGGAAGGGGGATCCTAGGTACAGCAGTTGGTGCTTGTGCAGTCTTTGCCCTCAGGATTTACTCACCCCACAACACTCTGCATGGGCTAGAGCTGTTGTAGGGAACAGGGGACACCATGGGAGTGGAATGCTGCCTTGAGAAGAAGGGGCATTTTGTAAGTTTGAAGCCATTTTTGCAGTATAACATTTTTATTTTTGAAGAAAAAAGAAAAGGGGGGGGGGGACGACACCTGTCTTGCCAAAGTTTTCCATGATTCTGTTGTTGATGTTCACACTGATTTCACCTCTGATTTCCTGCATGGTTTTCCTGCATGGTTTGTTCCTGCCCAGAGTTGTGTGTATTTAACCCAAAGCTGTCTTCTCCCATGCTCATCATCCTGAACCTGGTGATCCCACAGGACATAGGACTCCTATACCAGAACATCTTCCAGGGCATCCTAGCTCTCAGAGAAGCTTTTCGAGGGAAATTATTTGGTAATAGTGCATCTGCTTGAGCAGGAGGTAGGAAGACATGCTGCTCTCCAGCCAAGTGAGCCGAACCCCAGCGTTGGGTGTGCAGGAAGAGGTTTGTACAGAAAGGGGGCAGATACATAGGGAAGGGAGCTCTTTGAGCCTGGCTAGCCCTAGAGCATGGCCACCTAGTAGCCGTGAGCTGGTCCTGGTTGGCTGCAAGCCCTTCCTCTCCAGGTGAGTCCCCTGATGTGCTGTCTAGTGGGTGTAGTTGTGTCCTCGCCACCCAAGACTGGAAGGTTGCCCTTTGCCAGCCCTGAGCCTGGTGAGGAAGTTGGGAGGCACTGGCTGCCAATTTCTTCTGTCCATGAGGCTGAATGCTGCTGCCTTGGGACAGCTTCTGCCACTGAGCTGTCCCTCCTTGTGGATTGGCTTTCCCTGCCTGCCCTGAAGACCTTGTGCTGTGGAAGAAGTCCATGCTCTTACCTCTCCTGATCTGCTGGAGGAGGCCCTGTGCCATGGCGGGCCACCACCTCTTCTCCAGCCTTGAGCAAGAGGGACCTCGTACCCAGCCTGGCAGTCACCAGAGACCATCACCTTCAGTTTGGGGTGTCAGCATGTGGCTCTGTCCCTCCTCAGGCCACCCTCACCCACCGGTGTGATGAACCTGGGGACAAGGGTCCTGGTGACATGCTGTTGCCTGGCCCCTGCTCCTACCCAGAGCAATGGAGGGTTCTGGATTCCTCTGGTCATACAGGACTTTCCCCATCTCCACACACAGTAATGTCCAAAGATTCTCCTGAGCTCCAGGGAACAAAAGTGTCCCTGGGCTGAGCAGTCTTCCTCCTTGTCTGAGGAGAAGCCCAGACCAAGAGCCTACCCACCTTCCACAGTGATTCCTTTGTAACTTGATGAGGAGATATTGCTGCTGAAGCAGCCATGGGGCCAGGATAATCTTATGTGCACGCTGTATTGTCCACCTTGAGAGGACTGTCCCTCGTGGCCACCACTCTGAAGTGTTCCCAGTGCCCTTTTAAGGTGTCTTGGAGGTTTTTCTTGCTGCACCATGGGAAAACCTAACCTCTCCCTGTCCTGCCACCCCTGTTGTCACCTGCCCCGATCTTCCCTGCCTGCAGCACCCTGAGGTCCCAGGCAGCTGATGATGGGGTAAAGTTGTTGAGCGTGCCCTTCTTCATCCTCATGCTGGGATGGAGCTGTGCAGCAGCAGCACTGGAACGTGCTGGGAAGTTCAGAGCTCTCTTCCACCCTCCAGCTTTTCAGGATGGGACATGTCTGGACACAGCAGGCCATTTCTGGTGTCCCATTTTCTCTCTGCAAATTGAGCTCATGCCTGAATATCCATGTTTGGGTTAGAGGTTAGCCAGAAATCTGGCCCGTGTCCATCTCCTGGGCTTGCCCAGGGTAGTCATTACTTCAGTGAATCCATTCAGGCCATCCATGGCTCTTGGCCCTTCTTCAAAGGCTCAGCTGTGTGCCCTGTCTCCATTAGACTCAACTGTTCGTGGGTTCAAGAAGCTGCATGACTCCTGTCTGTGGGGTTATGAACCTCAGGAACTATGTTCTCATCATCTTCCCTCTAGGTGGGACCATCAACCCGCTGTGACATTGCAGCACTGCTCTGGAGCATGGGCTGGTCACCACCTCTTGTGAAACTTTGTGATGCATTTGCCTTCTCCCAAGCAGAGGGGGTGGCACTGGATGTTCCTGTGCCTGCTGGGTGCTGCCTATGAAGGAGCAGACCTTCCAAGTCAACCTGATGGAGCATCACAGCTGGGAGAGCCTTAGAGAGTGTCATGCAGCATGCAACTGGGTCACTATGTTCTTTAGATGTAAAGGGCAGGGAGAGCTCGGCGGTGCCACTGTCTCCAACATCTCTTTGCACAGTCCAAGCACGACCAGTCTCCTGGATGGGCAGCTCTGGCTGAAGCTGTAGGAGATCTGCAGAGATGTATCCTGCAAAGGGGATCAAACTTTGTCTTCAGTTGCTCTTCAGTGCTCAGATGAAATCACTCTGGGGTCCCCTTAGAAGCTGGTGGGGTTGGCTCTTCCCTTAGGTCAGGGAAGGCTCATACAGCTGCTCCCCTTCTACCTGAAAATGAAGTGTCATTTTTTTTTCTCACGCTGGTTTGTGAGCTTCTGGAAGATTTGACTTGTGCAAACCACCTGTGACCCTTCAGCATCCAAATGTGCTGGTGAGGGGTGACTCTGCACCACAACCTTGGCCTTGTATGCACAGCAGCACCCACAAATGATCCAGGTCAGGATGGGGACCTCCTATGAAAACAGATGTGTCTGGAAGGCACTCTGTTGATACTGGGAGCTGGTGGCATTCACTGAGTGGCTGAGCTGCCACTGCTGCACCATCTCAGAAGATCTAGGCCAGTCTAGCCCTGGCTGCAGCAGTGACAGGGATGCTGAGGTGGTGGCCGATGGCAGGATGGCTCCACTGCCTTATACTCCAGTGGGAAGAGCGTGCGGATGCTTGTCGAGAAGATGGAATGGTTGCTTACCCTTCTTCAAGACATGTGGGTTCATGTGCAGGAGTCTCCTACCCTGCTTTCCTCTCTCCCTCTCTCTCAGGGCCTTTGCCAGGTACAGTTGAGCGGTGAGGAGTGAGCTGGAGGCATGTGCCTCCTCCCCGCCATGAGCTGAGGGGAGGACCAGAGGAGCTAGAGCATGGTCCCTGCCGGTGCACAAGGGAGAGCTTTCTGGTCTCCCATGGAAGGGCGTGAGTACAAGCATGTTGTTGATGTGTGCCTCTGTGTCATGGCAAACACTGCCCATGGGTAAGTTGTCTGTCTGTCCGAAATGGCATTCAGCAGCTGTGGCTGCTGTTGGTCACCAGGTAACCCTGGGTGTTGTTCAGAGAGAGACTGAGGTTGGAAGGGACCTCTGGAGGCTCTTGTCTGCTCCAAGTGCGACTGGCATCGAAGATGATATACCAGGTTGCTCAGGGCTTTGTTCAGCTCAGGATTTGTTCTGCCTCATCTTGATGCATCATTTGACATTGATTGACATCCCTCAGCTCCCAGGGAAACCTCAGGTCATAAAGGCTAAGGTAGCTCAAATCAAATCTAAACCAACTGAAGTGAAACGCTACCTGAGCTTGCATGAGACCAGGTGATGGTAGATCAGTGAGACCCAGGTTCACCCTAAAGCTTGAGCAGGTGCTGAAATGAGTTTTTCTGTGAATAGCAAGCTCAGCTCCTGAGCTCTTGAAAGCCTTTGTGTGACAGTAGACACATCTCAGGGGACTCCTCTCTGCTGTTTTGTTTTGTTGTAGGGTTGACATCCATCGTAAGGAGAATGCTGGCGCTGCCGAAAAGCCCATCACCATCCATGCCACGCCAGAGGGGTGCTCTGAAGCATGTCGCATGATCCTTGATATCATGCAGAAGGAAGCTGATGAAACTAAATCGTAAGTGCCCCTAGCTCAGCCCAGAGAGGTGGTGGATTCACCATCCCTGGAGGTTTTTAAAATAAGACTGGACGTGGCACTTAGTGCCATGATCTAGTAATCATGATAGTGTAGGATTAAGGGTTGGACTTGATGATCTTGGAGGTCTTTTCCAACCCAGATAATTCTGTGATTCTGTGAAAATGGGTAAGTTTAGTGGAAGGGAGGTGGCTTCATCCATCAGTAGAGAAGAAGCCCCTGAGGGAACTGCTGTCATTTGGAGTTTCATGGATCGAGTCATGGGTCAGTTGATAACTTCTCCATGGTGTAGTAGACAGTGCTGTAGAGACTAGAAGCTCAGGTGGGTCCAAAGAGCATGCAGGCAAACTTGGAGAACAAAACTTAATGAAATATAAATGTGTCATTGGGCTTGGGAAATCCCTGAGTTGCCATTCTGCAGAAGATGAGGAGATACAGTGGTCAGAAATAGTAGTGGTTCTCGTGTTTCTTCCACCCTATCCTTACTGCTTCTTGCTGGAATTTGGTTTCCTGGCCAGGTGGACTTTTAAGATTTTTTACTTTTTTAATCCATTTTAGAGCAGAAGAGATTCCCTTGAAGATCCTAGCACACAACAGTCTGGTGGGGAGGTTGATTGGCAAAGAGGGCCGCAATCTCAAGAAGATCGAGCAGGACACAGGGACGAAGATCACCATCTCTCCGTAAGTCCTGGTGAAAACCAAGCCCTGTCCCCTCCATCCGATGTGGCATAGGCAGCACTGAAGCCAGAAAACAAACAGAGCAGTTGCATTCTTCTATTCGTGTTCTACATCCTGAGTGGGCTTTCTTCATCCTAGGTGGATGGTGGTTTTGGCCAGGGATAATCTTCATCTTTGAATCTTTGATTTCACTTTTCCTGGTTTTGTTTTTGTTTTTTGGTTGGTGGTGGTTGTTTTTGTTTTTTCCCCCTGACTTGAAAACAAAATGTAACTGTGTCTCTGGATTTATCTATGGAGTAGTTTGCAGGATTTAACCATTTATAACCCTGAGAGGACCATCACGGTGAAGGGCAGCACGGAGGCATGCTCCAATGCTGAAGTGGAGATCATGAAGAAGTTGCGAGAGGCCTACGAGAACGATGTGGTGGCCGTTAATGTAAGCTCCCAGCTCTCCTGCCTGGGATGCCCCTGCTTCAGAGCCACTGCTGAGGTGGCCTTAGAAGAAAACTGAGGGGGAATCATTATGGCAAGGGTTGGCCCTCACCTATCATGCCCACACTGTGTTGAGAACCCAAAAAAAACCCAGTCCACCTTTTTTTACATGCTTCGCCTGTGTCTTTGCTTTCCCAGCAACAAGCCAACTTGATCCCAGGACTGAACCTCAGTGCTTTGGGCATCTTCTCAACGGGGCTGTCCATGCTCCCATCCACCCCAGGGACCCGAGGGGCTGCAGCAGCTGCCCCATACCACCCATTCGCAGTAAGTGCAAGAGGTTGTGAGGTGCAGGGGATGCGTTCTTGAGTGCAGAGTGGTGTCTAGAGTCTTCTGCTGTATCTCTTGAGCTTGAGTGGACTTTGTAACTATAGGAGCCATCTCATGGGGAGCCTTGAACAAGAGCTCTGACTCTTGGCTATTTGAGGAATATGCTTCTCACAGCAGTGAGATGGAGAAGACAGTGAATGGATGAGGCGTTAGCTCCCCAGGAGGGTATGTTGTGCTGAGCTCAGTTTCACCTATGTTGAAGGACTGGCTGTGTCCCAAGGGTGCTGCTCTCTAAAGGTGGCTGAGAGCAATCTGTGCTGATGCCAGTGTGGATAAAACATGTAGATGGTCTTATGTCCTGACCCAGAAGGCACCACTGAGCTGCGAGGATGTGGATTTGGTTGTGCCCTGTGGGTCTGGTCTCAGTGGCCCTGGCAGCTGAAGAGTTGTGCTTTTTGGGAGCTAATCTTCACCTGATTTTATAGGCAAGGGTTTTCCTCTTTCTTCGGATGCTGTGCTGGCTCAGACCTTTGGCAAAACAAGCCTAGGAACCAGTTTCAAATCCACTGAGGTTGCACACAGGCAGGGACAGTCCAGTGTCAGAAACACAAGCCAGCCAAAGTGCTGCTAGAGAAGGTCCATCCACAACCTACTAGTACCTGCAGAGTGCTTGTAGTTGACCAGGCACTGTGTTTTGTCTCTGTTAGTTTCTCTAAATACTTCTGCACAGTGACTGATGTCTGGGTTAATTTACTTGTGCTGTTTTCTTTTCCTGGCAACGCCAGCAGCAGAGCGGTCGGAGGAGAATGGTGAGTGCCAGGCTGGCAGTGCAGAGGGATGGGATGAGTGTGATGAGTGTGTGGTGGCCCTGGAGGATACTGAGAGGTCTGTCTGCCTGGGCACTGCATCAGCTGCGTGAGCAAACACAACCTTTGGGAAATGTCTGCTTGGGCATTTGTTGGCATGATGGAGAGGAACTGGGCAGGTCTTCTGAGGGGCAGCAGTTCAGTGTGGACTCCTTCAACTGAAAGCTCTGTGTGGCCTTTTTCAAGCTACCTTTCAAGCTAAGAGGAGCAATTGCCTCTGCCATAATTTTTTTTTAATAGGAGCTGATGAGGAGCAGACAGAAAGAAAGAAAAAAAAAAAGAGGGAAAGCAGCTTGGTTCTGTGGCAACTCCTTCCCCCCAAGTAATTCCTGTTTCACACCTCAGAGTGGTCATTTCTGACTGTGTCCTCATGAGGACTTGGGTCTTGTGGCTGTAGCTTTGGATTTGGAACTGAGACTTAGCAAGGATGGACAACAAGGAAGGAACCTCACAGTGAACGGCGGAAGCTGGGGAGGTGTGGTGCCCACCTCAGTTGCAAGGACCATCTGGGCAGGACAGGACATGTTGGTGTTAGACACCTGGACCAGCCTGTGGCCAGAAGCAGAGGGTGGACTCGGGGAGTGTGAACTTGGTGTGAGGAGCAGCACTAAACCTCAGTGCAGTGGCTTTAAGTAGAGGGCTGGGACTGACAGCAGCGTCTGCTGTGGTTAGGAGAGGTGTGTCTTCTCTGCCCAAGTAACCATGCTTTTCAGGTAGCATCTGGTTGCACTTGCCCAGAGCAAGAGTGGGAGAGAGTTGTGTCTGCTGTCAGGAGAAATGTCTGATGTATTTGAGACACAGAAGAATTGAAGAGGAGTTGAGTTGGTTTGTGTTGAATTGGCTTGGGGTGCTGACACACACACCTTGCTTTTGGCAGTGGTGGGGCCTGCTGCTTTCTCTGTCCCCAGCCCAGGTCTTGGAAAAACATCTTCAGCCTTTGATTTTATTTCTCTTGGAACCAGAGAATGAAAGTAGTGATGGAAATCAGAGTCAAAACAGATGTTTTGCTCAGTTCTCACCAACCCCCACCTTTTCTGCAAGAGACTGATGGTGGTTACAGCACAGTTTTGGCTTTTCAGGGTTGCAGCTGTTCTGAAAGGCTGTAGGGGACAGTTTTCTGTTATAAACATTAGCAGGACACAGCTGAAAAAAAAAACAGCAGCAAGGAGGGACTAGGGGTAACTGGGATCTCCCATTTACCTCCCAGCCCCACTGCACTGTGCTGCAGCTCACCCCAGTACACCCTTGGGTGTACCTGTGCTCTTCAGGAGAGTTTTCAGGGGCTGAAGGGTTGTCCTTGTGCCCATGCCAGGCTGTGGTGGTGGCATGCCACTCCACATAGGGCTGGGGGTGGCTGGGAAGGGACTGGCATGTTTGCAATATCACTAACCCTCATTTTCTCTCCTGTCGTAGAGCTCCTCAGCATACCTCTCAGGTCTGTATGGAGCCCCTCCAGCCAGCGCCTTCACCCATCAGCATTCTGTAAGTACCCTGGCACCTCCCTCCATGAGATCTTTGCTTGGGCAGCATGGGAGGGTGGGCATGTGGCCAGGGTGGGCAGTCACTGCCCTGGGATACTGGCAGGGGGTGCTGTCACCCTCCAGTCCTGCTGGTTCCCTGACTGTCTTGCTCTTCCATGCCCTCCTCAGCTGCCAGAGCAGGAAGTTGTGAACTTGTTCATCCCAACGCAGGCAGTGGGGGCCATCATTGGGAAGAAGGGGCAGCACATCAAGCAGCTGGCACGGTTTGCTGGTGCCTCTATCAAGGTGAGCAGAGCACTGTGGGGCTGGTCTCGGGCTTTGTGCCTCAGTTTCCCCTTCCTACTGCTGAGGGCAGTGAATGGGAGCCCTTGAGGAGTGATTTTGCTCCACAGATTAGTAGAAACTCAGTCCTGCAACACCCTTGATACCACCTCTGCTTGGGTGGGAGGGGATGCCCCTGTAAGGGTAGATGTCCCACTTAAGGGAGGTCTTGCCAAAGCAGGGCCACACTCATTCTCCCCCATTCCTCTGCAGATTGCCCCGGCAGAAGGTCCCGATGCCAGTGAGCGGATGGTCATCATCACCGGGCCACCCGAGGCTCAGTTCAAGGTGTGCTGCCCACAGTGTGTGGGCTACAGTTGGTGGGATGCTAAGGGGCAACTTGATAGCATCCCTTTGGGTACTGCTGTGCTGCTGGCCCAAATTTGCCTCTCCAAGTGCCCGGGGAGCTTGTACCATAGTTTTGATGCTGCTGGATATCAGCACATTGTCGTGTTTGGGGATGGAGGGCACAGCAGGCAGTGCCCAAGACCCTTGCCTGCCAGTTTTACTTCCCTTATATCTCCTCTGTAGGCCCAGGGACGAATATTTGGGAAGTTGAAAGAGGAAAACTTCTTTAACCCTAAAGAAGAAGTGAAGCTTGAAGCCCACATCAAGGTGCCTTCCTTCGCTGCTGGCCGTGTGATAGGCAAAGGTGGCAAGACGGTAGGTAGGGTGGTGCAGGGTTGTTCTCCTGTGCCCTGGGGCTGCAAAGCTGGGCATCACTCATCACCCCTGCCCACTCTGGGGGGGTCAAAGCCTGGGTGCTCAATGACCACAGCAACGTCTTGACCCTAGCCTGCATCCTTTATGGTGGCTCTCATTGGGTGGTGAGCCTCCCAAGACGGGGACAGCATGTGAACTTGAAATATGGCAGCCTGGTGCTACGTGCTGGCTTGGAACTGAGGGTGACACCAGCAGTGGAGGATTTTGGCCACCCAGGGCTCTGTTGTTTGCTCCAGGTGAATGAACTGCAAAATTTAACTAGTGCAGAAGTCATTGTGCCACGAGACCAAACCCCGGATGAAAATGAGGAGGTCATCGTTAAAATCATTGGGCATTTCTTTGCCAGTCAGGTAAGGTTTGGCCACGTAGTTTCTGATACTCCAGCCACTTTAATGCACCAAGGAAAGCTGCCAAGCACAGTCCTGCCTGAGCATCCTGCTGCTCTGTTTTGAATACATTAAAGGTATTTAGGCAGCAATGCTCAGCTGTGTTAGCACTAAAGATTGGCTTGATTTAGCTAAAATATGTCTTGGACACCATACATAGTGGCACCCAGGGTGGGAATCAGCTCCTCATTGGCATTAATGCTGGCAGGGAGCTCCTGCAGGCACTTGCATCCTACTTGGGTGCATGTACCACAACCATGTGTCCTGACTGGTCGAGTGGGACAGTGGCACCACAGAACTCAAGCTCTTGAGGAGTGATAGAAGAAGCAGAAGTCAAAACCCTGCAGTGCTGGAGCAGAGCGGCTCCTTCTTCAGCACATCCTTAAGCTTGCCCTGCAAGTAAAATCTGAGGGCATTGAATGTTGAGACGCTGTTGCAGCTGGGGGGAATGGTTCAGGCTGCTCATGGTGCCTATCCTGACCTCCAGTTCTTGCTCCTCCCCAAAGACTGCACAGCGCAAGATCAGGGAAATTGTACAGCAGGTGAAGCAGCAGGAGCAGAAACACGCTCAGGGAGCCCCAGCCTCGCAGCACAGCAAGTGAGGCTCCTGCCGTGCCGGCCAGCACCGCCTGATGAATGTAACCCCATCACCGCCGGACCCCCAACAGGTCAGGGGAGCAAACCAAAGACCCCCTCAAACCCCCTTCCTGCTGCCAGGGTGCTGCGAGGATGTGCAGCAGAGGGATACGGGGAGGGCTCTCTCCATCCCACAGCCTCCCCCTTACTCCATTGCCTCCTGACGCTATCCCTTTAGTTGGACTAACATAGGCAGAGAAAGATTTCTATTTTTCATTTCCTAAAAGCCACCTGTTTCATCCAGGCATGGTCAGAGGAGCTTGCCCAACAGGGGGGGCTGCAGCGCACAGTGCGATGCTCATTGGTTTTAGAATTAATATATTGATAACAAAACTAACGGTGATTTTTATGTTTTATAAGATTTTTTTTTTTAATTATTTTTTAATTTCAGAGGGGTCAGGGGAGAGGGATGTTTGGTTTTAGCAACTGCAGGCTTTTCTAGAGTGTTAAGGAAAGGAGCTAGTCCGTTGGTTCTCTAATGCACACTAGAGCAGAGATGTAAGATTGCCAGCAGGGGAAAAAAAAAAAGAGTCTTAAAAATCAATTTCTTGAGGGCTTTGAGAAGAGCAGTGCCTGTATGAGCCAAAAGAAGGGATACCGTCTCTTGAAAGAGGAATCTCTCTTTTATGTGCCCTTTCCTTTTTGCTTCAGAGTCCAAAACTGGGGTTCACATCTATTCTGTCCTCCCTTTCCATCTGTCTGTCCCCTCTTTATCACTGCCTGACACAGCAGTGCTGGGTGCTAACATCCCTGGAAAATTATGATAGAGCAGCACCAGCCCTGCCTGCTTTTGGGAAAAGATCCCTGTTGGAGGGACAGGAGGGTAAAAAGGTAGGAGGGAAAAAGCTCAGATTTACAAGAGGTTGTCAGTCATGGGCTGGAAATAAACTAGCAGATTAAAACAAAAAAAAATTAAGAAAACCAGCCCCACACAACACATGTACACAACACAAACACACAAACTACCTCAGGTTTTCGTACCTCAGCACCTTGTGCTTGTGTTTCCCTTGTAGAGATTTTGTATGCCTTGTAAAACTGATAGTTGGAGCATTTTTTTTATTTTTCTAATAAAAAAAGAGTTGGAAAACTATCTTGACCAAGTCAGCTGCGAGGCGGGAGAAGGAAATCATCCCATGTGTCCCAGAGCAATTAGTCTCCTGCTAGCTGAGAGCCATTGACTGTTCCTTCAGGGAAAGCTTGAGAAAGGTTTAAAAAGAAAAGGAAAAAAACCCACACCAACAAAACACCAACCCCCCCAACAACAACAACCCAGGAAAAACAAAACACCAAAAACCCCAGAAAAATTAACAGAACAACCCTAAAAAAGAAGGTGTAATTTAAAACCCCAATGAATGAACGTGGTGAAACCTTGACAGCCAAGAGGAGGGCCAGGAGCAGTGTGCCACCAGCAGGTCCCATGCCACCGGCTGAGTGTGCCAGGGTGCAGTGCCAGTGCTGGACCCATGGGCTGTGACATTGTGTTTTCCTCTACTGCAAAGTGTTCTGTGAAAAATCAAGCAACCAACAGTGAAAAACCAACAGTGAAATATATCCAGCTAATGAGAGCTTGCTGTCTGTTGCTTTCTTTAAAGTGCCTTGCATTTGTCATGGCCAAGCTGAGCTTGGGGTGGGTGGGGGTTCCCACAGAGCCACCCCATTTTCCCTCCTCCAGCAGTGGCCAAGCTGGAACCATGCTGCTGGAGCGAANTTCCCCAGTCCCTTAGAGGTGTGCCCATCAGAAAACCACCTCTCCCTGCAGTAAACAAGGACCCATGCTCGTTGCAGGTAGCAAAGCTGAAATGATGCTGTTATTAACTGCTGCTTGCAGCTGTGAGTGCTGCACTTAATTACCCTCATGTGTCTGGAAAGCTCAGGTGCCCCTACCCACCCCCACGCTGCTTCTCTAGCTGGCAAACTATGTGTGTCACTGGCCACAGGGAAGAGGCCACTTCTGGGGTGGGTGGAAGGGCAGCACCAAAGGGATAAAGTCCAAAAATTAAGAAAGCTGGTGAGGGACTTTTTAGGATGTCAGGGAGTGATAGGACTAGGGGGAATGGATACAAACTAGAGGAGGGTAGATTTAGATTAGGCATTAAGAGGAAGTATTTCACTGTTAGGGTGGTTAGACAATGGAACAGGTTGCCCAGAGAGGTTGTGGAAGCCCCATCCCTGGAAGCTTTTAACACAAGGCTGGATGCGGCTCTGGGCAACCTGATCTAGTTTCACCATCTAGGGATGGTGTCCCTGCCAGGTGGGGGGGGGTTGAAACTAGATGATCCCTTCCAACTGTGGTGAATCTCGGAGTCTAAAATGAGGTGGGGTTGTCACTTGCATGAGAGGGTGGCAGGGGGTAGGTCTGTGGCTGGGCAGAATGTGGGGTGCTGATGGATGCTATGATGAGGAAGATCACCCCCCACCCCCACCTTAGCCCCTAAAGCTGTGCTGCATTCCTCCCACACATGAGGCACCAGGGATAGACACAATGCTGCCAGAGGTTGCCCCTGGGGAGGACTGGCTCTGATGTCACCCGTTGTAACACCTCAAAGCACCAAACCACATCCCTTGACATACCCACGTTTTTAGAAAGATAGAGGGAGCAGTCACAAAAATATAATCAGGGTTGTTATTTTTTTGCAGTCTACTTCCTTCCCTCCCCTGGCCCCCCCCATTCCCTATCCCCAGACAGGGAGGAATGACTCTGGTCCTAGCAAAACCCTGCCCTCAGCCCATGCTCACCAGCACCATAAGGCTCCGTGCAACACTCAGACTTGGTGTCTGAGCTGCACCCAGCCCCTGCCCCATCCTTGCATTGAGTAAAGACCATGGCACATGGCAAACAGCATCATAAGTGCGCAAAGCCAGATAACAAAAGCATCCCCCTGACCAAGGCCTGAACTGGACGTGATACAGCATTACTCACATTGGATACATGTTTTCCCATCAGCACAGGGAAACTCAAACGAGGGCTTTCCCAGAAGAGAAGCTCTCTGGGCAAGGAACAGCCTGTTCAAGGCTGACTGTACCCACAAGGACAGAGGGAATGTCCCCATTATCCCAGAGGTGGGGAGAGGAGATTCCTCATCACCAGCCAGAATTGACTTGACATTATGGTCACTGTGCCACTGCAGAAACAACTGGACATGGCTATTTATAGAAGCATTTGGACATGTGGCTTCCAAATCAGCTCAGGGACAATGTTTCCTTTTTGATGGTAAATGAAAGACCTCAAATCCTACCCCATGGAGGCTCTAGAGTAGAACCTAAAAAAGGAAAAAAAAATGAAATAAATGGGAATACACCATGTTTAAACTAATCTAGCTTGACGTGACCATAACAGTGAGAATGGATACAAGCTCTTCATTTGGCTGACATATTGTGGCAGTACCTGCAGCAGAGGGGCAATAAGGCACTAACCTGTTCCAGCAGCATCACTGAACCTGGTAGGACACATGTCCACAGCCTGGCACGTTGGTGCAAACGCAATATATTCCAGTCTTCTACTTCACTGTAACCAGGACTATGCTTCCTCATATCACTGCTGAATGACATTCTGATTGTCCCTTAAGGGACATTCTGTGACAGTTGCTTTGAGGCTTTTGTGCTCTGATACTAATCCTGGCTAGAGCCTTAAGTGAGCTAAAAAATACATAGATATGTCAAAGGTTTTTTACTAATTAAAAAACCCCCAAAACACTCTGAGTTTCATTACAAGAACAACTACCATTCCAGAAAGGCTTTTTATATAAGTCACATATTTATTTTAATAAAAAGAAATAAATACTTCTCTTTTCACATTAGATAATTCCCTGGACACAGAGAAAAAAAAATAAACAAGAAAGCAACCCCAACTACAGGGGCTTCACTATGGATTTGTTACAAATCAAAAGACAGTAATTGCTTTCTTTCTACAGTTGTCACAAATCCAGTTTTAGGAATCAAGTAAATTGTAGATATTCCAGAAACAGAAGAAAACTCTCCTTGAGGAAACAGTAGCTAAGCACATTCTCCTTGGGAAGATCAGTTCAGCTAATGCAACAGTTATGACCACCACAAATAAGAGTCCCATTTGTCCATAATGTGGCCATGTGTGCTGTCAGGTATGAGCATCCATCTCAGTGACAGAGGTTCACAGCATTTAGTTTTTACCGTTCCCTTGGTGAGGTCACAGCAATCTTTCTGGCTTGCACTTAAGGTGCATTAGCTAATACCAAAGAGAGTTACTGTCTCCAAAATAAAGAAAAAAAAATGCAAACTTAAAACCCTTCTTCATAGCCTAAAGAGGAAAATGTGTGTGCCAGATGCATTTTCAAATAAGATACTAGAAAAATAACTAAAGTAAGAGTTAGTCACCCCAAGGTGATCACAGTGTTACTCTAATAGTGTCTGTCTCACAGCAGCCGCTGGTGGATTATTTCCCACACCATCTTCTTACGGAAGTAAGGCATGTGATACTGAAAAGAAAAGAAAAGAAAAATCAAATGAACAGGAAGCCAGGGTAGAAAGAGGCAGACAATATGCACAAACACCCTGTTAACTCTTGAATGTGATGGTCCTTTTACAAACTGCCAATGCTTGCCATTTGGGGAAAACATGGGTTCCAGCCACAAAGCTCCTAAGCAGGTGCTGTGACAACCCAACCAAACCAGATGGACTTGACTAAATAACAGCTTACCGGCACTCTAAGAATCTTAAAGAGCACTGTGCTGGAAATAACCAGTGTCTTAACAGCTCAAAGGGTCAGACCCATTTCTCCAAAAGATGCAAAGGACAGATATCACCAACCCACTGGCTGCAATATCTTGCCCAAGAGGAATCTCACTGAACTCCCAGGCAGAAGCAGATAGCAAACATAAGAATGGAGAAGACAGCTCCACCCTGCTGAGCCCACTCGGAAGGTCCAACATCAGCAA
>VWZX01001710.1:762-57547 GCA_013399015.1 Galbula dea
ACCTCGAGTACTGTGTGCAGTTTTGGGCACCACAGTATAGGAAGGACATTGAGGTACTAGAGAGGGTGCAGAGAAGGGAAACTAAGCTAATCAGGGGTCTGGAGAACAGGTCTTATGAGGAGAGGCTTAGGGAGCTGGGGTTGTTTAGCCTGGAGAAGAGGAGGCTGAGGGAAGACCTTATCGCTCTCTTCAGCTACTTGAAAGGCCATTCTAGGGAGGCAGGTGTTGGCCTCTTCTCCCTTCTGACTAGTGACAGGACTAGAGGGAATGGGCTTAAGTTGTGCCAGGGTAGGTTTAGATTAGATATTAGGAAGAATTTCTTTACTGAAAGAGTGGTGAGACATTGGAATAGGCTGCCCAGGGAGGTGGTGGAGTCACCATCCCTGGGGGTTTTTAAGAAGAGGATAGATGTGTTTCCTCAGGGGATGATTTAGGGATAAGAGTAGTGTAGGGTTATTGGTTGGACTAGATGATCTTGAGGGTCCTTTCCAACCATAATGATTCTGTGATTCTGTTGGGAGTTAAAATATAGCCCAAGCTTTGGTGTTTTTTTCACAACGGGGAATCACTGCTTCCCACCAGCATGACTAACCTCGCTAATTGTAGCTTTTGCAGTCAAACAGCAGCTGGTAGAAAGGTGGATGCACTGCAAGGCTGGTCTGGAAATGGCACTGAAGCTGCAGCCAGGGCTTTGGCTTCTCACAATTGAATGGGATGGATGAAAAGCAAGACAGGAAAGGAGGCAGAGGAGGCCAGAATCTGCCCAAGGGACTGTTGTTTCTGAGAGCTGCCTTTCACCCTACCTCCCAGAGCATCTTACTAAAGCTCCTGCCAGCTTCCCCAGGGGAAGTCACAGCCTCTCTGTCCCACCAGCCCTCTGCAGCCTGGATAATGTCATATCACGCTGCCTGCAGTGCCATGCTGCCTGATGTGCCAGCCTGCAGCATTTGCTGGCAGGTCTCCCGTTACCATGGCAATGCTGTCAAGGTTCAGAAAACATTTTCCTCCATCCTGATTTTTGTCACCGCTTGATTCTTCTCCACGTTGGTCCTTTGCTGGCCACACTAGCGCAGCCTCCCTCTGAGGGCAGCTGGGAGAGTGTTAGGATGCTGTTCTGCCATCAGGGCTGTGGTCACATTGCATGAAGTCCTTGGCCAGAAACAATGGCATTAGATCTTCTGTTAACAACAGAGGTAAAGCTGAAAGCAGCAGCAAGCAGACTAACAAATCCTCTGCTGTCTCTTCTTGTTAGAGTGAATCACAAGGAAAAACCCAAAAGGTCTGAAATATTTTTGTTAAATGACAGATTTTTATTTTTTTTTAAGAAAGGCTTACTGTGCAGAGGGGACAGCCATAGGTACAGCTTCTTATTAGTGCTGGTCTTGCTATAGGTGCTGCTGCCATCCTCAGGCCTGCTGGCAGCTCCCTACATGGCCAATCTTCTCTGCTCAGTCCCCTCATCCGCTATGCTCCTCTTTGGAGGGGCAGCAGGGCAGGTGACACCTACCTGTGTCATACCTGAGTGCACAGCCCAGCCCTGAGGGTCCAGCCCACCCCAGCATTCAGCACAAGCCACCTAGATGAGCAGGAAGCCTCACTGGAACATCTCCCTGGGGCCATGGTCCCTTTGCATCCAAGTGCTACTTCCTGGTGGCCTCCATTCAGCTTGTCCATAGGAACATCTAGACATTAAATATAGATGCAACCCCAAACTGCCTTTGCAAAAATGCCACATCTCCCTACCACAGACAGGCATTCTCAGGAAATATCACATTCCCTTCTCACCCATCTCTAAATGAAGCCAATGGGGAAAAGCAGCTCATTAGGACTGGTCTCACATATCTGCATCCCAAGCTGTTAGCTAGCTGATGAGTTGCTAATTTTTTTTTTTCTCCCTGCTGAAAGAGATTAACCTATGGCTACAGATGCAGAGGGACACCACTTGGTCCCCCAGACAGCCAGGCAGTGCCAGAGACCTCAATACAGAATCACAGAATCACAGAATGTTAGGAGTTGGAGGGGACCTTGAAAGATCATCTAGTCCAACCCCCCTGCAACAGCAGGATTCAATAGACCGGGTCACACAGAAGCGCGTCCAGATGGATTTTGAATACCTCCACAGAAGGAGACTCCACAACCTCTCTGGGTAGTCTGTTCCAGTGCTCTGGCACCTGAACTGGGAAAACATTTCTACGTGTGTTCACACAGAACGTACTATGCTTCAGCTTACAACCATTGCCCCTTGTCTTGCCACTGGGCTTCCCCGAGAAGAGCCTGACCCCATCCTCCTGACACCCACCCTTCACATACTTAAAAGCATAGATGAGGTCACGCCTTAGTCTCCTCTTCTCCAAGCTAAAGAGACCCAGCTCCCTCAGCCTTTCCTCAGAAGGAAGATGTTTCACCCCCTTCATCATCTTGGTGGCTCTGCACTGGACTCTTTCCAGCAGTTCCCTAGCCTTCTTCAACTGAGGGGCCCAGAACTGGACACAATATCCCAGATGCAGCCTCAGCAGGGTAGAGTAAAGGGGGAGAAGAACCTCTCTTGACCTACTAGCCACACCCCTTCTAATACACCCCAGAATCCCATTGACCCTCCTGGCCACAAGAGCACACTGCTGGCTCATGGTCATCCTTCCATCTTCCAGGACCCCCAGATCCCTTTTCCCTTCACTGCCCTCCAACAGCTAAATCCCAAACCAGTACTCATATATGGGGTTGGTCTTTCCCAGGTGCAAGACTCGACACTTGGCCTTATTGAATCTCATTAAGTTTCTCCCTGACCAACTCTCCAGCCTAAGTCTCGCTGAATGGCAGCACAACCCTCCAGTGTGTCAGCCACTGCACCCAGTTTAGTGTCATCAGCAAACTTACTGACAGTGCACTTTGTTCCCTCATCCAGGTCGTTAATGAATAGATTGAAAAGTACTGGTCCCAGCACCGAGCCCTGAGGCACTCCTCTAGACACAGTCCTCCAACTAGACTCCATCCCATTGACCACAACTCTCTGGCTTCTGTCCTTCAACCAGTTCACAATCCACCTCACTACCCAACCATCCAGACCACACTCCCTCAGTTTAGTTGCAAGGATGCTGTGGGAGACAGCGTCAAATGCTTTACTGAAATCAAGATAAACCACATTCACTGCCTTACCTAAAGGCTGCTGCTCAAATAACTTTCTGGGGATTGTTAATCAGTTAACGCTTTCAAAGAGGGGAAGAGGAAAGGTGCCCCACAAGGGAAGGAGGACAGCTTGGACCATTGAGGAGGGCCAAGGGGAGCCCAGCACCCAGCTCTCCCTGCCAAGCAGTGGAGAAAATATGAGGCCAGAAAATTGCAAGCCGTAAAGTCACTGAACAGAGAGGGATGTTAACAGAGCCTGGCTTGGAACTACGCCAAAGGGAAGGTGCATCTCCCATAGTTGCAGCACCTACTGCATCCTGAGACTTTCACAGAGAAGTACTGGGGCTCTTCACCTTTTCTGCTTGAGCCTGGGTGTTTCTGAGAAAGCACAGGACATAGCTATGCTCTGCTCACCTGCTTTTGCAAATCCCCACAACTTCCTCAGCAATGTAACTCTAGGAAGGTCAGCTCCTGATTCCTGCTAGTTTTGTGAAAAGCAGACAGTGGGGGAAAGAGGAGAGATGTCATTGACTTGTCAGCTGAGTAAAAAGCTGATTCTTTACTGGACACTGCATGCAGATGTGAGACATTACAGGAAAAGTTGTGATCACAGCCATGAGGCACCTGGTGAAACATCCCAAGCCTCCTTGACCCCAGCTTTGGGGAGGCTGTTCATGCAATGATGGCAGGATCACCTTTAGCTGCAGTTTGCAGGCTCCTGCCTACAAAGACAGTGCTACCTGATTCTTGTATACCTCAGTCCTTTTAAGCCTGGGGTGTGACAAGACAGGGATGAGAGACCTTTCTGCAGTGAGTGTGGGCAGGAATTGGTACAGAAAGGGCACTGCAGATGGTTGCCCTCAGCTGCTGTTGGCCTGCAGAGTCCCATAAGGGGATGCTGAAGGCATCATATACACAAAAAGGCTCAGTAAGCACTGCAGTGATGCTTCAACTAAAGCAAATCTTCTTTCAGAAAGACCAAACCTACTCACTGGCAGCAAGAGGTGGAAAATCTCCAAAACAGTAATATGTTTCTCCTGCAACTACTTTGTGGCTGAGCCAGCCTGTGCTCCCAGCAGGATTACAGGGGCCCAGGGACTTCCCAGACCAGAGTCTACACTCCAGTTTCTCACAACTGCTGTGTGATTTTCCTACCACAAATCTGTCAAGTCACTTTTTGAAGCTTTGTACTTGTTTGACGACAACCTACAGCAAGCAAGTCTGCTGCTTAACAACAGTTTTTCTGTTACTGAAGATAAGGAGTCACTTTTTCTGTCTGCGAGGGCCAGCTGCAACCAGGTATTGCTATTCAGTTGCTGGAAGCACAGCCTGATTCTTCTGGCAGGTCTGCGAGCCAGACCAATAGGCAATGCTATCACTCAGTATGAATAAAGCAGAGGAGGTAGTGCAGCACTGTGTGCAATTACAACCAAGACAGCCCTGAATTAAAACAGAGAATCCAAACAAATGGAGCGATATCTTTATCCAAACACTGAACTCCGTGGAGATGGGGAGACAGGTGCTCGGGTCATCATCCTGCCTCCAAGCAAGGCCTGCACGCTGGCACTCAGGCTTTTTGTCCTTGCCCTCCTTGATTTGCAGGAGTGGTACTTTGGCAATCACACTGAGGATACCAATTAGCTGATTCCAGGAAAATCAATTAATTTATCAAAGTGCTTGCAGCTTCCAGTTCAAGGCAGATGAAGTACTAACAAATACAGAGCAAAGCAAGGGAATCAGACTACAAAGTAGCGTAATAAATAAAAGGCTATTTAAAAAAAAATCTGTAGACACTTGTGCAAACCTTTCTTCTCCAGCAGCAGCTCTTGGCACAGGTACTTTGCATTCCCATTTCACTGGAAGGAACTGCTGCAAAATCCAATCTGAAGAAATCTCCAGACAAGATGAAATTGCAGATCATTGATTTACTGGGCAAAAACCTTCAGAGTCCTACCCAGGTCTGAATCACAGCTAAGCACACCCAACTCCATCCTTGCAAGTTGACATCCTGAAGGCTAAAGGTCTCGCGCATACTGCAGGCTGCACAGACATGGACCAATTGAAAGCTAAGTGCTGTCTGGCAAAGAAATGAGCTGCTAATTTATTGAAACACTCTGCAAAATAATTGCATTTAGAACCCTTCAGCTGTCCTGTGTTTGTGCCTTCATACAGAAGTGCAGCTTCAAGAGATGGGACATAAAAGGGAGTGGAAAACCTAAGGGATCATTGAAGCTGGGGCAAAAGAGCACATGATCAAACGGAGCAAAATTCCCAGCTCCCAGCCCACACAGACGAAGCCTCACAGCTGCCATGGACAAGCAATAAAGAAACAAATCAGCCCTATTTGTTTTAATGGAGATGAGAAACACCTCCAAACCTGGCAGCAATTTCTGTTCCTTCAGACAATTTACTCACAAGAACCAGCACGCAGGAATGGGACACAGGGAGAGAAGAGCGACCACTCCATGCGCTCTGCTCCTAATACATTGGGTGGATTGCACCCCATAGCAAGGTCCTGTCCATGCATTTCTTTTGTTTCAGGACTGACCAGTTTTCATGAAGATACTCCCAGGTGGGTGCCTGCTGTCCTCCATCCAGCATGGGAATAGGAGGCTGCTTTGGAGAGGCACTGAAGTCAACTATTAAAGGGATCTGGTCTCTGCAGTGCAGTGGTGATACCTATTTTGGCACAAACTATGGAGGAACAGGTTGCTTTCAGCTTGCATCTACTCCTGTGACAAGGAAGATGGGATTCCTACTATAATTACAAACGTGTTAGGGAGCTGCAAGATAAAAATGAAAAATCAAGCAAACAAAACAAATCTCCAAAGATCAAACGTTTTGAAGAGCTTTACCTGAATGCTTCTAAGGAAAGGAAAAAAACAAAACAAAACAAAGCCCCCAAAAATCCCTCACAAGCAGATCACTACATAAACACAAACCCCACCTTCCTGAGCAAACCAAAACCCACACGGGCTCCCAACATTTGGAGCACACAACTATACACCAGGGTTTACCCAGAAAGACAAACTACAGCCTGCCTGCTCCCCAGCCCTCACTTTTAGAAGGACACTTGGCTGTTTCTTTGCCCTAGCTCCCTCAGTAAGAAAGGTAGACTGGCCCTGTGACAGCCACCAAGTCATTTGCTTCTGATGCTGACAGAGGAGCAGTGTAGCACCTTGTCTGCTCCATGCATTTTGTGCTCCTTCCATTCAGAGCCATGAGTTTCAAAGGTCCTGGAGCTTCAACGAGGAGAATAGGGCTGTGACACAGCCCAAAAGCAACAAAGATGTCCAGCAGGATCATCTCCTGCTCAGCATCTCCATTGCAGAAGTCCTCTCTCAAGCTCAATCTCTCTGCAAGCATCTGCTCCTGAAAAAGCTGCAGCCAGACTGTGTACCATGCCCCCAGCTCCTTGGGACTCTCTGCCTCAGCTTGGCTGTAGCTGCAGGTAAGAAGCAGGCTCTGGAGCCCAGTCAGTGCAGCAGTGACCTCTAGTGACACTGAGGGGACACTTTTCAGTCCCCACACTTGCTGGGGTGGTGTAGACATGGCTGCAGACTTCCACGAAGGATGCCATCCTTGTGAAGCAAGTCCCATCTGAGTTGGTGGAGGTATTGCTGCTCCAGGGTGGCACTACCAGGCCCTGAAGATGGAAGGGGATATCCATCACGGTGCCCTGGCTTGTCCCCCAGCCTCTCTGCCACTAACCTGTTCCTCACAGCTGGGCTGGAGTATTTCTTCTCCTCAATGCCCAGGTGCCTGTTAAAGTCCAATGGATTGAAAAATTCATCAGCTATATATTGCTCCTCCAATTAATCGTCCTTCACTCCTATCTTACCAGAAGTCATTCCATTTCCATTTCTGCTCAGACAAGTCAATGACAGATCTGTAGGCATTTCCTACTGGAAACCCTTGACTAAGCAGCTGTTGCCTCCCCAGTGAATCCTGACCTGTGCAGGTATCTGCTGGACAGGAGCACAAGGGGAGGTAGAGCCCAGGAATGTTTAGCTGGTTGGGCAATTGAATCACAGAACAATAGATTTGTAGAATGTTTTGGGTTGGAAGGGACTTTTAAAGGTCATCTGGTCTCAGGGCCCCTGCAGTGAGCAGGGAAATCTTCAACTAGGTTTGGTTGCTCAGAGCCTGGTCCAATCTAACCTGGAATGTTTCCAGGAATGCAGCTTCTACCACCCCTCTGGGCAACCTAGGCCAGTGTCTCATCACCCTCACTGCAAAAAAAATTCTTCCTTATATCTGTCCTATATCTCCCCTCTTTCAGTTTGAAACCATTACTCCTTGTCCTATTGCAACAAGCCCTGCTAAAAATATTGTCCCTATCTTTTTTATAGGCCCCGTTAAAGTACTGAAAGGCTGCAATAAAGCTTTTGTGCAGAAGAACCATTTTTCCTCCAGGCTGAACAAACCCAACTTTCTCAACCTGTCTTCATAGAGAAGCGTTCCAGCCCTCCAATCATTTTTATGGCCTCCTCCAGATCTGCTCCAACAGTTTCACATTTTTTCTGTGCTGAGGACTCCAGAGCTGGACACCTAAGCAAAGCCCCTGCTAGCCACCAAGGGACAGTGTCATGGGACAGCGTGCTTTAAGCTGTAGGAAACAAGCACATACAAGGGCTATACTTGAGCAAAATGGAGCATCTCAACCCATACTCATCTTGGTATGCTCACCACAACCAGACCTTAGGGTTGGGAGAGTAAGCAGAGCACTCAAGCTTCCAATCGGAAGAACACATAAAGCATGATGAAAAGCAAAGGAGAGCAGCCCAGGCTGCAGAGATGGAAAGGGCTGAGGAGGGAACAAGTGTAACATGAGCCCTGTCATGCCCAGCACCTCATCTGCCACTGCTATCCGGGCGCTTTCACAGCACTTGCACTCACGTGAAGGCAGAGGAGAGACAAGGTCACTGCTGCATGAATCCAACAACACAGAGGGGTTCATATTCTTCCTGCTGCACTAGCTGGCTACCCTAGCCCCTCCAAATGGGTCTTCTCTGTGCCTCTGCCTCCATCTTCCTCTTGAACCACCTCCTGGATCAAGGTTATTACGCAAAGCCATAGTAATTGCCCTGGCTTGAAGGGCTCTTCTGAAAATCAACACATTTAAGAAAATGTATTTTTGAAATCCTCTGGTGCCCAGCAGTTGGGGCCATCCCAGTCTCAGGGACAGAGCTTGCAGTCTCACTCTGCGAACAACAGTGCATTCAACAGAAAAGAAGAGACAGTAAATTCAGAAGTGATGAAAAATATAAAAGCATCTCTTCACACAATTCACCTTGAGGAACTCGATATCATATGACATGGCCAAGGGCAGGGACTTGTGGGATCAAACAACTGTTGAGCTGACCCTGGGTTTTTTTCATTATTCACACCAAAATAAATGCTGAAGGCCTTCCAAGTAAACCACATGCAAGCACCAAAAATCATTCCAGCTATTTTGCACAAGAAGCACCATGCTGGAGAATACTTCCCAAGGAGAGACCACCTTTTCTAGGAATAGGTTCTAGGGACAGACTGGATGCAGGATGCAGAACTTCTGGCAGCTTTCCCTGAGATTTCTGGTAACAGCTGATGCCACCCTGGGTGATTCAGAAGAATTCTTTGCTTGTGACAAAGGCAACCAGCACTCCCACTACAAGGATGGTTATCAGGGCTCACTCCTTCCAGCCACTCCTGGATGATTTTTCTTGTACCCAGCCTGACCTTCCAAATCCCCATATCATTAATGGGAAGACTTTGGCTCCTCATTTGTGTGCCTGCCCTGCAAGGAGCTGCAATGGGCTTTGAATTCAGGTGCTGGGTTTGTTGTTTAAGGACACCTGCAGCTTCAGCATGTCACAGTCTCTCTGGATAGCACCATCAAGTGTGGCTTGAGGCCATGACCTTTACCACAACTGATCCAACAATAGGTCTACAGCAGCAGAAGAGGTGTGAAAACATGGAGATGTGAAGACAGCAATGGTCAGGATAAAACTAAGGCTTAGAAAGACCAACCCTTCTTCTGAGTCCCATTTTATATCAAGGGTTTGATCTTTTGCTTGAGATGCAATGATTTCTGAGCTCCTAAAAGACATGCCCAGATTTTATAGTACAAGTGCAGTCGGCAAGAGGGACAGAGGCTTGCACTGGGAGCTCACAATAAAACACGTGTTGTTTCCCTCTTAAACTGCTGAGGGAGAACACAGGGAAAGGTCCAGAGCAGAGGCTTGGCCCTGGAAGAGCTGGCGCAGTAAAATGATACCTGCAAAGTCATAATATTCTAGTAAAAGCCACCAAATACCTTCAGCTATTGCTGCGTCTCTATTAATACTTTACGTAGGTTAACTCCTTACTCAGGTGCCAGTGCTGTAGACTCTGGGTGCCTGAGAGCATAGCCCAGAGAGAACTGGAGACACTGCCAGGGCTTTCCTCACTGAGCTGAGCTGTCTGGCAGGGCACAGTAACAGGGTCAGGCTGTCAGTTTCTATTAAGATTTGGATGTGCGTCACTGAATGGAAAGTGCTTGGTTATATTGCTTCTCATTAGATCTGGTTTACGATAAATATAATCATTAACTTGCTACACTTGGCCTATCTGAAGGTTATATGGCTGGCTCTGCAGCTGCCCCAGCAGGCTGTAAAACAAACGCCTTCCCCAGGAAGGGCAGTTTCACCACAGCAGTGCCCAGTTTGCAATAGCAAACATCCTTGCAAAGCTGACACTGGCTCATGGCATCAACACTGCCTCTCCAGCCACCAAGGCATTGCCAACCCTATCGCCTTGTCCCAGGGAGATGCATCCTTCCCACACTTTCAGGCAGATGGTTTTGGGTAACTAATGGGTACTCAGGTGCTTGACAGCTCAGCCACATGTCACTGCTTCACATCCTCAGCAGCCCCTCATGCATGGGGGCACAAGTCTTGCCTTGACTCTTGTGCTGCTCTGAGTGCAGCACCGACACCAGAGGTGAAAACTTCCCCTTTTTTTAAGTCAGCTGAGCAGATCACTCTTGCCCAGGCTTAAAACAAACAGCTGGATTTTGGGGAAGCACAAAGGTGTTAGGTCAGCCCCATTAGACAGACCTTGTTATACTGTAATTCTGAGCACAGTCTGGTTATCTTGTGTCCCCACCAGCAATGAGGTTGCAGTGCGTCTTGAGCTCCTCTGCAACTGGAGGAGCAGCATAGCACAACACAGCCCTGTTGCCTTGAATTCCCCCAGTTTGTGAATTTGACTTCTCTGCTCTAGCTCCATAGATCAAGCTCCTTGTTACCCCTCCTACACCACACCCAGTCACTGAAATCCTACTGCAGCTGGTACCCACAGGTGTGAACAGGTTGGGGCTGCTGGGGACCCACACTGGGACTGACCGATACCAGCACATTGGGCAAGCACTTGCTGCTGCACAAGAAAAAAAAAAAAAAAAGAGTAGCGAGATCAGGCTGCCACAATCAGATCTGGGTTGGTGGCTTTCTCCTTAGAAATTTGGGCAGGAGGTCTACCTGTCACACTTTAACATTCAGATCAGGGACTCACAAGCCACGTCTTCATCTAAAGTAACAGAGAACCTCTTAAAACTTCTCTGACCACCTTCTTGGTGGGCATATGGATGAGCAGGGGTCCAGACCAGCCACAATTCCTCCCTTTTCCTCTCCAGAGGGCATCCAGAAAGACAGGCGACCTTTCACCAAGGACAAGGGAGCATGCTGCAAACCTCTGATCAGAGTTGGGGGTGACTCAGCTCCCTTAAGGACCAAGGAGCTTGGTGAAGAGACGAAGGCATGACCATGCCAATGCGATATTGCAAATGTGAGGGACCCACTCTGCAGCGCTTAGCTCCCATCGCAGGCTCT
Source organism: Galbula dea (assembly GCA_013399015.1). Taxonomy (NCBI): domain Eukaryota; kingdom Metazoa; phylum Chordata; class Aves; order Piciformes; family Galbulidae; genus Galbula; species Galbula dea. The sequence continues at coordinate 11,736 of VWZX01001710.1, forward strand.
GAGGGGTGTAGCATACCTCCAGTTAACACTACAGAGCCAAGAGGCTTGCTCTCCGTGTCCTTTGAGTGCATGTTTTTTTTGGCCAAGGTAGGGGCCCTCCCTGACTTTGCAGTTCCTCTGAATGCTGAGCCTAATCCGCTCAGGCCAGTTCCAAGTACCTCTGCCTTGCATCCCATCAGCAACCAGGGCTTAGCACAAGCACTTGCCATCTTCATTTGGTTTTATGGTATCACAAATTTATCAAAGACAATTAAGCTGCCCCCTGTTAAGGCATCCCAGACAAGCTGATGGAGTCCTCCTGCTCTTCCAGAGGAACTTCTCCAGGATGAAGAGGGTTCCTCCACATAGGGCTCAGCCTCACCAGACCAGTCAGACCCTCTGCCTGAAAATCCAGCAATGGTTCAGCTGTGAGCTATCAGGTGCGTTGCAGGAGCCTGTGTCACATTCCCTGGTCTGGGCTGCACCATTGCCAGGGTCCCTGCTAGCAAGACAGAAAAGATGCAAATACAAACTAAATGCAAGCAACTGCCAAACAAATTCCGCATGGCATTTAGTAAGCTGCAGCAAAAGAGATACTGCTTGGAAACAGAGCTGTATTTTAAGCCATTCATTTTCCTATCTCAAATGGGCACCTGTAGCTCCCACACATTATCAGATCACGAGGTCTTTGCTGAACAAGCCACTTTCTAGCACGCAGGACTGCAAGATAAGGCAGCTTAGCTGAATTTTCTCTCCCAAGAAGCTGGGCAAAGTTTCATGGTCCTGGATTAACTTGTGCACAGCACCTTGGGAAGACCTGGAGAGAGCAGAACACATTGGAAGCCTGTGAGGTGATGACAGGGCCTGAGAGGATATGCTGTCTGGGGCATGCACCCCTCTGGCTGCAGCAGACCAAGGAGCAATTCCTTCCCAATTGAAAGCCCACCGTCTTAGGGACACAGACAATTCACCCAGGGTGGAGCTGAAGGCTCTCCCGGAACGCTGTGGAAGTTTCCCATGCCTCGGGTCTCCCTTTCAGAGTTAATTACAGTCACAGCTAACAAACTCTATGTTTATATTGGAGGCTGGCACACCCAAGTCACTGGGGATAGGGCTAGTTTGGGCCACACTATCACATCTAAAACCACACAAAGAGCTGCGGCCACAGACAGAAGGAACAGCCTCCCTATTCTGGCTGGGCTGCTTCCCTCCCAGACAACAAAAGGGCTGGTAATACAGGTCAAAGTTCTCCCAGTACAAAAACTGTCTTTGAGGGTAATTTGTTTCAACTCCAAAGCAAATGAAGTTAATTACTCAGCAACAAATATCACACTTCAATATTCACAGAATGTGAGGAGTTGGAAGGGACCTCATCATCTAGTCCAACCCCCCTGCAACAGCAGGGTTCCCTAGATCAGGTCACACAGAAAGGTGTCCAGGTGGGTCTTGAATATCTCCAGAGAAGGAGGCTCCACAACCTCTCTGGGCAGTTTGTTCCAGTGCTCTGGCACCTGAACTGGGAAAAAATTTTTTCTTATATTCACACGGAACCTCCTGTGCTTCAGCTTACAACCATTGCCCCTTGTCTTGTCACTGGGCTTCACTGGGAAGAGCCTGACCCCATCCTCCTGACACCCACCCTTCATAGAATCATAGAATCATAGAATAGTTACAGCTGGAAGAGACCTTGATGATCATCGAGTCCAGCCTTTGTCCTAGCCCTATCAACTCACTAAATGATTCCTTTCAATGCAACATCCACCTATCTCTCAAACACCTCCAGGGATGGTGACTCAACCACCTCCCTAGGCAGCCTGTTCCAATGGCTAACAACCCTTTCAGTAAAGATATTCTTCCTAATATCCAACCTGAACCTCCCCTGGCACAGTTTCCATCCATTTCCCCTTGTCCTATCACTCTCCACTAGGGAGAACAGACCAGTCCCTGCCTCTCTACAACCTCCCTTCAGGTAGTTATAGAGAGCGATGAGGTCTCCCCTCAATCTTCTCTTTTCCAGGCTAAAGAGGCCCAGATCCCTCAGTCTTTCCTCATAAGATTTATGCTCTAAGCCCGTTACCAGCTTGGTAGCATGCCTCTGGAACTTCTCCAGCATCTCAATTGTAGCACCTCTTGTAGTGAGGGGCCCAAAACTGGATGCAGTACTCGAGGTGAGGCCTCACCAAAGCTGAGTAAAGGGGCATGATCACCTCCTTGCTCCTGCTGACAACACTGTTCCTGATGCAAGCCAGGATGCCATTGGCCTTCTTGGCCACCTGGGCACACTGCTGGCTCATGTTCAGCCGGCTGTCAAGTAGCACCCCCAGGTCCCTCTCTGTCTGGCAGCTCTCCAGCCACTCCTCCCCAAGCCTGTAGTGCTGCTGGGGGTTATTATGGCTGAGATGCAGCACCTGGCATTTGGCCTTATTGAATTTCTTGGCATTGGCCTTGGCCCAGTGATCCAGCCTATCCAGATCTCTCTGTAGAGTCTCCCTACCCTCAAGCAGAGCGACACTGCCACCCAGCTTGGTGTCATCTGCAAACTTACTAAGAGTGCACTCTATCCCCTGGTCCAAATCATTGAGGAAGATATTAAAAAGAAGTGGCCCCAGTACTGAGCCCTGTGGGACCCCACTCGTGACCAGCTGCCAACTGGAGTTAACTCCATTGATCACAACTCTCTGAACTCGGCCATCTATCCAGTTTTTAACCCATCAAAGCGTATGCCCATCCAAGCCAAGAGCAGTTAATTTCTTAAGGAGAATGCTGTGGGCAACTTTACCAAATGCTTTGCTAAAATCCAGAGAAATAACGTCCACAGCCCTCCCTTCATCCAGCAAGCGGGTCACCCAATCATAGAAGGAGATCAGGTTTGTTAAACAGGACCTGCTCTTCGTAAACCCATGCTGGGCTGGGTCTGATCACCTGGTTGGCCTGCATGTGCTGCATAATGAAACTCAGGATGAACTGCTCCATCAGCTTCCCCGGAATCGAAGTTAAACTAACAGGCCTGTAATTTCCCGGATCCTCCTTCCTTCCTTTATTATAGATGGGAGCTACATTTGCTTTTTTCCAATCAGCTGGGACCTCTCCAGTCAGACAGGACATATTTATAAGCATAGATGAGGGCACCCCTTAGTCTCCTCTTCTCCAAGCTAAAGAGACCCAGCTCCCTCAGCCTCTCCTCAGAAGAAAGATGTTCCTTCATCATCTTAGTGGCTCTGCACTGGACTCTTTCCAGCAGTTCCCTAGCCTTCTTAAACTGAGAGGCCCAGAACTGGACACAATATTCCAGATGCAGCCTCAGCAGGGTAGAGTAAAGGGGAAGAAGAACCTCTCTTGACCTACTGACCACACCCTTTCTCATACCCCCCAGAATTCCATTGGCCCTCCTGGCCACAAGAGCACACTGCTGGCTCATGGTCATTCTTCCATCTTCCAGGACCCCCAGGTCCTTTTCCCCTTCACTGCTCTCTAACAGTCAGTCCTCAGCTTACACTGATCCATGGGGTTGGTCTTTCCCAGGTGCAAAACTCAACACTTGGCCTTATTGAATTTCATTCAATTTCTCCCTGCCCAACTCTCCAGCCTGTCTAAGTCTCGCTGAATGGCAGCACAACTGTTTGGTGTGTCAGCCACTCCACCCAGTTTAGTGTCATCAGCATACTTGCTGACAGCAGACTCTGTTCCTTCATCCAGGTTGTCAACGAATATATTGAAAAGCAGTGGTACCAACCACTGGTGGTACCCAGTACCGACCCCTGAGGGACTCCACTAGACACAGGCCTCTAACCAGACTCCATCCCATTGACCACAATTTTACTTAACTCCCACTGGTCAGGCTGCCTTTAAACACTGCTCTGTTTGAGATCCAGACCCAAGTGCTTTTGGATCTCTAGATAATGTCCTACTTACACAAGGGAGAGGCAGGCAATGGATACATGACCCACCAGAGCCCAGGAGAAGGGATCACAGCGCATGAGGCTGCACACGTGGGCACCCGCCATACACGGCCTTAGAGCTGGGTGATGGCTTGGGCATTCAGTGCATCCCAAACCCATGTCAGGTACTCCAGTGCCTCAAGCTCTCCCTGCAGGGGGAACCATGCAACTTCTAGTCTCATGCTTTGATCTCAACTGCTGTTTGAAATCTGGGCATCTGCTTGCCACCAATGCACAGGACACTTATACAGGAGATGCTCTACATGGTCAGCGAGTAATGCTGACGTCTGGCCTAGCAGTTGTCCTGAGAAGTCTTCTGGCCACAGTCCAGTCTGCCTTTCAGCACTTGGACAGATGAGCTCTTTACTCACCTGTTTCTTGAGCAATAGCTTGAGTACCCTGGCCAAAGGCATTGCAATTGTCTCCCTCCATCCTCTGCAAGCCCAGGAAAGTCTGCTGAGAAGGGTGGAGAACAGGAGTTTTATCCTGTGCGAAGCTCAAGCTGGGACAGGGTCTGTAAGGCACGCAGGCAAGTGCATGCAGGCTGGCAGCCAGAGGAAAAAGAGTTGCACGGCTTGCTGAACACCCCAAAGATGTTCTGTGCCCCTCTTGCTCTGTTGCTACCTAGGCACTTTCTCCTGTTGCCCTTCTTGGAGATTTCATGGAATAAGGCAAGTGAACACGAGCTAGTGGAATATGGGTTTGATGGATGGACCACTCGCTGGATAAGGAATTGGCTTGACGGCTGCACCCAAAGAGTGGCTGTCAATGGAGCTATGTCCAAGTGGAGACCAGTGACAAATGGAGTCCCTCAAGGATCAGTACTGGGACCAGCCTTCTTCAACATCTCAGAGACATGGACAGTGGCATCGAGTGCTCCCTCAGCAAGTTTGTCAACGACACCAAGCTGTGTTGTGCGGTTGATATGCTAGAGGGGAGGGATGCCATCCAGAGGGACCTGGACAGGCTGGAGAGGTGGGCCCATGCCAACCTCATGAAGTTCAACAAGAACAAGTGCAAGGTCCTACATCTGGGTCGGGGCAATCCCAAGCACTGATACAAGCTGTGTGAAGATTGGCTTGAGAGCAGCCCTGAGGAATGGGACTTGAGGGTGTTGGTGGATGCGAAGCTCAACATGAGCCGCCAGTGTGCGCTTGCAGCCCAGAAGGCCAACCATACCCTGGGCTGCATCAAGAGAAGCGTGAGCAGATCGAGGGAAGTGATTCTCCCTCTCTGCTCTGCTCTCGTCAGACCACACCTAGAATATTGTGTCCAGTTATGGAGCCCCTCTTAGAAGAACGATATGGAAGTGCTGGAGCTAGTCCAGAGAAGGGCCATGAGAATGATCAGAGGACTGGAGCACCTCTCATATGAGGACAAACTGAGAGAGTTGGGATTGTTCAGTCTGCAGAGGAGAAGGCTCCGAGGAGACCCTATTGTAGCCTTCCAGTATCTGAAGGGGGCCTACAAGAAAGCTGGTGAGGGACTTTTTAGGAGGCCAGACAGTGACAGAACCAGTGGAAATGGGTGTAAGCTAGAGGAGGGTAGATTTAGATTAGACATTAAGAGGAAGCTCTTCACCATGAGCGTGGTTAGACAGTGGAACAGGTTGCCCAGAGAGGTTGTGGAAGCCCCATCCCTGGAAGCTTTTAAGGCAAGGCTTGATGGGGCCTTGGGTAACCTGATCTAGTGGACGGTGTCCCTGCCAGGCCGCGGGGTTGGAACTAGATGATCTTTAAGGTCCTTTCCAACTCTGACAACTCTATGATTCTGTAACACCAGGCTTGCAGGCACAGAGGCCAAAGCATTCACACAGAGAACCTGGGTGGTCCGCACAAGTGACAAGGCTGGCCCAAGGACCACCACAGGGCACCTCAAAGCCAGAAGGATGGGAAATCCCAGGGTTATTCTCAATGGCAACAGCCAAAGCAGAGTTAAAAATGAAGAGTTAAGTGCCCTTTTTACATGCTCAGAGCTTTGTCTGCCCCAGTGTGCCCCACAGCAGTCTGCAGCCTTGGTCTGAAGCTCACCTTCACAGAATCACAGAATGTTAGCAGTTGGAAGGGACCTCTGGAGATCATTTAGTCCAACCCCCTGTCAGAACAGGTTCACCTACAGCAAGTTGCACAGGATGGCATCCAGGCAGGTTTTGAATGTTGACAGAGACGGACTCCATCACCTCCCTAGGCAGCCTGTTCCATTGCTTCACCACTCGTAAAGTAAAGAAGCTGCTCCTTATGTTTAGATGGAACCTCCTATATTCCATTCTGTGCCTGTCACCTTGTCCTATCACTGGCACCACTCAGAAAAGCCTGTCCCCATTCTCCTGACACACACCCATTATAAGCATTATATTATAAGCATTGATAAGATCCCCCCCTCAATCTTCTCTTCTCTAGGCTAAACAGCCCCAGCTCTCTCAGCCTTTTCTAGTAAGAGAGATATTCAAGTCCCCTAATAATTTTCGTAGCCCTTTTCTGTACCCTCTCCAGAACTTCCTTGCCCTTGAACAGGGGAGACCAGAACTGGACACAGTACTCCAGACGTGGCCTCATCAGGGCAGAGTAGGCAGAAGGAAAACCAGAGAAACAAAAGCACAATTTGAAATTAATTTGGCTACTTCCGTTAAGGATAATAAAAAGCGCTTCTACAAATACATTAACAACAAAAGGAGGGGCAAGGAAAACCTCCGTTCTTTGTTGGACTTGGGGGGGAACATAGTTACCAGTGATGAGGAGAAGGCTGAGGTACTCAACACCTACTTCGCCTCAGTCTTCAACAGTAGGACAGGTGGCCCTCACGATAACTGGCCTCTGGAGCTCACAGATAGAGACAGGAAACCAAATGGCCCCCCTGTGTTCCAGGAGGAAACAGTCTATGAATTACTGAGCCACCTGGATCCACACAAATCTATGGGACCTGATGGATTCCATCCTACGGTGATGAGAGAGTTGGCAGAAGAGCTTGCCTAGCCACCCTCCATCATCTACCAACAGTCCTGGCTCTCTGGGGAGGTCCCAGATGATTGGAAGTTGGTAAATGTCATGCCAATTGTATTGGGTCTGGCTGAGCTGTAGCTCATCCCCATAGTGACCCTCGCAGTGCTGTGTTTTGCATTGGTGACTAGAAGGGTGCTGATAACCCACGCGTGTTTCGGCTGCTGCTGAGCACAGCACTGGCACTGTGACATTCCTTCTCTGGTTGGGGGGCAGGACCCTGGGAGGGAAGTCGGGCAGCCAGTTGACCCAAACTGACCAAAGGAATATTTCATACCATATGACGTCAGCTCAGATATAAAAGCTGAGGCACAGAGCATGTGGGCATTCATCATCTAATGACTGCCTCCTGAAGAACCACTACGCGTACCGCAGCCCTGCTTCTTGGGAGCGGCCGACCATTGCTGCTCATGGGAAGTAGAGATTCAGTCTGCTTTGCTTTGCTTCTGCGCGCGCAGGCTTTGCTGTACATAGTGCTTGTAATAAACTGTCTTATCTCAACCCACGGGTCATTCCTTTTTCCACCTCACTCTCTCTCCCGTCCCTCTGGAAAGGGGAGTGATAGAGCGGCTGGGTGGGCACCTGGTGTCCAGCCAAGGTCAAACCCACCACACCAATCCACAAAAAGGGCTGCAAGGAGGACCCAGGCAACTATAGACCTGTCAGCCTCACCTCAGTGCCTGGCAAGGTTATGGAACAGATCATCCTGAGGGCAATCACACAGCACCTTCAGGATGGACATGGGATCTGACCCAGCCAGCACAGCTTTGTGAGGGGCAGGTCCTGTCTGACCAACCTGATCTCCTTTTATGATCAGGTAACCCGCCTGGTGGATGAAGGGAAGGCTGTGGATGTAGTCTATCTGGACTTCAGCAAAGCCTTTGACACTGTCTCCCATGGCATACTCCTGGATAAACTGGTAGCCCATGGCTTGGACAGGTGCACTCTCAGCTGGGTTAAGAACTGGATGGATGGCCGGGCCCAGAGAGTGCTGGTGAACAGGGGGGCTGCGTCCAGCTGGCGGCCGGTCACCAGTGGTGTCCCCCAGGGATCAGTGTTGGGTCCAGTTCTGTTTAACATCTTCATCAGTGATTTAGATGAGGGGATTGAGTCCATCATGAGTAAATTTGCAGATGACACCAAGNCTATGAAGAGAGGCTGAGGGAGCTGGGGTCGTTTAGTCTGGAGAAGAGGAGGCTCAGGGGTGACCTCATCACTCTCTACAACTATCTGAAAGGAGGTTGTAGTCAGGTGGGGGTCAGTCTCTTCTCCCAGGCAACCAGCAACAGAACAAGAGGACACGAGCTTAGGCTCTGCCAGGGAAGGTTTAGGCTGGATATCAGAAGAAAGTTCTTTACGGAGCGAGTAATCAGGCATTGGAATGGCCTGCCCAGAGAGGATTCACCATTCCTGGAGGTTTTTAAAATAAGACTGGATGTGGCACTTAGTGCCATGATCTAGTAATCATGATAGTGTTGGATTAAGGGTTGGACTTGATGATCTTGGAGGTCTCTTCCAACTCAGATAATTCTATGATTCTATGATAACCTCCCTCAACCTGCTTGCCACACTATTCTTGATGCGCACCCCAGGATGTCATTGGCCTTCTTGGCCACAAGGGCACATTGTTGGCTCATAGTCATCCTATTGTCTACCAAGGCACCCAGATGTTTTTCCACAGAGCTGCTTTCCAGCAGATCAGACCCTAACTGGTACTGGTACATGGGGTTATGCCTCTCCAGGGGCATTACCCTACACTTGCCTTTGCTGAATTTCATAAGTTTTTTCTCTGTCCAACTCTCCAGCCTGTCCACGTCATGCTGGATGGCAGCACAGCCTTCTGGTGCATCTGCCATTCATAATTTTGTGTCATAAGCAAACTTCTTGAGCGTACGCTCTATTCTTTCATCCACGTCATTAATGAATATATTGAATAGGACTGGACCCACTACTGACCCCTGGGAAACACTCATTACAGACCTCCAATTGGACTCCACACCATTGATCGCAACCATCTGAGCTCTATCCTTCAATCAGTTCTCAATCTACCCCACTGTCCATTCACCTATCCCACACTTCCTAAGCTTGCCTTTGAGGATGCTGTGAAAAACTGTGTCAAAAGCCTTGCTGAAGTCAAGGTAGACAACATCAACTGCTCTTCCCTTATCTGTCCATCCAGTTATGCCATCATCAAAGGCTATTAGAACTTAATTGTTCTCTAACTTGATCCTCCTCTACAAAGGGAAAGGTTTCCTTTATCTAGATTTTCTCTGTTACCTCCAAAGTCTGGGACTCCAAGGGGGCTGGCCTGAGCAGTAAAGACTGAAGCAAAGAAGGTGCTCAGTAACTGCCTTCTCTGCATTCTCTGTCACAAGGGCACCTGCCTCATCCAACAGCAGGCCCACATTTTCTCAAATTTTCCTTTTACCTCTAATATACTTGAAGAAACCTTTTCTGTTCACCTTGATATCCCTAGCCAGGTTTCATTCCAAGGAGGCCTTGGCTTTTCTTGTTTCATTCCTGTATACTTTGACAACACTTCTGTAATCCTCCTAAGTGGTCAGCCCCTTCTTCCAAACCCTGTGAACTTTCTTCTTCCACCTAAGCTTTTACAGAAGCTCCTTGCTCAGCCATGCAGGTCTCTTACTTCCCTTGCTTGATTTATTCCTCTTAGGGATACACTGATCCTGAGTTTGGAGGAAGTGATATTTAAACGTTAACCAGCTCTCTTTAGCCCCCATACCTTCCACAGTCTTAACCCATCGGACTTCTCCAAGCAGTTTCTTCAAGAGTCCAAAGTTAGCCTTCCTGAAGTCCAGAGCTGCAATCCCACTTACTGTCTTTTGCATGCTTCCCATGATCCTGAACTCTATCTTCTCATGATCACTAGAGACAAGGCTGCCCCCAACCTTAACATCCCCCACCAGTCCCTCTTTATTTGTCAGTACTAGGTCCAGTAATACACCTTTCCTTGTTGGCTTCTCTACCACCTGAGTCAAAAAGTTATCATCAATACACTGGAGGAAACTCCTGGACTGCAAATGCCTGGCTGTGTGACCTTCCCAACAGGTATCAGGGAAATTAAAGTCCCCAATGAGAACAAAGGCCTCTGATTGTCCTCTCAGTTGTCTGTAGAAGGCCTCATCAACTTTCCCATCCTGATCAGATGGCCTGTTAATAAACTCCCGCAACAGTGTCACTCATACCAGCCTACCCTTTAATCTTGACCCACAAGCTCTCAACTTGCTCATCACCTGCCCTCTGGGACAGCTCAATACATTCCAGTTGCTCTTTCACACAAAGAGAAACTACCACCTCACCTGGTTGGTCTGTATTTCCAAAAGAGGGCACAGCCATCCATGACAGTGTTCCAGTCAAAAGAGCTATCCCACCATGTCTCAGCAACTGCAATAAGATCATGGTCCTGCAACTGCAGACAGATCTCTAACTCTTCCTGTTTATTCCACAGCACATTTCAAGGAGTGAGTTAAGCATGATGTTTTCACGCTGATATGGGTGACAGACCTTCTCATGTTCCAAAATACTAGCACCCTGATCCATCAGTACCGAGTTAATACACCCAGGCTCTTCCCTAGCAAGCCCAATTACATTCTCATTCTGAAGAGGTGGTCTAGTGTTTAGGATTCAGCCCTCTCACCGCCAGGACACGGGCTCAATTCCCAGTCAGGGAAGCTTTGTTGTGACCTAGTCTTAGGAATCCTGCTCTGGCAGGGGTGTTGTACTAGATGATCTTTCAAGGTCCCTTCCATCTACTTCCAGGGCCTCATACCTGTTTTATGTAGGCAGCTGGGAAGGTGAGGCAGGCTGGGAGAGGACTCACCTGCCACTCCAAGTAGTAATCCATTTCCATTCTCCCCTTTCTGCTAGGCCTGCCCCTTCCATCTGGTAGTGAGAGGGTAAGGGGTCCCTCCTTTCTTGAGATGTGATCTCCTGCTGAGATTGTTTCAGTGATGACAGGGAGTGACTCCACCAGTCTATCTCCTTCTCACACTCCTTAATGGTTCTTAACCTCCCCCCTTTCTCTTTCAGCTCTGCCACCAGGCTGAGCAGATCCTCTAGCTGTTCACACCTCATACAGCTACTTTCTGCAATCAGTGACAGGTTCTGGCACTCCCCACAGCCAGAGACCTGGGTGGCTGCATGTTCACACATGAGCTCCATCTGGGTCACTACTTCCCTACTAGCAATGGCTAACCACAGCTAGGTGTTCCCTGGGTGAGCAATGACCACTAGCAGAGCTCACTGTTGGAGCTTGAAGGGTGACTGTGCCTCCCTGCACACCCTGCTTGTGTGAACTGGAGAGCTAACTGATGCGCCTGTCCCTGTTTGTCTGCTCCTGTTCACTATGCTCTGGGTTGCTCACAATCCCAGGGCCTGGCTTTTATATGAGAGGGTGTAGCCACCTTCAGTACTGGTCCCACCCACAGTGAGTCAGAGCTAGGGGCTCTGCACAACTCGCTCAGGGGTTGGGGGGCTGGGCTGCAGCTCCCTCTCTAAGCAAGGTTCACACTGTTTTCCATTTTCAGATAGGGTCTGCGTGGTCCTCCTGATGCAATCCTTTGGCAGATCCGAACGCCTGCCCGACTTCACCTCAAAAACTTCCCCCAGGCAGGCTGAAACCAGGCAATTCATTTCATCTGTCTCCCTCTCCCTATGCCCAAGAAAACCAGTCCTGCGGAAGACTGTGAAGCAACCCTCCCACTGAGCTCCTCAATGGGAGATGCAGCAAGCCAGCCATGTCTCAAAGCAAACAGCCACCAAAACATTTCCTGGCAAAAGCCCACACCACGCACCTTCAACAGCCTTACTGCATGAAGGCCTCGTGACAGGGAGCCTGGGGGTGCAAAGCCTTCCACTCCTGCCTGCAAACTGCTGCCTGGCCCCTTTGCTTCCCACTAGAAGCCTGCACTGGAAATGGCAGGGCTGTCCTTCACCCAACCTCACCATGCTGAAGGACCCTTTCATCAAAAGAGTTGTCAAGCACTGGAACAGGCTGCTCAGGGAAGTAGTGGTCACAATCCCTGGAAGTATTTAAAAGACACATACATGTGGTGCTGAGGCACATGATTTAGCGGTGACTTGGCAGTGCTAGGTTAACGGTTGGACTCCATCTTAAAAGTCTTTTCCAAACTAAATGATTCTGTGAACCAGAAGGTTATGTGGCAGTAACCCCAGAACTCACCAACCTGACCTTGATTTGCACTCAGGGCTATCTCTGAGACTGAAAGCAGGGTATGATGCCACTGGCAGGATTTGGGAGCTACTCTTCTCAAAGGTATGTAGCGATATGCCAAAAAACTAAATAAGCTTTCACACAAAGTAGCAATTGTTTGGACCAGCCACCTTCTTGTAAACAAGACAAATAAGAAAAAAATCAAACCTGTACATCAATGACTTGATAATCCATCTTACATCCCATTTCTTGAAATGTAGAGTGGCACTGCTATGCTATTCTGGCACCATAATGCAGCACAACCCTGTCCCAGCAAAAGCTGATTCCCCACTTTGTGCCAGAGTCCCACAAGCACTGAGAGGAGGACGGCTGCAGCAGCAAGACACAGAACCCAGACAAACCAAAGCCGGTACTCTGTCACAACTTTTAGCCCACAGCTGGGAGAAGCACATTCATTTGCATGCCTGTGACCACACATTAAGCCAGATCCACCAGTGATCTTTCCTTGGCTGCACACTCACATTTCTCTGCCTTGTGCCTGTGTGCAGAGACAACACTGAGGGGTAGGAACAGTCTCCTGTAGGCACAGCAGCCTGCATGCCAACCAGCAGACACCATCTTTATACCTCACGCAGCACCACTGTCTGGGATTGTGTCTCAAGGCCATACTCCCTGAATTGATCACGAGCAGGTGGAGGAATGAGGTGTGGTATCTGCCTTTGCCAGAGGGAACCGCAGTGGCTGCTGCACATTTCAATGCCTGGCTATCTTTGAAAGACACTCAGTACCCACCAAGGTAATTGAGACCAAGTTTTCGCAGGTAGGCTGAGAATCTAGGTATCATCTGTACCTGGAGCTTTTGTTTGGGAGGGTGGAGAACATTGGCAGGAATCAAATAGTCAGGAGCGGTCCCATCAGATAGAAGGTAGGCTGGGCTCCAGCACCTGCAGAGAAATTACACAGCACCAGCAAGCAATGTGCCTGTTTTGATCTCACTGTATGTATTAATTTGGGAACCAGAGCAGAAACTGCAAGTTTCATGCCATCCTGCCACCCACGATGCTCATGGGATGACACTGAGCAGCACCTATATAAAGAATGCTGCCCTCTTATCAGGGTTAAAAGGGGCAAAGCAAATTAAGTCCTTCTTACTGACTGTAAGGGAAAATAACTTTCCTGTCTCAGGAAAGCTCTTTAGCATGAGCTCCCTCCTCTAGTGGAATAGACTATCTCCAATCTACAGTATCAAAACTCCAGCAAAACAGTCTCCTAGGTGGACAAGGCTTTGTTCATCACTGCAGCAAGACTGAGACATGGCACGTTCTCACCAGTGCAGCAGAAATAGAAACTGGGATTGCAAAGTTGCACCTTCTTGCCAGGGAAACGCTGACTCTTACCTTTCTTCAGCCCTGAGGAAAGCATCAGAGAACAAAATTTTTAATGCCTACCCCATTTTTCAGCCAGTGTTCTAGAAAACACTCATTTCATATATGAGCTAAGCAGGGTCATGGGAAGCAACACTGCCAGATGGGCTCTGTTTTGACCAGTTGATGTGAGCTAGCAGGGCCACTCACTTGCCCAGTATCACATGCAAGTCAAGAGATGGCCATAAACATACAGAGGAAAGTCAATCCTTTTCACCGATTTTTGGACTTCCTTTTCTTCCAACACCTTCCTGAATGCAGATGGCTTTTGATGTTCTTCTTAAATGCTCAGTTTAGACTAAACCTGAGCAGACACATTTCTGTGAGAGCACCCTGTCAGGCTAGTGTGCCATTCCACCTCCTCTCTGCTCTGGTTGCTTCTATTAACTTCTGCACAAATGATTCATTTTGCCTGGTCATTTGTAAACAGCATTCAAAGCCAGCTGGAATTTGTTACGTAACTAAATTACCCTTGCTCAGCAAGCTCTTCCAGAGAAGAGATTCATTTCCATCTTTGCCTGTGGTGGGAGCACAGCAATGCACATCCTTTTTCCTCTCTGCAGCAGCAGCAGAAGCTCTTTGCTTTCACAGAACTGAAGCAGCATGGTTAATATCTAAATTAATATAAAAACCTCACTGACATTAAATACTAAAGTTCTCCACTTCAAAAAGAAACAAGGAATGACTGGAGATTTCAAGGGCTATGAAAATCATGAGGGGTCTGGAGCATCCCTCTGACAAGGACAGGCTGAGAGATCTAGTGCTGTGGAGCCTGGAGAAGAGAGGACCTTATCAATGTTTATCAATATCTAAAGGACAGGGGTCAAGATGACGGGGACAGACCCCTTTCAGTGGTGCCTTGTGACAAAACACAGGGCAACAGGCACAAATTGGAACCCGGGAGGTTCCATTTGAACATGAAGAAAAACTTCTTTCCCTTGTGAGTGATTGAGCACTGGAGGTTCGCAGAGAGGTTGTGGAGTCTCCTGCTCTGGAGACTTCAAAAACCCACCTGGACTCGTTCCTGTGTAACCTGCTTTAGGTGAATGTGCTTTAGCAGAGGGGTTTGACTAAATGATCTCCAGAGGTCCCTTCCAACCCCCATCATTCTATAATTCTGTGTTACACCTTACAAGGAGGCAGGGGAAGAAGAAACTCACTGGATCTCTTAATTTAGCCCTGGGTCAAATACAGACAGAAGGGAGGCCGACCTTGTCACACCTTGGACAGAAAGTTTCAGCTGTCCCTTAGCTGACAGGGAACTTACTAATGGGCACATTGGGAAACAAAAACATGGACCAGTTAACCACAGAAAAGGCCAGAGCAGGATGGTTAAGACCAAATCTGAAATGTGGTAAGCCGAGTTCTTAAGAGTAGGACAGATGTTTGCATGAAATCATAGGTTCCCAAGGCTGAGAGGCACCCTACAAAACCTCATATGAGGCTGCAGCTTGTCAAGCCTCTGTTTAGGTGGCAGGACCCATTCTTAGCCACCTCCTCTTTCCCCCCTCCTGTGAAACTGAAAAGTGAACTCCAAGGGGAGTTAGTCACCAGACTAAGAAACTGGCCAACAGCAGCCACTGGGAAAACTGGTGATTCTGCCCATAAAATATGGCTGATACCTATGAATGTGGCTGAAACATCCATTGCCAGGCAATCTGCCTTTGTAAAGCAGGCAGAATCAAGCACAGGACAAGAAATACACTTCCCCACACATTAACATAGACAATGGGAACTCTGAATAACAAAGGACAGACTGCCAGTGACATCACATGCGCATCTACACAGAACGATGGAAAGGACTTGCATCATTTTATCTTTTCCAGTATAATAAAGAACTAGGGTAAATTCATCCAACTGGAACAGAATAGCCTTCGAAAGCAAAAAAAAACTTCACAGATCATTTGCTAAGAGATGAGTATTTTTGAGGTGTTGGAGCAGGTAGGAGGGAAGAGAAAGCCACAGCTAATGATCCTTCCCACAGCAAGGGGAGAGAAAGTTATTTCTTTCACAGACTTCATTTATAATCAGTTTTACTTTTAAAGCAGAGTTAAAACCAGGATAAAAAGTATGCTGAACATCCCAACACGTAGAAAATCGAGGAGGGGAGCCAAGAGACCTGCTTGGTCAGTTCGGAACTCCTGGGCAAACTGAAGTGGAAGAAGAGAGTCTACAGATCATGGAAGGAGGGGCTGACCACATGGGAAGAGTACAAGACTGTTGTCAGAGGTTGTAGGGAGGCAACTAGGAAAGGTAAGGCCTCTCTCCAACTAAACCTTGCAAGGGAGGTCAAGGACAATAGGAAGGGCTTCTTCAAATACATTGCCTGAAAAACAAATACTAGAGGCAATGTAGGGCCCCGGCTGAATGAGGTGGGTGCCTTGGTGACAGATGATACAAAGAAAGTAGAGTTACTGAATGCCTTCTTTGTCTCTGTCTACACTGTTAGAAACTGTCCTCAGGAGCCTCAGACCCCTGAGCCCCCACATGATGTTAGGATACTGGAGGAGTTTTCCTTAGTTGAGGAGGACTGGGTTAGGGAGCAGTTAAGCCATCTGGACATCCATAAATCCAGGGGACCTGATAGGATTCACCCACAGGTTCTGAGGGAGCTGGCAGAGATCATTGCCAGGCCACTCTCCATCATCTTTGATAAGTCCAGGGGGACAGGAGAGGTGCTTGGGGATTGGAGGAAGGCAAATGTCACTCCAGTCTTCAAAAAGGGCAAGAAGGAGGAGCCAGGTAATTATAGACCAGTCAGCCTCACCTCCATCCCTGGAAAGGTGAAGGAGCACTTTATCCTCGACTCTGTCTCCAGGCATATTAAGGATAAGGGGGTCATTGGGAACAGTCAGCATGGGTTTACCAAGGGGAAGTCATGTTTGACCAACCTGATAGCCTTTTATGAGGACATAACCAGGTGGATAGATGAGAGTAGGACAGTGGATGTGGTTTCTCTTGATTTCAGTAAAGCGTTTGACACTGTCCCCCACAGCATCCTTGCAGCTTAACTGATTAAGTGTGGTCTGGATGACTGGGAGTGAGGTGGATTGTGAACTGGTTGAAGGACAGAAGTCAGAGAGTTGTGGTCAATGGGATGGAGTCTAGATGGAGGACTGTGTCTAGTGGAGTCCCTCAGGGGTTGGTACTGGGACCGGTACTTTTCAATCTATTCATTAATTAACCAGATGAGGGAACAAAGTGCACTTTCACCAGGTTTGCTGGCAACACTAAACTGGGTGGAGTGGCTGACACACTGGAGAGTTGTGCTGCCATTCAGTGAGACTTAGACAGGCTGGAGAGTTGGGCAGGGAGAAACTGAATGAAACTCAGTAAGGCCAAGTGTTGAGCTTTGCACCTGGGAAAGACCAACCCCATGGATCAGTATAGGTTGGGGACTGACTTGTTAGAGAGCAGTGAAGGGGAAAGGGATCTGGGGGTCCTGGTAGATGGAAGAATGGCCATGAGCCAGCAGTGTGCTCTTGTGGCCAGGAGGGCCAAAGGGATTCTGAAGCGTATTAGAAGGGGTGTGGTCAGTAGGTCAAGAGAGGTTCTTCTTCCCCTTTACTCTACCCTGCTGAGGCTGCATCTGGAATATTGGGTCTAGTTCTGGGCCCCTCAGTTGAAGAAGGATAAGGAACTGCTTGAAGGAGTCCAGCACAGGGCTGCAAAGATGATGAAGGGGGTGAAACATCTTCCTTCTGAGGAAAGGCTGAGGGAGCTGGGTCTCTTTAGCTTGGAGAAGAGGAGGCTAAGGGCTGACCTCATCTATGCTTTTAAGTATGTGAAGGGGGGGTCATGCTCTTCTCAGTGAAGGCCAGTGACAAGACAAGGGGCAATGGTTTTAAGCTGAAGCACAGGAAGTTCCGTGTGAATACACGTAGAAATTTTTTCCCAGTTCAGGTGCCAGAGCACTGAAACAGGCTGCCCAGAGAGGTTGTGGAGTCTCCTTCTCTGGAGATATTCAAAACCCATCTGGACATGTATCTGTGTGACCTTGTCTATTGAGTCCTGCTCTGGGAGCGGGGGTTGGAGTAGATGATCTTTCGAGGTTCCTTCCAGCTCCTAACATTCTGTGATTCTGAACACACATTTTATCATACCACGCTGTCTGCCATACAAGGTAACACTGCTTTTCCTGACCGGAATTAAACTCCTTTACATCCAAAGCTCAGCACAGTGTGCTGCTGGACCAGGCAAGGAAGACTCTTAGAAACACTCTGCACCCCACTCTGCTCAACTAGGGTACAGCTGAACACAACAGCTTCACCAGCACTACACACAGCACATAAGGTCTTTCTAGGAGATCCAACTTCAGGTTGCATGCACAGTGCCAAGTGAATTACAGCATCTGGAGAACACAGCAATTGTAAGATGAAGGACACCTGTAAAACTGGATCTGGACAACTCCAAAGGGAATCAAAAGCCACAGTAGATGATGTTTTCATCTCCACATGTGTTACTGACTGCTGTGAGATGGCACTCTGGACAGGTAAAGAACATTTAACACTAACTGCTCAGGATCTTATTGTATAGAAGAAGACAGCAGTGGCTTAGACTGGCAGGTCCTTGGGCATTAGAGCACCAAGATACAACTTCCTGGGGAGACTTGGGATAAGGAGGTGCAGGACACAGTTGAGTTGCAACATGCATAGGTCCAATGTCTCAAAAAATCAGCCTCTGGAAGATGAAAATGCACAAAGATCTTGCAACAGTTCAACAAAACACACTGTCTCATAGGACTGACTGCACCAGTTCTGCTGCATTTTCACACAACTCCAAGGCATAGCACTAGCCTTGCACCCCAGCACAGCACTTGCTCATCATTGTGAAGCCACCAGCTGCAATAGTTCAGGGTGGCACAGCAGCACCAAAGCAGAGTCATTCCATTTGTAATCAGAGCTGAAACTCTATAAAGCCATAAAACATGAAAACAAAGAACTGAGATCAGTGACAGCAACATACCACTGCTCATTTATTTTGCTATCTAACCAGGCCCCCAAGGCTCTTGTTAAAAGGAGTCTTTTCATACCAGTTTTGATATGGGAAGGGGCACGGGCAAGACTTAACTGCTTAATTCAAAGGCACTGCCCTAAATACTGTAATGCCTGGCAGCACTTTTACTCAGTGATTAAAGCAGTAAGCAGTTAGCCCCTTGCTGGAAATGTAGAATTACTGTAGACTAGATCTGGACATCATTGCTTGAACCAATGCCAAATTGCCTCATTTCTGTGACTAAATAATATCAAATGAATAATTTTTTTTAAAAGAACTCCAAGTTGGACTTTCAGGGACTTGCAAAAATAATAATTAAGTTTGTCTTTTATACCCAGCAAACATTTTGATCTATAACACCCATTCAAAGAAAGACACTGAGTACAACTTCTGGCAATTATTTTAAATATTTTTATACTTTTAAGTACAGATATTTTGCCATTTAAATTGAAATCACTTATTTCATTCTCTCAATGAACTTTTTTGTGCTTGCCTGCTTTGATGCTGATGACCAGTAAGAGGCTTTCAGAACATGAGGCAAGTGCCATTTTTTTAGCATGTGCACTCTTCTAATGAAATTAATAAAACACCATACATGACAGACCCAGAAATTAATTTAGCGAGACCCTAGAGGATACAGGTTTAATTTCTCTCGATTGAGCAAAACAATAATAATATTCTGTATAATAATATGCCACAGTCTTGATGAAGAGAAAGTTCAGCATCGATCTTAAGTATGCCCCTGTAAAACCAGATGAGTTTGCTATCACACATTGGCTATTTAACATCCCAAAACAAAGCACCCTGAATTCATCAGGGAAGAACAAACCAGAATAAGGTGATTTCCCTTCTAGGAGTCTATTTTCTTATGCAGTAGTTGGAGGATGATTTAAGCAGCAATTTCTTTATGCTACACAGTTAGGCACACTGAACTTGGTGTCTTCCCTCAAGTTTTGTGGTCCATCGTAGTTAGGGCTTCAAAGGGAGGAGATTCATTTCAGCCAGATCCACTTATCACCAACATCAGCATTGTAGCCTTGCCTGTAATTGCGACCAGGAAGCTAAAGAAAGCAGAAAGGTCAGTCACAAACATTTCTCTTTCCACTCTTTACAGACATTTTTATAGGTATCTATGTAGTGCCTTGTGGTATCTGTAGAAGTGTAACATGAAATATGTTTTTACAATATAATGATTAAAACTCACAGAAAAATTAGTCCCTCTGAAAAAAAATCAAGCTGTGCAGTTGAAGGTGGGACCACAAAAAACACTATGCCGTAATACATGTATCATAGAATCATAGAATTATCAGGGTTGGAAGTGAGACTAGGACAAGGACATAAGATGTACCAGGAAAGCTGGACAGTCTGCAGCCTCATCAGGGAAAGCAAACTATCACTGAGAGCAAACAGAGGTGAATAGCTTTAGCATAAGCAGAGTTCTGGCATTTGGGAGTTCAGGGTGTTGTGAGTAGACCTAGAGACAAGGATCTGTTACATCCAAGACTATGAAAGGGCATAAGACACTGAAGGACACAAGCCTCTTCCTCGTAGTCCATCTAGCCAGCCAAAGGAGATGTCCCACAACCCAAGCTTTCCAAAAATGGCTCAGGAAAAAGAGGACATGCAGAGCTATGCAGACTAGGATGCAGCCTAGCCTAGATCTCTTAGCCACACTCCAAAAGCACTCAGGAAGCACTACAAACACAAAAATTCAGTGGCCAATCCATTCTACATTCAGCTTTAAAGACTTGGGAAAAGAGGCTGTTTCAAGTAGTAGCCATTATAAGGGATTACAAACGCAGCACAGAGGACTGCAAAAAAGAGTCCTGCTAGTACAGTTAAGTATCACAAACTCCCCCTACGGAGCGTATGCACTTTCTCTGCAGGCAAGGAAAGGTCTCCTCCAGGCCAAGCAGGTTGCATCAGGTCACCAAAAGCACACTTATGTGACAGAAGACTCAGTGCAAACGTGCCAACAAGGCTGTCATCAAAATAATCTCTTAACACCTTGCTTTGCAAAAGCAACACAAAATTTTAGTGCAGTTTCAGCCTAAATAAATATAAGCCAGGCTGTGTACCTGCTAGATAGGAACAAAAGGAACAGGATCAAAAGGAACAAAACCTGCCAGCAACATCATCAGTGCATATAGTAGTTACTTTAAGGGTTCAACAAAGGCACATGTAGAGCCCTGCACCTGGGGAGGAATAAACCTATGCACCATGACAGGTTAAGGGCTGACTTGCTCGAAAGCAGCTCTGCTGAGAGGGACCTGGGAGTCCACAATGAGTAAACCATAAGCCAGCAATGCGCCCTTGTCACCAAGAAGGTCAACGGTATCCCAGGGTGCATTAAGAAAATTTTGGCCAGCAGGTCAAGGGAGGTTATCCTCCCCTTCCTCTCTGCCCTAGTGAGGCCACATCTGGAGCACTGTGTCCAGTTCTGGGCTTCCCAGTTGAACAGAGACAAGGAACTACTGGAGAGAGTCCAGCAGAGAGCTACGAAGATGATGAAGGAACTGGAAGACACTGAGGCAAAGGGCTCCAGAGCAGAGGACTGCACCAGGGGATCATTCCTAAAATGGCAAAAGTGAGAAGGTAAAAGCACAGAGGGAGGGTTCCCCAGACCCCTCCCCTCAAGAGTGAAGCACCAAGGTGTACCAACTAAAGTGCCTGAGCCTGTCACTGGTAGCAGAGGGCAGCAGAGACAACACCTGTGTGAGGTGTGACCAGGTGGACAATCTGCTTAGCCTGGTGGCAGAGCCGAAAGAGAATATGGAAAGGTTAAAGCATATCAGGTAGTGTGAGAGGAAGATAGACTGGTGGAGCCAGTATATCATCCCTGAAACAAATGCAGCAGACTGGACACTCCACAAGGAGTAGAGGATCCCCTACCCAGTGGAATGCTGGGTTTTTCCATCATGCAGCAGTTTACATGGCACCAGGCCTACTGGCAAAAGATGGAGGGAAAGGATTCTCAGTTGGCAGGGCTGACTGAGAGGGCTTTAAACCAAGATCAAAGGAAGAAGGGGATGAAACCAGGCTCACTAGAGATGAGCCTAGGGGTGGCATACCAGTGTTGGAGCCAAGATCGATAGTGTATCTCACCAATGCATGCAGCATGGGCAACAAACAGGAGGAGCTGGAACCCATCATGCAACAGGAAAACTATGACATAGTCACCATCACAAAAACATGGCAGGATGACTCTCATGATTGGACCACTGCAATGGATGTCTATAAGCTCTTCAGAAGGGATAGGCGAGGAAGAAGCAGCACTGGGATGGCTCTGTACATTAGAGAGTGTTTTGATTGTATAGAGCTCAACAATGGCGAGTCAAGTGCTTATGGGTAAGAATTGGGAGAAGGCCAACAATGCAGATATCATGGTGGGAGTCTGCTGTAGAACACCCAACCAGTATCAAGAAGCAGATGTAGAACTCTATAAAAAGCTGGCAGAAGTTATGTAATTGCTAGGCTTTGTTCTTGAGGGGGACTTCAAGTTATCAGATGTCTGTTGGAAATATAGCACAGCAGAGAAGAAACATTCTAGAAGACTCCTGGAATGTGCGGAAGATAACTTCCTAACGTAGCTGTTAAGTGAGCCTATCACAAGAGGTGCCCCAGTCAACCTGCTGTTTATGAACAGAGAAGGACTGGTGGGAGATGTGGTGGTTGGAAGACTTCTTGGGAACAGTGACCATGAAATAAGAGTTCTCAGCTCTTGGTGAAGTAAGGAAGGGGATCAGCAAAACTGCTATCTCAGATTTCCAGAGGGCAGACTTTAGCCTGTTCTAGGCCAATGTACTAGGCTAATAAGGGGTCTGGAGAACAGGCCTTATGAGGAGAGGCTTAGGGAGTTGGGGTTGTTTAGCCTGGAGAAGAGGTGGCTGAGGGGAGACCTTATCGCTCTCTTCAGCTACTTGAAAGGTCATTCTAGGGAGGCGGGTGTTGGCCTCTTCTCCCTTCTGACTAGTATCAGGACTAGAGGGAATGGGCTTAAGTTGTGCCAGGGTAGGTTTAGATTAGATATTAGGAAGAATTTCTTTACTGAAAGAGTGGTGAGATATTGGAATGGGCTGCCCAGGGAGGTGGTGGAATCACCATCCCTGGAGGTTTTTAGGAAGAGGATTGATGTGGTTCTTCAGGGGATGATTTAGGGATAAGAGTAGTGTAGGGCTATCGGTTGGACTAGATGATCTTGATGGTCCTTTCCAACTGCAATGATTCTGTGATTCTGTTCAGGACACTGGTTGAGAGAGTCTCCTGGGAGACAGTCCCGAGGGGCAAAGGAATGCAGGAAAGGTGAACATTCAAGAAGGAAATCTTAAAGGCTCAGCAACAGGCCATCTCCATATGCTGTCAGGGAAGAAGATGGGCAACAGGCACAAATTGGAACAGAAGAGGTTCCATCTGAACATGAGGAAAAATTTCTTCCCTTTGTGGGTGACAGAGCACTAAAACAGGCTTCCGAGAGAGGTGGTGGAGTCTCCTGCTCTAGAGACTTTCAAAACTTGCCCAGACGTAATCCTGTGCAACCTGCTCTAGGCAAATCTGCTTTAGCAGGGGACTTGGACTAGATGATCTCCAGAGGTCCCTTCCAACTCCTATCATGCTGGGTGATTCTGTGATACTTTGGCAATTACACTAAATTGAGTGATTCTGTGGAGGAAAGAAATGTAGATACATTTCAGCCTCTAAGTCTCAAGTGTTAAGGCACTCCTGTTTGGAAAGTACTGACCATGATATGAAATACCTGAGATAGATTGGTTCTAGCTCCAAAAGCAGCATCTGCCTCCAGAACCTTTCTTCCTATCTCCAGGAATGGCAAAGAGACAGAACACAGCATTCATCTTTGAGATTCAACACTGGACTCAAGAAGCAAACCACTATGAAAAAGTAAATGAGTTTTCTGAGAGAATCTGAAGAAAGCAAAGGTGCTATAATAAAACTCTTCCTTTAAAAATAAGGTATCTGCTTGCTGCCTTTATAAATAATTAAGCACAGATCATCTGCTCATCTCCACACAAACAATGGTTTCACACAGGACCCCCTGACTCATCCTGACGATTTTCCCTTTCAGAAAACTGTAAGAGTATCCTGTTTGAGAAAGCCATCCCTGCAGCAAGAAGAAAGACTCAGTCCTGATGAAATCTATACCCAGGCCACAAAACCAGCTACTTAATCCAGGATGAAGCCTGTTGTTTTGAGTAGTGGAGGGTATGCTTTTTTTTTCCTAAAGGTCATGGAATAAGACACTTCTTTCCCTAAAACATCAAGCTAACAGAAGATGTGACCTCCTTCATGAGACATTAACCACCCTGCTTTGTCAGAAGCCATTACAAGTCATTCATGATCATTTTTTTGAAGATTTTTCATTTAAAGTTGTCTTTAATCTTTTGTCTAAGCATCAGAAGAAACCATGCAGTTCCGTAAGGAGTTACTCCTGCTGAGCAAAGAGGAGCTGCAAGATGAAAATAATGAAAATTTCCGTCACACAAATTTACAGTGGTGAGTTACTGAGGACATGAGACCTGCTGTGACCAGCCTGTATCTATTAAATATAGCCTAAAACCAGCTCTCCCTGGTCCTCTCCAGGCAGCACATAATTGGCCCTTTGATACTTCAAGAGATTCCCAGATAACTGGATTAAGCAAGGCAACAGGAGCTCTGTGGGAAAATACAGCCGTTTACAGTTCTGTTTCTGGGTAAATCTGCCCTCTTTCAGAGATATAAAATCAATCCCAACAGAATTCAACTTCATTGTCCAAAACAAATTCCCCATGTGCCTTTGGTTAAAGACATGCAATACATCAAAGTAAGTTTTATAATAAGTATTCATCCATATTCCATCGTTCACAGTAGGCCTTGGCAAGAGCGGCCAAGTTTTGGGATATGCTACAGCCAAGTTTTCAAAAGAGTCAAATAAAAAAAAAAAGGGGGGGAAGACAAATTCCCTATTACCTAGTAAGCAGAATGATGTGAATTTATGTTCTGTGCACTATTTGCACCAGGTACAAGTTACACAGATGACTTCCCAAGAATGGGCTCTTCAAAGCTCTAATTTTACAGCTTTGACTGTAGTAATAAAGCTGAACAACCAGCAGCAAGGTAGGTCTGTCCCAGAGGGGAGGAAGCTAGTGAACTTTCAGCACTTATTGAGCACTTGGAAAAATACTGAAACAAGACTCACTCCTGTTCTTGTGGTCTTCTGCCTCCCCTGCAGCTCCTCTCATGCCCATTTCCTGCCAGAACAAGCATTTGCTCAAAGTCATGAGGATCGTGGATTAAAACAGCCAAATAAAGTTTTGCACAGCGTGGCTGAATGGACAGAACAGCATGATGCCGGCAAGAAGAGGTCCTACAGTTCCCACCCGCTCGTGTCTCTGCTGCACAGTCCAAGCCAGCTCTGCAGCTTCATTGGATCATTCCACAAGCTTAACCAACCCTCTTGGCCCAGCAAGAAGCTGTTCAATCTTTCTCGTTGGGTTACTTTCTGCGGCTCTGCAAGCTCAGTCAGCCAAACACATACCAGACCACTACACAGAAGAGTGGAGGAAGCACCAGCGAAGATCTGGGATTTGGGGCAGGTGGTAGGATGTGCTTTGTTGGTGACAGCAAACAGTTAAGTTGCTGCTCCAAACTGAACCCAGCTAAAGTTCCCAGCCTGTTCTGCCCACAGGTGCTTGGCCAGTACAAGGGCAGGGATGGGAGTAAGTGGCTAGCTCAGAAGCTGCTGGTACTGCAGCCAGAAGAGGTAAACCACCCAGCCTAGAAAAGACATGATGGAAGGGAGACTGGAGCTTGCCAGTAGCTGAGAGAACACAGAGATTGACTATTCACTGTCTCTTCAGACGCCATCAAATGAAGCCAAAGGCTTGAATGACTCCTTCCTGAAGGATACTGCTGACAAAATGTAGAGGGTTTCAATGGGAAACCAGGAAAATACATGGAAGTGACTTGCATTTTCCATTACATTTGTGCATTACTATTAAGCTTCCAAGTCAGAACTATAGTGAAAATCAGCAAAGCTGCATCATTGCAGGTAGCTGGCTTATTCACAGGAACACTTCACAAGTGTTACTTTCAAAGCACATTTGAGTAGGACTGAACAAAAGATGTAACTTAAAGGCCACGTTAAAAATAATAGTAGCACATTCTACTACACAACTATTAACACATTTCCACAGCTAAGTAAAAGTAGTAGCATACATCAAATAAATCCCTTCAAAAACTCTTAAGTCCTTCACTGACATCAGCTCAAAGAAACCTGTGGAGCCACCAACAGGTTTGTCCAGCACTCAGTGTCAGAGAAGTTGACTAACACAACAAAGCTGAAACATTTTTCCCAGGAAAAGTAAGAAAAGTTGTGTTATCACAACAGCCATCTAGAAACACACTTTGCAACACCAAAATTAAACTTCTGCCTTCATGAGCTTACACCTGAAGCAGCACTCAAAAAGCAAACAGAAACAGAGATCCCAGTAGACAAGCTCAACAGCTCAAATGCATCCCTGTGGCAGGAGGCAGTATGAGCTCCTGTCAGGTCCAAGCCAAGCAACAGATTTTTCTACTCCTTGGAAATGGGAAAGATGGAGAATCAAGTCTAGGCCTGCTACATTATACTGTGAAGAACTTTAAATTGGCAGCAAGGATTATCACAAGAAGTATGTGATAAAATCCACCATGCAGAGTATAAAACCAATGAAATGAGCTGTAACCAAAGATAGAGCCAGCTCGAAGAAGTAAAACTGCTCAACTTGAAAAAAGCATCAGTAAAAAGATGAAAACAAGATCATCTCATCAGTTAAATTAAGAACTCTGCCACAGACGTGTCTGTCAAAACTATAAACATGATGAAAACCCCTATAAAGTGGTACAGGCTACAAAGTAGCAACAAACAGCTTCAGCCAGCTGTTTGCTATACACTGCAGCTGCATTTCATAGCTCCTCAAAATAATTTCAAACCAGACATGTACAGGTAGAGCTCTGAAGAGTTTTAACAATCTGAGAGGGTCTGCATTCATCAGTTTAGAGTCTTTTCTTGTTTTCCAACGTTTCAGGAGAAAAAAGATTTACTGTTTTTTCCTTCTATTCTTGTGCTGCTTTCTCCGAATGGCTGGGCTTCATGGCTAGAAGGGATTCATAAATAGCATGTTTTAAGCAACTCTGATCGAAGAGCCCCCAAAAAGAGTCATTACTCTGCAAGCACAGACTCATTCATCAATATCCAAACCTTGTCATTTAGTAGCTGTTTATAACAAGCATAATAATAGCATCTTCCATCACTGCTGTCAGCAAAGATTATTGCTTTTTCTAGTAGAAATCCTAACTTCTGGAAGTGTATTATCAGTATTTGTTGGCACAGAGCTAAAATCTAAGAGAATCCAGCAACATGTAGACTCATATATTAGCTGTTTTCAGAAAGGGTTTGGTTCCTTTGTTCTAGAGGAACCAATTAAAAAAGGAGAGGAGGGGCATAATACCCCACACACACACATTCAAGGTGTGTATGGTTTGGTTTCCAAAGGATTAGCATAGCTCGATGTTTGGTTACAGCTTGACTCCTGCCATTCTTTACTCAAAATTCTTAACGCTGTTAACTCCCATCATAGCCCAAGTAACAAGAGCACACAAAAGCTTTACTGAGTTGATGCTAAAACAATTCTATTTTGATGAAATTGTTCAATGAACATCATTCTACCCTTTGTTCCATCTAAAATATGACGGAGAAGACAGTAGAAATCTTCTGGAAAGAGTACTATCCATAAGGACGCAGCATATTTCTTTAAAGCTTAAGTATTTTGTATTTCAAACAACCTAAGTCAGCTTAAGCAAGAATTTGATTTGAAGAAATGAATTTGTGACCTACGCTTTGAACAACTATGAACACCATAACAATGCGTATCTCTAGCCTTGCTCTTGCAGGACAGCCAAGAATAAGCAACAGGGTATGGCTCAATATTTTGGTTTAGCTTTTTCCTCACAGTACCTACTTGCCTTAGTGACTATTCTCCATACTAGAAAAATAATTATGTACTTTGTTTTATCTTGGCAAACGTTAGAATGCCATTTATCCACTACAGAGTGCAAACCTACTGTAGAAAAAAGCCATGTAACTAAATCCAAACCAAATAAAGTTTTGTACTTCTAACTGTAAGTTTGCTTTCCTAACTGGATAGATAAAATGCAAAAAGCCTCTTAAAATGGCTTTCCTTACGTTACATTACTCAAGGAGCAGTGCCAGTTCCACATCAAAAAGAGCAAAAGCATTTCCCAGCAGAAAAATACTATCAGGAAACAAGGACGTTCATACACTAAGGTCATCCCAACCAAAACTGTACCACCACACCAGCACAGTTAATCACCTCAAACTGACACTATTTCACAGTTAAAGATCCACAGAGATGTTACCCCTGAGAAGCTGGAGCAAAGCAGGGAGAGTAAGAAATAAATCCAATTATTATTCTTGCAGATTTGCCAAAACCTTTTCCTGATCTAGAACACACTCTTCAATATAAGATACAAAAATGAAACTGTTGGATTTTTTTTCTTAATTAAAGTTTCCTAGAACATACAGAACAGTGGAATGGGAGCAGTTCACCTGCAAATTTTCTACGTTTCACTTAATCTCTAACAAAAGATCTTTCTTCCAAGCTATTTTCCTTGAGGTTGTTATCTTTTATTTAATAGAGGCCTGCGCCAGGGATCACATTACTACATGGGTATGAGATTAAGGGGGTTTGGGAAAGTGCTCCCACACAGAAGTTTTTTCTTTCATAGTGTTCAGTGGCCCTAGTGTCAATTTTGAAACAGATTTATTTTAATACCAGTGGAATTTTACTGTCTTTTTGACTTACATAGGTACCCAGTGTCTGGGCCAGAATGGTCTATCACCTAAAACAAAACAGACATAACTACCAAATATAAGATTTGATATAGTCCCAAGGTTTCTCAGTTTCCATCTCCAGTGCACCTGGGATAGATATCTCTGCAACAGCTCTTAACATTTTTCAAGGGAAGCAGGATAGAGAAGCTACATGTTTCTAAAGCAGAAGACAGACTGCTCTAACACTCTGTATGTACAGGATTGGTGAGAGAGGAGGAAGAGTGGGAAGGTGGGAAGAGAAGGAGATCACATGCCTATTCCCACCCTTTTCCATGCACCCTTCAGGAACAACTTTGTCTTTCCTATGTTTTCGTTATTCTTCAGGTTCTGGTCTTACCAATATTTACCCAGGCAACATTAAAAAGGGCTAAAAATAATTTTGTACAAATAAATACCTTAAATTAAATCTTTCCTGATTTATTGTGTGCCTATTTTCATTCCTTCCTGGATGCAAGAGCAGACGGGTGGGCATTACAGCTGTTAAATATCTGCATTAAAATAAGAATTAGGAAGGGATACTTGGATCCTAAAAAATGAAAACTTCAAGCCAAGAAAAAACAGCAGGAGAAAGAACATAAAAGATTGTATCAAAGAGTTACTGCGGTAACAATCACAAACATGGGAGAACAAAAATATCCTAAACTCCCCACTGTTGGCTCACCTTCTCATCACTCAAAAGCTTGCCATGTTATGGCTCTTTCCCTGCAACTACTTAAATAACTGGAGGAATGACAGACATTACACTCTTGAGGATTTCCCCTCCCAAGGTTGGATCCTTATGAAAAAGACGGAAACACAAGAGTCTGAGGGGAAAAGCATGGGATTCTCCACTCCTACAATATCTTGATGCTTCTCCACTTGCTGCTACAGAAGATTGCAGGGGACTGTCAGCTACACATTCCCCAGGTCCTTGGGCAGAAGGGAGGAGGATGAGGAGCAGGATACAAAGATGCAGCTTCACAAGGCAGCTGAGCTGGTGCAGCTGTTGTGGAAAGGTAGCCATCCCACTCCAGCCACATGCACCTACTACTTCCACAGCTCCAGCATTCACATAATGAAAATCTAGCATAGGACTACCCCAGGAACAAAAAAAAGTAGAACCGTGCTAGGTTAGTAAGCTGAAAGGACTTGCTAGAGACAGTTTTGGGAGCTGGACTGCACCTCATAGCAGTAGCTAGATCCTTGACTAGCTCAAGCACACTTTGCCTCACGGACAGCATCTCCACATTCCAAAAGCAGTCTTCCACCAAGGAAAAAGAGTGGGGAAAATAAAATGGCAGTCTTGTCTTACCTTTCAGTGGCATATTTATGTGCTTTGTTGATGTTATACGTTAGGTAGAAAAATCACATTTTGTATCTAATTAATACGGAGCTGCACTGACGAGAATGGACAAAGCAGAATCATGACTACCGCCAAATAAGCCTCTGCTCCCTTCACATGGTGAACATAGCACAAGCGTAAACTATATCACCATAGAAAAGGACATCACACAATTAGATGGTTCAAAAGAGGACAAAAAAATCATTAAGGAAAGGAGATGATGGATGGAGGTTGAAGTGTGCCAGGATCAGCAAACAGCCAGTGCATGGTGGGGAAAAACAATAAAAGGGTAAAGAAAAGCAGGGATCATGAAGATCACGATTTTACTGTAAGAGCAAAAGGACGCTTCAGATTGAAAGATGACAACTAAAACCATCTAAGAAAACCTCAGACACAAACACATGCACTCAGTGGATCTGGAAGTCATATTGGCATAGGAAGCGTCTTTGAAGGTAGTTCAAGAGTGTGAAATAAATTCTTCAAAGAATTCATCATGTATTGTCTGCTTCAACAGTAAGGTACAGATCCCTGACTTCCTTTTCTCTAATTGTGTAAGCTCCAGTAATGAAAGATACATTTTGATATGGGATTTGCCTTAGTACAAACGGAACTTCTAGATGCCTGTCTTGTCTGAAGAATAATCTGCGTGCTCAAGCATTTGGTCATTTTCTTTAATATACATCCCAGCATATGTACTTAAATCCCAGCAAACTATAAAGAGGATAGGATACTCCTTCCACTGCACACACAATCTCACCTCTCTGAAGAAAGGATGAAAAAAAAAACAACCCAACAAATCTTAGAGCATGAGATGCAAGCCCCAGTTTTTACCCACATGCTAGTAAAAAATAGCCCTTTTCCGCTTTGAGATTTCTTAGACTTCATTGGACAAAGAGGAACTGGGTTACATGAGCCAGGATCCAGGTGAGTGGGCTAGCACAAACACTTTCTGCCAGGGATGATGGCATGAGAAAGGTGACTATGCTTTATCCACTTTGTTGTCACCTGTTCTAGTGAAGGAATTCTCCACTCCAGTGTCCAATTGAACGCCAGCAAGCAATGCAGGGTCTGGTACACTTTATAAGCAAACATACTATTTTTTTTTTATTTTTAACCACAAAGCTTGCAAAAATGAAACACTGATCATTTCCTTATGATTGCCAGTGAAGGAAGAAGAGGCAAAGACTATTTTTAAAATTCCCTAGCCTTGTTTTCAGAGGTGAAGACACAGGCAATGACTTGAATACGAATGCTACAGACAGCTGCACTTTCATGCATATAGAAAAGCATGCACGTAAAAGAAGCCTTTTTTCACCACCCCTAGGAGATTGAGCAGGACTTGCCAACAGCATTTGGGAGTGTGAAGTACATAAACACATTATTTAAGTACACTGACTACACTAAACAGAACTACTTGTTTTCATCTTCTCTGCAAACACACCTGCCTAAGTGCTCCAGCTTCACAGGGCACACAGGGAGTTTTGAGCATTATCCATAGGGATTGTGCACAGTTTGAAGAAAGCAGAGAGATACAGCAGTTAAGAAAAAAAAAAAAAGTAGTCAAGTCTTTACTAGTCTGGCAGTTCCTAAAGTAATGTTGCTTCACTGAAGAATGAACATGCTTATCTCTGATCTACAGAACCTGACTAAAAGGTTACTTTTCCCTTGCCAGAAAAGCATCTTCAAAAGCTTATGAATGTCTGAACAGAATGGCTGAACCCTGTCAGATGACTCTATTGTAAAAGGAGGCAGAAAGCCACCTCCTCACATGTGAAAAGAACACTTACAGAAGAAATGTAGAGGATATGTATAAAAAAATCAGTTTCTGGTATTCAGAGCTGTATGTGGCTACCTTATTATTTTGCAGAAAGGCAGATATACTAAAGTCTTGGATTCTGAAGAGTTTTTCCTCCTCATCTTTCTTGATTGCTTCTGACTAATGACTATTTTGAACAAAAAACCAGCTTCCACCTAGAACTTACAAGTCCCCAAAAAACACCATTATTAAGCAGCGTGAATTGTATGCATGCAACTCTGAAAAGCACAGCAGTTAGCTGCCTATTGGTACAGTCAAGGATTTACGACTATAACATTTAAGGACTGACAAGGAAAAAAATCCCCTACGCAAATCATTGTATTTATGTGGTAAACATCATTACACTAACTTTAAAAGCATACATTTCCCATAAGAAAAAGTTTAAGTTCTGTAATTATACCATAATTAAGTCTTTACTTCCAAGTCATGTGAGCCTAAAATTTTTATCTGTCTTCAGATGCAAAAGTGGCAGCCTAGCCGTAACCATCCCTGCACAGACATGGGCAAGGAAACAGACTTAAAATTCCCCTCTCATTAGACCAGAAACCTAGTAGCCAAGATTTAGATGTCTAGAAGTTCATCTGCTTTTTCTACCTGCACTAGTTGGTCTCATGCTGTATTACGTCTGAATATAAACCTTGGCTAACTAAGAAATTCACACCTTCATTTGCTAAACAAAGTTGGATGAAAAAACATAGATCTTCAAAGTTTCAACACAAAGAATTTAATTCTTAGAACGTAAAACAGCAGGTGGGGCTGCCTTTGTGCTTCCCCTTCCAGCAGCTTACAGGAAGCAGGAAAACTCATCACCTTTGGCATTGGGCACCAACCCTACAGACCACCACTCCAGCCCTGAAGGATTAGAAGCACCTAACCATTCAGAAGAGAGAAAAAGAGTAGCTAGCATTGCCTAAAATTAACAAAATGCTTCATGAAACATACAACTCCTCCCTATCCCAAAGGACTTTACCACTTTCCACAGTACTTTCCTGAATTAGGCCCTAAAAACATGCCTGTAAAAAGAGAAATATGCTGTTGCACAGCTAGAGAAAACAAGGCTTTCAGAAGCGTTACCCCTAGTTCTCAGCACACATCACTGAGGTCACATCTAGCTGTGTCTCGGGCAGCCTCAGTAATTCCCAGATCCACTGCAAAGTGACATTTCAGCCAAAAAACCCTATCACTTTTGGGAGGAAAGGTGCTATCAGTACAGATGGATGTTGCATGATGGCAACATGTCATGCAGTAGATCCTTCTGGAATATCTGCTGCACAAGTACAGATGCCTCTTGGAGTGAACAGCTCCAAAACTCCTTAGCCTGACCTTGGGAGTTTTGAACTTAAAAATGTCATACAAAGAAGAAAAAATTCTGATAGGAACTTCTCAGGTGGACCAGGGCATCTTCAAAACCATTAGACAAACTCAAGGAGTACCAAGATGTTTTCTGTGCCATTTACAAGCTAGAAAGACATCTCAAATGAGGAAGAACAACGTGAACCCAGTAGCCTCTCCACTGCATAATTAGCCGAGGAACAAATTATGTTGAATATTCATGGGGACTTCTGAACTGACTATTCCAGAAGAAAACACTGGGAGTTCAGAGTTTCCAAAACAAGTCTACAAATCTGTATCTTACATTTTAATTTCAGTAAATAACAGGACCAGAAAAATGGTGGCTTTGCTATGAAAAATCACAGTTTACAATTTATATAGACCAACCTTTCTTTGTCTTCAGTGACTGCTTGAAAACAACGGCAGTGGAGATTTCAACTCAACTTGAAAATTATACCATCATCTGCAACTTCCATTTATCCAATTAGTATTAATTATAATCAGTTTCACAAATTTTCTTATAAGAATTTACAATACCTGGACCGTAGGAAAACTCAGTGTGGTGGAAGAGGACCCCATGCCAGCTAAATAGCAATAAGCGATAGGAGAAAGTCTGAAGTCAATTGGAAGCCATTGTCTCCAGAACCAGAAAGGCAAGCTGCTAATTAAAACATTGTGTGGGAGCCTGCATGAGGTGCAAGAGAGTGCTAGGCCACAATAGGCTTTGGATGTGTGCCCATGTACAGAAACACATTATTTAAAGCAACAATAGTTTTGAGAAGCAACGTAGCATTTGCACCTCCTCAGCCTACTCCAGAAAAAACACCCCTTTCCTCACATTTTATAAGCAGTCTTTTATAAAGAAGTCACCATGGGTTTCCAATTTTCTTGTTGACTCAAAGGACTATTTTAGATTTCAGAGGTCAGAGACTAATCAGGACAGGAGCAACAAAAAACAAATGAAAACTGCTTATCCTTTTGTCCACATTTAAAGATCAAAAAAGAAAACCAGCTAACAAAACAAGTCATTTGCTTCATTATTTCTTTTGTGGGGAAGCTAGACTTCAAAAAGGTAGAGATCTGGGCAAAATCCAGACCTTAATCCCTGTGCATAAGACAGACAACAGGCTGCACCCAGGACAGTTAAGAATGTGCTTACACATTGGCAGGGATGGTTGCCTGGCAGTCGCACAACTGCTCCCCTTCTAGTATTACTTACCGATCGATACTCATAATAGATTTTATCATATTCATTGCCTCCAATTGTGATTTCTGGAATGAAGCGAGGGATGGCTACAGGATCCAGCACTCCATTTTTGTCCTGAACACTGAGGGGAAGGAAAGAAAGAAAAGAAAAAGAAAGACAGAGGAGCAGTTAGTCCACATCCTGCCCAAAGACAGCAAAATAATTTTGTGAGTTTGACTAAATATTAAAGAAATACTTTTCTGTTAAATACTGCTTCCAAAGGTTTTGGCTGTTTTCCAGTTATGAACACATAGTCCTTTTCTTTACACAACTACTGTGTTTTTTTCTGCTTGCCTCCAGTTTGCTCCTGCTCCTCCATTCCCTCCCCCTGGTTCTTCCTCTCTAAAGATGCTCTGTCATTCCTGAGAGCCTTCTCCATAAGGCACCTCTAGCTTTCTGCTTTCCTATATAACCAAGGTAAACCCACTGGTTTTATTCAATCTCACACATTATCTTGCTATATCAACTTCATGTAATTGCCTGCTGTTCAATTAGCTTTCATAAATGAATTCCC
Organism: Galbula dea; assembly: GCA_013399015.1. Classification (NCBI taxonomy): domain Eukaryota; kingdom Metazoa; phylum Chordata; class Aves; order Piciformes; family Galbulidae; genus Galbula; species Galbula dea. Next base: position 46,377 of record VWZX01001710.1, read on the forward strand.
ACAAGGATTAAAGTAAGGTGGTGCTCTTCCCAAGTTCTCATCCTAAATCAATCAACACTGAGGTAATCACAGGGTTTTGAAGTACGCAGTGCCTCCAACATCCTGCCTGAGACTAACTGGGGGAAGCTTGATGCAGCAAATATGAGGATGCACCAGAAATCCATGCTGCACAGCATCAGCACTTTCAAATGCCCCCACTTGTCTGAGAAACTGCTAGAAAGCCACCTTCTGCATGTCAACAGCATACATAAAACAACACTGCCACCTATACGTATTTGGGGAAAAAGACATCCATTTGCAGTCAACAGTAATTAAATACTTAATTCAACACCTGAAACACTGCAAATTTTGTTTTCAGCGAATTGCATTTCTTTACAAATATTTACATACACATAAAGTATATGCCCTGAGCAAAGTAAAGTTAATAATATTTAAGCAATTATTTTTTTTTACCTATAGTACAAATTTTGGGACCTTTCCTCACTGCACTGAACAGTTTCAACAAGTAAACTAGTCTGCTAACGTATCCTGACATGCACACTAAAAAGTTATCCTACTACAAAGAAATTAGTATGGAAATACAATAACTGAATAAAAGCTGAGATGAAAGAAGGTAAGGCTAAGTTCCCTTTTACAAGACCTGGATGAACACCAAGATGCTTCCTACTACGACCTGAACTATCTTCACATACACTAAATGCATATTCCTCATGCTGGAAACCAGGAAAACAAACCCTCCTTTGTCTCCTCACCAACACAGTAAGAGCTCTTTTCATGACATGCTACCACTAGCCCTCCCACGGACCAGTTCTAGCCAGTGACAGCTGGAATAACCATTCCAGGACAGCTTGGAATAACCAAGGTGGGATGAAAGAGCTTGCCCAAAATGGTAATCTGATAATGCAAACAGTTTCATTTCTGAATCCCAGCATACTTCAAGAAAAGCACCTTTGCACCTGCTAATCTCCTCTCTCAGGGTTCTGCCGAGAAGGAATCGGCTCCAATACCCATTACTAATTAACCTGGAAATGAAATAAACAGGCTCTGGCAGAAAGCAGCCCTTCAGGTACCAGCTATTCATTCCTTAAATACAGTCCATCCTGCAACCAAACTTCTGATCAGTACCAACACTATGAGCCTTACTCTCCATTTTAATTGTGGAGACAGAAAAAATGAGCAATGGTCAAGACAGCAAGCTAAGAGTTTTGATCTGAACAGGACCACGTGCAGGCAATGTTTAAAGACCTTTCTGAGCTCAGGCTTAACAGCACAGCTTGTGGCAGATCCACTTGCCTACCAGTGAATAAACATCTTCACCCTTTCTTCCCACAGAAATGGGAGAGTGCTTTCTGCCAAATAGCAGCAGATGTTCTGAACCTTAGAAGTCTGTAGGAGAAAGCAGATAAAATTTGTCCAAGGATTTGTGAAGTATAACTTGACACACAAACACACAAAAGTCCAGTAGTCAACCTTTCTGCATTTAATCCATTGCTTCATGAATCTTACGCAAAGAGGTTGTGGAGTCTCCTGCTATGGAGGTATTCAAAACCCGTCCGGACGCACTTCTGTGTGAATTGGTCTAGGGAATCCTGCTGTGGCAGGGGTGTTGGACTAGATGATCTTTCCAGGTCCCTTCCAACTCCTAACATTCTGTGATTCTGTGAAAAGGCAAATGCACAGGACAATACCCAAGCACAATGTATTTTAGTTAGTGGCCAAGAGGGAAAGGCTGCTGCTCTTAAAATGACTTTGCTCTCACAACCACTGTCTCCAAAGAAACCACTGCATAACAAAAAAATGCAAACATAATGCTACCAAAGATGGTTTCAACAGCTTCAGCTCTGCTCTGTACCTTAAGAAAAAACTTTGAATACTAACTAAAAGCAGCACCCAAAGACACCTGCCACAACAATGTCTTTAACCACAACACCACATTGCTTGCCAGAACTAATTCACTGCTCAGGAGGAAGCATTTAAAGACATGTATTATGTTTCCTTGGTTCTCTCCTCTAGCACAAAATTATCACTATTTACTATTTCCTGGCACTTAACCATATTTTCTTGAAGCAGCTTTCATCATGCAGTAGCATAGCTTCCCACAGTGTGCTTTACCTACCCATAAGATTCTCCACTTACACATGAAAGTAACTTCAGAAATTGCAGTTAGATCCCAGTGGAAAACAGAAGATTTTCTCACACACCTTGCAACCAGCTTCTCAGTGATTGGTTACTGTGTTTCAGGTCTGAATCTGAGATGGGTGACATTTATTCCTCTGCTATTCACACACTTATTACCTCAGCCGGGGCTCCTGAACCCCTGCTGCAGTCAGCTTCCCTGCCTCCCATAGGTAGAGTACAACATATCATAGAATCATAGAATGGCTCAGGTTGGAAGGGACCTTAAAGATCATCTAGTTCCAACCCCCCTGCCATGGGCAGGGATGCCACATGCACTAGACCAGATCATCCAGGGCCACATCCAGCCTGGCCTTAAACACTGCCAGGGATGGGGCCTCCACAACCTCTCTGGGCAACCTGTTCCAGTGCCTCACCACCCTTTGGGTAAAGAACCCCCTTCTAATCTCCAGCCTAAATTTCTCCTCCTTCAGCTTGTAGCCATTCCCTTGTGTCCTGTTGCAATCAGACCAGGAGAAAAGTCTCTCTCCTTCTGCCTTATAATCCCCTTCCAGGTACTGAAAGGCCGCTATAAGGTCACCTCTAAGCCTTCTCTTCTCCAGGCTGAACAACCCCAATTCCNGGTTGCTCCTACCTAGATGCAGGACCTTACACTTGGACTTGTTGAATTTCATTTGATTCTCACAGGCCCACTTTTCAAGCCTGTCCAGGTCCCTCTGGATGGCATCTCGCCCCGCTGGCATGTCAACCACACCACTCAGCTTGGTGTCGTCTGCGACATATGTGACATATGTGAGTGAGCCAGCGAGCGTAAGACGCTCACAATTTTGCCCATGCTTGTGAGAGCAGGAGAAAGAAGAAATGCTTCTGACTTATGGCATGGCCACAGAGCCTAGTGGGAGAGATGGCTTATGCATCCAACTCTAACCATATTGACCTCCTCTGCTCCTGCACTCATGCAGCAGGAACAAGTCACAGCCATAAGCTGTGTTGCCCCATGCATCCTCCCTTGCCTGTCATTTTCTCTTTGCCCATTTCCTCAAGAGCTTAGCAAAGGCAGGGCAATGACGTATAGACCTCCTTCTGCCAAAGGGACTCAGAGACTCAACTGTTTGGTTAGGCAGAACAAGTATGCCATGCCCAAGGTGAACCATGGTCTCTTCCTTCTTGAACACACACACACACACACACACCATGAACACCAAGAAAGCCAAAGGAGCTTTCCAAGAAAAGCAAGTCTGCAAGAGAAGGTGAGAAGGTGCAACAACAGCTCTTCAAATCTATAAAAAGCCAGTGCAAAGAGGAAATTACAAAGAACTGTTCAATTGAAGCAGAAGTAAGGTGCTCAAGAAGCAGTTTAATAGTGCCACAAGTTTTACAGTGGCTTGAGATTTTGGGGGTCTCCGTAACAAAAAGTTTCAAAACCAATACATCCCTTGCAAGTCGTTCTCATTCTGCCATTTATAATCAGACAAAGCAGACATTCACACATTGACAGTTCTTCCCTTTGCTAAGCATGCTTGATTACACTTTTGAGGGAAATCACAGAGCTGAAGGGTCACTCTCTCCCACTCACTCCCATGCTTCCTTGCTGCAACATTTCATTTAACCAGAGCAAAATGTATAGAAAGGAAATAGAAGCCAAGCTTTGGAGTTAACAATAGTTCCAAGGAGTTCAAGAAATGTTAAAAGAACTTAGAAATTACTAGTTATTGCACATACAAGGTATTTTAGTAACAACCTCAAAGCAGACATCTGATGTCCCACCAAATACAATACTGAAGGGTTTACCACACAGGATTTGTGGCACACTAGGAGTTACTAATGAACAAAACTGATCAGGTGAGAGTGGCAAATTATTTCATGGCTAGACTGCTTCCAAATGGAAATAAGATCCCCTTTTCATCAAGGTTAAACAAATATCAGTGCTTATCTTTATATATATATATATATAAAAAATGAAATTAGCGGTGGCTTAAAAAAAGCCAAAACTTTGCCCACACAAAGTATGTTCTCCTCTAGCAAATTCTGAAGGAGCTTCAGGGTAATAACAGATTTAACCATGGACTTGTCTGATGAAGCAAGTTAAATGCAGTAAGCTCTCCCCCATCAGCTGATAAAGAACACAGGCAACATTACACAAACTACAGCTCCTCATTCCAAAACATCATTTATATTGCAATGCACGTAGACAGTCACACAATTTCACTGGTAAGGGCATGGATAAAAGCATGCTTGATACAGTGCTGTGGTAACAGAGAAAACTCCTTGAGACGTTTCAAAAAGCCAGCAGAATGGTTTCTGTTGGTCTCAGCACTTGAGAGGAAGGAAAGTTGTGAAGAGCAAACTCTGGTAAATCCTTTACATACACAAACATATACATTTTTAACCTTTTACCAAGACATGCCTTAGTCCCACAACTAGACTACAGCCTATTAGGGCAAAGGAGAGAGGACTCCAGGGCAAGGCAGGGAGTTAAAAGATATCATTATGCAACTGCCTTTTACATGGGTGCGGCTCACTGATTTGATTAGTTTACTAATTTGCATTACCAAAGCAGTCTGAGACCCTGCTGGGGTTTATGTGCCTTACATAAGTGCATCGAAAGAGTTACCCTCACCCCTGCCAATTGATTCTCTTCCCCTCAACATGCTGGTACAAGCTGAAGGTGAAAGAGGTAAAACTGCCAACAGCCAAGCCAGCAACAAAGGAGGGTTGTGACCGCAACAGCCAGCCTACGCTCCAGTGCCCAGTCAGAGCACACTGCCCCTACAAACAGCATTAGCTGAAATGGCTCAAGTCAGAATGAGTGCAAAATCTTGAGGAGGCCGTGAAGGAAGCAATTGCATATGGCAAAAACAGCTAAATACGTGCTGCAGCCTTCCAGAAACAACCACAAGAGGGCAGCATGTGCCAGCATATGGAACAGGCAGCCCATCAGAAATGCGCTAAAAAATATTCTTTCCAAAAGGAAAAATTACTATAGGCATGGGACACCTGCAAACCTGCAGAAGGCTGGGTACCACAAGCTTCTTCCTACTCGGACACTGGAATAAAGTGAGGAAAGCATCAGTTTTGATACTCATGAACCAGCACCTGAACATGGCATTTGATACTCTGGAATGCAATTCCAACCTTGAAGACGCATAGCAGACTGCCTGCAGTGTCTGTTTAGCCCTCACACACTTGTCCTCCGTCTGGCATTGGGCCTGACATGTTTTCACGAGTGAAGTTTGTGCAAGCTATGACAGGAGGCTCACATCTGTCCTGCACTTCTGGAGCTAACATAAGAAAAGACTATGTCCAAACCTACACATTTTTATAAAAGCTACAAAGGTGCTCTTCCCCAGGCTGCCCAACATTGCCCATGATTTCCTCATTCAGCTGAGCAAGGCAAGAGCACAAAATTGGCACAGAATGCATTGTGACACATTTGATCAATGCCCCAGTACTCTAGCACCAAATGAAGACTCAAAGCAAACATCAAGCACATTCATCAGACATCCGAGCACGAATGCTATCTTGGCAGTGCTATTCCGAATGCAAGGGGAAACAGCAAAACTCAAACCACAGGAGCATTTAAATTAGAAGTTTGTTGTATTGTAAGGTCTTTAAACAGCCAAACACTGTCAACAGAAGAATTAATTTTGTATTACCTACAACAAGAGCCTTATACAGGAGACCCTCTCGCCCTCCCCTAGGGTTCAATGAAAAATTGAGTCCTTAACAATGCAATTTACTCCCTTTGACAGCCGTGAAGTACAATTTTCATGTGATATCTTAATACACTGCAACCTGGTCCAGTGGAAGATTTCCCTGCCCATGGCAGGGAGTTTGGGAATAGATGATCTTTGGGGTCCCTTCCAACTCAAACTGTTCTATGATTAATTGTATGCTTTCCAGTAACTCCCTCCTACACTCTGCAATTAATCTTCCCTTAATACCTGTAACAGTGTGAAGCTACAGGAAAACAAGTGACTGTGTTTTCTTTCACAGGAAATCTGATTTCAACAGTTTTGCAGGGTCTAAGTTATCAGGTGCTATTCTTTTATTACTACACGAAGAAACCAGTTCTTAGATACTTAAAGGGCAGACGAATCGTGACGTGTTTTAGATGCCATCCCACAATGCTCTTCTGAGACTTATCTTCCCCCCTTGACAGAAGGACGAGAGAAAAGGAACATTATCTCAAATTTTAGAAGGCATTTGAGAACACCACCAAAAAGTAAAAGGCAAAGAAGCAAAAAAGTTTAAGCTGCTACTACAATGCTTATCAAAGGCAGAAAATCAGAGGCAGATACTCAACTTAAAAAAATCCCTGTTGTTTCCACTAATTTGTGAGATAAAGAAAAATATGGGAGGAATAAAATTCTAAAATTTTGTTATAAAAATACAGTAACTATACTATGCTTGCTACCTGCACATTCAGTCTAAAGATGAAGTACTAGCAAAATGTGAAGCCTATCTCACTTCAGTACAAGGTTCTCCATTAATAGCATTACAAGTGCAGATTTATTCTTTATATAGGGTTATCCAGAGAATGTTTTTTTCATCAACATGACTTCAGAGTGGCACTCCTGATGCTTCATTTGTAACACATGGATAAAAGCAAAGGTGTTCACCAAGGCACTTTACATTATCTGAGTGTCATCTCTTCACATCCAACTACACATATAATGAACTTTAACAAAAACCACAACAAAAACCCATCCTTAAACTGTTGTACTTTACAATCCTCCTTGTTATCGTGAAGAATGAACAGCAGAAACAAAGTATTTTATTCCATGAACTGGGATTAAAACTTCTATTTAGGATTATTTACTGGGAGTCAGGGGAAAGGGGGAAAAAAAAATAGAAAAAAAAGACAGTGAGCAGTCACCCAAGCTTGCTTGATTCCCTTTTTCTCCCTACGCTCTGTTCAGCCAGCTTCTTGACTGATGGAAAGATACTTAAAACCAGACAGCATAAGAAATTAGTCTAGTTTCAGAAAAAACACTTTAACCAGCCCATCTCAACAGCACCACACACAAACCTTGCTACAAGCTCTGTCAACAAGCAACAACCATGCCAACTGCATAAATGCAGTTTTAAAATAAAATGTTTTTCTGTGATCACCCAAGAAAAGAGGTGCTCACAAAAATACTTTCCTAAAGGCCACAGGTCACAGCACTTAAGAAATGCCTATAGAGTTCTTGTGCTTCATTAATGGAATGGGATCTATTCATGTGGAGTCTCTTGTCTAATCAATTAGCAGCAGCAGCAAAATGCCAAGCATCAATGTTATGAAAGTCTGCTATCACTGTTGACTTCCAACAGAAACATCAGAGTGCAAATATAAACATACCTTGAAAACCTCAAGGTTTTAACCATTTTCCCTGAAATCTGATGCTAAGTAATGTTCAGTTACTGGAAGATGCCATACTTACTAAAGTCTCAAATGGTGGAAAGAAACATCATCCTGCTCCAGCCACGGTCCCTTGTCAAACTTCAGGTACTCAATGTCTTCGATTACCTGGAATGAAAATATACAATTCACACTGAGGTGGGCTAATCAGAACATTCAACATCAATGAACATGCCCCCCAAATCAACGAAATAAAGTATATTATTGAACAAGTGACCTAGCAAAAAAGCTTCACTGCTAAAGCTGCATTAACAATGCAAATGTTTAGAGCTAACCTATATCCCAGTCATATTTATGGAGGTCCTGCCCTGCCATAAACACTGGGCAGACATGTGGAGGCCAACTCTGAAGTTCCTGGTGCTTTCAGCCTTGGTGAGAAGAGGAAGGCATGGAGTAAACGTCAGCTGAGAGACGCCTTATTTCCAAATTCTTACCTGATCCAAGACATTCTTCCTCAACCTGCAACTGAAGCTGAAAGGAAGCAAAGAAGGTACAACCCCAACTCTAAGGTAGAATGAAGAGCAATGGAACCAAATCTACATTTAATCCTCTTTTGTTGCAAACAAAAACCATCATGCTATGTAGGAAGACCAATGGGTATGTTTTTCAAAAAGGCTCAGTAACACAGTAACTGAAACAGGTCGAGGAGCAATTGTGGCAACTGCCTCTCAATGTTGTTGTGTGTGGTTCACATCACAGAGATCAAGGCATGTTTCAGTCTGGTAAACTCAAACACACTTCAAATAGCCATCCTGATGGAAATCGAAATGCTCATAATTTCATCAGTCATCAGGACCTACCCATGTATGCATGCACCCTGAGCAGAAAGGAAAGTTAAAACTCACAGCTGAGCACCCCGAACCATTCAAACAAGTAACATCAGCTCAGCAAATCATTCCTTCAGCATCCTCAAACTTATCAATCCCATATTTGAGCTTCATTTACAGCCTGGCTCCACCAGAAAAGAGATCTTTGCTAGTCCAGTGAGTAATTGCTTAACACAAGCCTTAGGTTATCACACATGACTGACTAGATCTGCATGTAACCTGAACTAGTGTCAGGAGGATGCACTTAAGGCGCTTGATGAAGCAGATATAGTACCTTGAAGCAGCTTGAGGAGTGGATTGTTACAGCTCCAAACACCACTTTTGACAGACTTTTTCCAGAGGAAAGGATAAAGCTGTGTGGTCTGGACCAAAATTCTGACGATACGTTGTTGATCCATTGACAACAAGTAAGCAGATGCCAGTAATAAAGTGAGCAACAGAATAATACAAGAAAAACACGTCTATTCTTTACTATACACTAAAACCACTATAATTATTCCTTGCAATCACAGCAGACACTGAAATCCATCTACTATCACTTAAAAGGCAAAAAAACCCTCCTATTACAAAGGAGTTTCAACTACAAAGGCCCACTCCATTACCAGTATTATGTTTTCATGGTAAGAAATAATAGCTTAGCAACATGACTGCATGATCATTTTCCATGAGGCCTTTAGATTTCTTAAAGTCTGATTTTGCTGATAGAGACTTAAAAAAATACCGTTGACATGACATCAACACAGTATATTTAAAACTTTATGCAAGTTTAGATGTTCTTTAACCATTTTTAATGTCTTAAAGAGGCAAAGTTGGCAAGTCAGATACTATACCTAAGAGCTGTCTTGGCTGGAGTTAAACAAAATTGATTTTGTTCAGTGATTCTAAGGAACTGCAATTTCTGAAATTAACAGCAAGTTTTCACAGACAGTGTCTGCTTCTGTTAGTGACAAGGCTCAATGTTTATACTTAGTATGAAGGACTGGTACACAGACTAAGGTCACTGCTAAATCTTGTGTACTCTGCAGGGGGTACAGGGTAAAAGGCCACACCTATGGGGAGGAGCAGGCAGGACAGATGACCCTAAACTGACCAATGAAGTATTCCATTCTATTTATATCAAACACAGTATAAAGCTGAGGGATCATGAGGGTCAAGGTCTCTTCTTTGGTTGCCAGCATCCAAGGAGGACTGTCTATTCTACCTTCAATCCCAATCCATGAGTTCCTGATGCCAGTTCCAGAATCCAGCTCCTGAATCTGGTCCTGTCTGCTGCCAATGCGGCCTGGGACATCCCCAGAGCCTGCAACACTGTAAGTGGTGATGGTGATGACAACTGTCATCAGGGAGGTTGGGTTCAATATTGGTTTTGTGCATATTTATATGTATTTAATTTTACCATCACTATTTTCACTGAAGAAGTTTTCTTCTTCAATACATTAGTCTCTGTCCCTTATTCCTCACTAAAAGGAGGGTCTGGTTGAAAAGGTAGAGGCTGAGGGCAACCTTGGCTGCAGTGACCATGAGATGGTAGGGTTCAGGATCTTGTGTGGTAGGAACAGGATACCTACTAGGGTCACAACCCTAGACTTCAGTAGGGCCAACTTTGATCTTTTCAAGAAACTGCTAAGGGAAATCTCATGGGACAGGGTACTAGAAAACTAAGGGGCCCAAGAAAGTTGGTTAACATTCAGGGACCACTTCTTCCAAGCACAAGATCAGAGCATCCAAACACATAGAAAATCGAGCTGGGGAGCCAGGAGACACACATGGTTAAGTCGGGAACTCCTGGGCAAACTCAAGTGGAGAAGGAGAGTCTACAGATCATCAAAGGAGGGACTGGCCACATGGGAGGAATACAAGACTGTTGTCAGAGGTTGTAGGGAGGCAACTAGGAAAGGTAAGGTCTCTCTCCAACTAAACCTTGCAAGGGAGGTCAAGGACAATAGGAAGGGCTTCTTCAAATACATTGCCCGAAAAACAAATACTAGAGGCAATGTAGGCCCCCGGCTGAATGAGGTGGGTGCCTTGGTGACAGATGATATAAAGAAAGTAGAGTTACTGAACGCCTTCTTTGTCTCTGTCTATACTCTTAGAGGCTGTCCTCAGGAGTCTCAGACCCCTGAGCCCCCACATGATGTTAAGATACTGGAGGAGTTTTCCTTAGTTGAGGAGGACTGGGTTAGGGAACAGCTAAGCCATCTGGACATCTATAAATCCAGGGGACCTGATGGGATGCACCCACAGGTTCTGAGGCAGCTGGCAGATGTCATTGCCAGGCCAATCTCCATCATCTTTAATAATTCCTGGGGAACAGGAGAGGTGCTTGGGGATTGGAGGAAGGCAAACTCCACTCCAGTCTTCAAACAGGGCAAGAAGGAGGAGCCGGGTAACTATGGAGCGCTCAGCCTCACCTCCATCCCTGGAAAGGTAATGAAACACTTCATCCTCAACTCTGTCTCTAGGCATATCAAGGATAAGGGTATCATTAGGAACAGTCAGCATGGGTTTACCAAGGGGAAGTCATGTTTGACCAACCTGACAGCCTCTTATGAGGACCTAACCACATGGATAGACAATGGTAGAGCAGTGGATGTAGTTTCTCTTGATTTCAGTAAAGCGTTTGACACTGTCTTCCACAGCATCCTTGCAACTAAACTGAGGAAGTGTGGTCTGGCTGATTGGGTAGTGAGGTGGATTGTGAACTGGTTGAAGGACAGAAGTCAGAGAGTGGTGGTCAATGGGATGGAGTCTAGTTGGAGGCCTGTGTCTAGTGGAGTCCCTTAGGGGTCAGTACTGGGACCAGT
>VWZX01001710.1:57804-68722 GCA_013399015.1 Galbula dea
AGGGGTGACCTCATCTATGCTTTCAAGTATGTGAAGGGTGGGTGTCAGGAGGATGGGGTCAGGCTCTTCTCAGTGAAGCCCAGTGACAAGACAAGATGCAATGGTTGTAAGCTGAAGCATAGGAGGTTCTGTGTGAATACACATAGAAATGTTTCCCCAGTTCAGGTGCCAGAGCACTGGAACAGACTGTCCAGAGAGGTTGTGGAGTCTCCTTCTCTGGAAGCATTCAAAACCCGTCTGGACGTGCTTTTTTGTGACCTGGTCTAGGGAATCCTGCTGTGGCAGGGGGGTTGGACTAGATTATCTTTTCAGGTCCTTTCCAACTCCTAACATGCTGTGATTCTGTGATTCCCTTTCTGTTTACATCAGGGAGGTTGGGTTCAATATTGGTTTCGTATATATTTATATATAATTTAATTTTACCGTTACTATTTTCACTGAAGCAGTTTTCTTTTCCAATCCGTAAGTCTCTGTCCCTTATTCCCTGTTTGCCTCTAGGAAGGGGAGTGGTTCACAGAGAGCATCTGTCACTCATTTAGAGACCACTCCAATCCTAACATTTGATAAAAGCACAGGAAACCTACTTTTCACAGTAAAAAATACAATGACAAATCCACTTGTTGATGGAAAAAATGTTTCGAACTTCAAAAAACACTACAGAAAACCACATCACAGACATTTAGATGAGTTTTCAAAATTATAGTTAGAAACTGCTTCTTCCTACCCAACTGCTGTAACAATTCCCCAAGCATTCAAAGATGTAAAGAGAGAAAGATTAGTTAGTTCGAACACCCGTTCATCCACCCTAACATTCTTTTCATGATTTAATTTATAAGCTGAACCTTCATCATACTTTCCATTAGCTATGCAAACGTAATTACTTCTCTACTCCACAGCAAAGCTTTGGAAACTCCCTGCTACTGCTGATGACAGTACCAATAAAGTTGCTGCTAATAGGGCTCAGAATATGTTGCAGGGAAAAAGAAAGCTGTATGCAAATCAGTTTTCTCTATTCTTATTATCGTATCAGCAGATCTCTCCCTGCAGCTCATTAACAGTGGTACCAGCGTCCCAAGCAGGCTAGAAGAACATCTTCTTAATTTAAAAGGAATACGCTGGTACTCCCTGGGAATTAGCAGCAAATGATGTCTTTAAACCTGATCACAGGACAACTTCTACTTATGTTCAGGAGAGGCCATTATTTAATAAAGTGCAAAGCATGGCAGGATTTAGAAAAAATGGTTTCCAATACCCTTTCGATAATCTTTGCAACTAAGCCAATACGAACAGCTCATAACTTCAGAACTAGTTTCACAGTGATTTGGCAAGTGCTGTTGCTGGAATTGCTGGGGAGGGTGACAAGCACCAGATGGTGACATTGCTCTTATTCATATATCTTCTGGGGACAAACAGAACAAATGTAGACTGCTCTGTCAGCTGACTTCTCCTCAAATTCCATCCTTGCAGTCTGTTTCTTTGAGCAAGAGATAGACACAAGGAGCAATACAAGTTACAACCCTACAGAGGTTCCTTCCTTTCAGGAAGGACCCCTGTCCATATACAGCACCTACAACTGGAAATTTAAGGCTAGCTCTGGGGCGTTTCACTGCTGCACTGGCAAAGGACATGGCAGAAAGCTGGTCTGATGGTAGCCTCGCATCTTCATTTTCTCCAGTTTACACAAGCTAGTGACTGAACAAAACTGATACACAATACAAAATACTATTCACAAGCACAAAAGAACTGAAATAATTTTGGTTTAAGTTTTTAAGTTATTTCCTTCCTACAACCAGCTCTCTTTTAATATCCAGAGCTTTTGGGGAAAAAAAAAAAAAAAAAAAATCAAACCCCTAAAATTTTTATTCCCAGTTTTATCCTCACATAAAAGCAGTCTGAAACACCCTACAAAGCTCACTTAGGCATTTAGTACTCTTTTGGCCACTACGACCAAAGCCCCAACCAACCTTTTTAAAAGCACACTTCAGAAACAAAAGTAATTTCTGTATGTCTGCTATAAGCAAATCAAAAGCCATTAAACATGAAGGTCATAAAATGAAGTTCCCAAAGCACATAGTAAATAATCTGCAGACTGAAGCTAGTTAACAGCTAAATATTTCTATCTATCAGCAGGATATGGGCATCTAAACAAACACCCTAGAAGCCAAAGCCAAATCCCTCCTGCCAACCCTTATTTCCTAATTGCAACTACTTCACTCCAAAGGTAAACTGAATTAGAACAGAAAGGAGAAAAACAACTTTATTCTTTGAAGTGGGAAGAGTATCAATCTCTACAGCTAACATCTAGCAAAGAAAATCATACTATCTTGTACTCTGACTTCAAAATAATCATCCTTCCTCTAGTTCAGATTGGCCTAAGCAAATTAAGAACTAAATCAGTGCATACCAATGACCCAGTGTACAGTGATGACACAAGATTGCTGAGCTTGGTAGATTTTTTTACTTGAGTAATAAGAGCTTTAGACTGACATTAAACCCTGATTTAAAGGACTAAAAAATCTCTAGCAATGTGGATTACTTAAAAAAAAAATTAAAAAATCAAGGACGGAAACAAACCGCTTTATTTTGACCACTTTAAGCCATGCTTAGAAAAGGAAGGGGAGAAAACAAGCAAATAACCCACAGTCCCAACTCTCTTATTTCTCCTACCAAACATCCTGCCCCTTCTAGAAACACTATGGTTCTCAAATCTTAACTTTTATGTTATACGGAAAAAAAAAAACTAACTGCTCAATACTCTCATTCACACCTTGACCTCAGTTTTTGTTCATTTCAGTTTGTCCTGGTTTGGGTTAGAACAGAACTAATTCTGTTATTTTATTTTCTACAAGTATTCCATTTGCTATGGTTTGGGTCAGAACAGAATTAATTCTGTCCAGTGATTGTATTTTCTAAAGGTATTCCATCCCATGAACTGGACTGTCCCTTTAAGAAACCTGAGATTCCTGAATCTTAAGGACACTGCAACCGCCCCCCACCCCCAAGGGGGAAGCCAGGGGAACGCTGGGTTTTAATGCTGGACTTTTGTTAACCGGACCACGAGGAAATGTCTCTCTCTCTCTCTGCTGGTACCTCGATGCTGCTGCAGGCTGTTGGTGCTAGCTAAGACACGTGAAGCTGCTGCTTTGGATTGCTTAAGCTGCGCTGGGTAAAGCTGATACCGCGGCTCTGCCCCTGGGAGCTGTTGCAGCACGGAGCAGTCTGCAACCTCGGTCCTGATGTAATTACTTGTATAGAGGGGAAGCGGGTTTCGGTATTTGGGTCCTGTATATGTTTATATTTGTTTCATTTATATTTAGTGTTATCAGTAAAACTTTTTTTTTAGTTTTTAACTTCCAATCCAGTCTCTCCTTTAACTGCCGTGCGTTGAGAGGTCCAGAAGTTTCCTTCTCTGACCACGACACCATTCCATATACATCATATTCAGCATAAGCTGGGGAGTCAGCTCCCCCTTGCTACAGTTCCCTGCTAGACTTCCTCTTTAAGACCTGAAATCCCTGAATCTTAAGCTCGGGCATCCGGCAAGGACCCTGCCCCCAGGGGAGCCAGAACTCGAGGTTTTGGGGACTTGGAGCTGGGAGGTGAACTCGTGGCTGGCTGCCCGAAGGTGTGCTCTGCTATCTGGGAGCTGCCTGAGCTCGCTGATCTGCTACCGGGACTTGGAGCCAGGAACGCATGCTCTGCTATCAGGGAGCTGGAATTGGGAGGTCCTGGCACGGGATGTTTGCAGCTTCGGTGGTGATGTAGTTATCATAAAAAAGGGGGAGTTGGTTTCGGTATTGGGTCTTGTATATATATAAATACGTTTCATTTAATTTTATTATTATTATTAAAGTCTTAAATGTATAATTATTATTAAAGTTATTATTATTAAAGGTTTCAGAGCCAACAGGAGTATCACAGACATGGTATTTGTTCTCAGACAACTGCAAGAGAAGTGTAGGGAACAGAACAAAGGTCTTAATGTAACCTTTGTCGACCTCACCAAGGCTTTTGATACTGTGACCAGAAAAGGTCTGTGGCAGATTTTGGAGCGTTTAGGTTGTCCCCTCCAAGTTCCTTAAATTGATCATCTCACTCCATGAGGATCAGCACGGCCAAGCCAGATACGGCAATGCACTTTCTGAGCCCTTTCTAATAACTAATGGTGTGAAACAAGGCTGCGTGCTAGCACCAACCCTATTCACAATCTTTTTCAGCATGATGCTCCAAAGGGCCACAGCAGACCTCGATGGTCAGGACGGTATCTACATCCGATACCGTACTGATGGAAGCCTATTCAACCTAAGGAGACTGAAGGCCCACACTAAGACCTTAAATCATCTTGTCCGGGAGCTGCTCTATGCTGATGACGCCACCCTTGTTGCACACACAGAAGCAGCTCTGTAGCGTTTAACATCCTGCTTTGCAGACACTGCAGAGCTCTTTGGGCTGGAAGTCAGCTTAAAGAAGACAGAAGTTCTCTGTCAACCGGCACCTCAGGAAGTCTTCTGTCATCCCCTTATCACCATTGGCGAATCAGAGCTCAAATCAGTTCAGCAGTTTAATTACCTAGGTAGCCTCATCTCCTCGGACAGTAAGATTGACGGAGAGATAGACAACAGGTTAGCAAAGGCATACGGTGCTTTCAGAAAGCTTCATAAGAGTTTGGCAAAATAAACACCTGAAGAAAGGTACAAAGATCAGAGTTTACAGAGCCACAGTGCTGTCTACTCTTATACAGATCTGAATCATGGGTCATCTACCACCACCACCTGCATCTCCTAGAACACTTCCATCAACGCTGTCTCCACACAATCGTAAACATCCACTGGCCAGATTATGTGACCAATACGTCTGTTCTAGAACAAGCAGCAGTCACAAGTATTGAGGCCATGTTACTGAGAACACAGCTCTGATGGGCAGGGCACGTCTCAAGGATGAAGAACCACTGCTTCCCTAAGATCTTGCTTTATGGTGAACCTGCCGCAGGCTGCCGCAAGAGAGGAGCCCCAAAGAGAAGACACAAGGACTCCCTGAAACAACATCTCAGCCTTGGCCATATTGATCTTCATAACTGGTCTACTCTGGCCTCCAAGAGGGAGGCCTGGAGACACACCATCTATAATGCTGCAGATGCTTTTGTGAAAGCACACAGGATCACCCTTGAGGAGAAAAGACATCGCAGAAAGAATCGTGCCTTGCAGAGTACACCATCTAAGGAGCCTTTCTGCTGTGCCTTTTGCAACCGGTCATGCCTATCTCGTATTGGCCTTTTTAGCCGCCAACGCACTTGCAACAAATGTGGGTAGAGCCCTTCCCAAATCTTAATTCGCGAAGCCTAGCCATGAATGAATTAAAGTAGTTTTAGTTTTATTTTCCAATCCACAAGTCTCTCTGCCTTTACTGTCCCCTATCTCTTCTGGCTGGCAGAGAAGGGGGTAATAAGGAGCGTCTGCCGTGGGTTTATGGTCGTCTCAGCCTCTATCTGCGACACAGCTTCTTCTCATTTTATTGTTTTTATCCCACAAATAAAAAAAAATAAATCTAAGAACATGACAGAGAACATACATGATTCAACAACATGATTCCTGAGATGCTGATCTTTCTTGCCACAGTGAATGTTTCACTGGGGTACTCTTCAGACTGAAATCTCAAGAGATTCAAGAGCTATTTGGAAACAATAATTTCAGGGATAAGGTTTACCCTCTTCAGCATTTTTTTTTTTCTTTTCCTGAAAAAAAAAAAAAATCACAGAATCATTGAATCATTTAGACTAGAAAAGACCTTTACGATCATCAAGCCCAAACATTAATCCAGCACTGCCAGATCACCACTAAAATCATGTCTCTCAGCACAACATCTATGTATCTTGAATATCTCCAGGGATGGCAACTCCACCACTTCCCTGGGCAGCCTGTGCCCATGCTTGACAAACCTTTCGGTGAAGAAATTTTTCTTAATATCCAACCTACCCCTCCCCTGCCACAACATTAGGCCATTTTCTCTAGTCCTACCATTTCTTATTTGGGAGAAGAGTCCGACCCAACTCTCACTATAACCTTCCTTCAAGTAGCTGTAGAGAGCAAGGAGGTCTCCCCTAAGCCTTCTTCTCTTTACTTTTTTCTATTTCCTTTTCAATATTTTCTGCTTCACAAAGCTTTTGCATGGGAACATGAAGATATTAGGTGCAGGCTATTGTAATGTACAAGGCAAACTAAAATCCCCCCTTTGTGGTATGCCATTACAGGCCGCAAAGGCCAGGTTCCTACAGGAGAGAAACTAGACAAAGCAGAGGGCAATTTCTCACAAGAAAGAGTTAGACAGCCTGAGAGAGAAAGTGGGAGTCAGCTAGCAGGACCTTTGCAGCTGCACACAGAGGCCTTGACAGCCTACAGGCCTTGACATCCTACACAGTCTTAGCATGCTATCCTCCCCACAGCTCACAGCGACAGTCTTTTCATATTTACATGTCTTTGTAGGGTACTGGTTTTATCACATTTATAGTTTTATTGCTAATTGTGATGCATAGTGTGCAATATCCCTTTGGTCAGTTCAGGTCAGGTGTCCCAGTTGTTTCATCCCTGTCCCCCCCAACCTCCCCAAACCTCTGCATGCTCCCAGTCTAGTTGCAGCAGGCAGAGTGAGAAACAGACAGCCTTTATGCTGTGCAAGCACTGCTCAGCAATAGCTAAAATACTGGTGCATTATCAACACCGTTCTGGCTAGATTTGAAGCACTGCAACATGGGGCTCTTGCAAAGAAATTAACCTGATCCCAGACAAATCCAGCACACTAGCAAGTGAGCACAGCAGTAACATGCTGCCTCCTGCAACACTCCAAAATGCTCGAATGTGCTTTTTTTTTTTTGAACTCCACAAAGGTAGTAGACAGTCAGAAACCTACCTTGATATGAATGCCAAAGTTGGGTTTGTAGATCTTTAGTTAAGGACTGGCTTGAAGGCTTACCCAGAGTAGCACAAAGACACATCCTATGGTCACACAAGTGCCTCCCCAAAACTACACAGAAACCTCTGCAGTAAGACAGTTGGCTACTTGCTGAAAATCATATGCAGTGCAGGTGGGTGGACAGCAGCTAGTATACCAAAACAAATGTTCTTTTACTTTTGCACCCGGTTTTGGAAAGCCTGTTACGTTTTCTCTAACTTCTCCCCTTCACAAACTAATATATTTTTCATCTCAGAGTAATCACACTGTCACTTCTGTGTGTCTCCCAGCTGATATAGGACTTAATCATATACTGCTGTACAGAGTCTGGACCTACTTCCTAAAGCAAAAAGCAATACAATCAGCCATGTATTCTTTTCCCTTCTAACAGAGGAAAGGAGAACACTAAGTAGACCTTAGAAGGGCTATCAGAGCTTTCAAACAAGAAACACGATGAAAATACTAAAATCAGCAAAAGATCTGAAAAGATTTTTAGAGCAGCTGAGATCCTTTTCCTAGTACAGAATTCAAATGAGCTTTGAGGGATTCACTGTGTAACTGTCCTCCCTAGAACTAACTNCACAGAATCATTGAATCATTTAGACTAGAAAAGACCTTTACGATCATCAAGCCCAAACATTAATCCAGCACTGCCAGATCACCACTAAAATCATGTCTCTCAGCACAACATCTATGTATCTTGAATATCTCCAGGGATGGCAACTCCACCACTTCCCTGGGCAGCCTGTGCCCATGCTTGACAAACCTTTCGGTGAAGAAATTTTTCTTAATATCCAACCTACACCTCCCCTGCCACAACATTAGGCCATTTTCTCTAGTCCTACCATTTCTTATTTGGGAGAAGAGTCCGACCCAACTCTCACTATAACCTTCCTTCAAGTAGCTGTAGAGAGCAAGGAGGTCTCCCCTAAGCCTTCTTCTCTTTACTTTTTTCTATTTCCTTTTCAATATTTTCTGCTTCACAAAGCTTTTGCATGGGAACATGAAGATATTAGGTGCAGGCTATTGTAATGTACAAGGCAAACTAAAATCCCCCCTTTGTGGTATGCCATTACAGGCCGCAAAGGCCAGGTTCCTACAGGAGAGAAACTAGACAAAGCAGAGGGCAATTTCTCACAAGAAAGAGTTAGACAGCCTGAGAGAGAAAGTGGGAGTCAGCTAGCAGGACCTTTGCAGCTGCACACAGAGGCCTTGACAGCCTACAGGCCTTGACATCCTACACAGTCTTAGCATGCTATCCTCCCCACAGCTCACAGCGACAGTCTTTTCATATTTACATGTCTTTGTAGGGTACTGGTTTTATCACATTTATAGTTTTATTGCTAATTGTGATGCATAGTGTGCAATATCCCTTTGGTCAGTTCAGGTCAGGTGTCCCAGTTGTTTCATCCCTGTCCCCCCCAACCTCCCCAAACCTCTGCATGCTCCCAGTCTAGTTGCAGCAGGCAGAGTGAGAAACAGACAGCCTTTATGCTGTGCAAGCACTGCTCAGCAATAGCTAAAATACTGGTGCATTATCAACACCGTTCTGGCTAGATTTGAAGCACTGCAACATGGGGCTCTTGCAAAGAAATTAACCTGATCCCAGACAAATCCAGCACACTAGCAAGTGAGCACAGCAGTAACATGCTGCCTCCTGCAACACTCCAAAATGCTCGAATGTGCTTTTTTTTTTTTGAACTCCACAAAGGTAGTAGACAGTCAGAAACCTACCTTGATATGAATGCCAAAGTTGGGTTTGTAGATCTTTAGTTAAGGACTGGCTTGAAGGCTTACCCAGAGTAGCACAAAGACACATCCTATGGTCACACAAGTGCCTCCCCAAAACTACACAGAAACCTCTGCAGTAAGACAGTTGGCTACTTGCTGAAAATCATATGCAGTGCAGGTGGGTGGACAGCAGCTAGTATACCAAAACAAATGTTCTTTTACTTTTGCACCCGGTTTTGGAAAGCCTGTTACGTTTTCTCTAACTTCTCCCCTTCACAAACTAATATATTTTTCATCTCAGAGTAATCACACTGTCACTTCTGTGTGTCTCCCAGCTGATATAGGACTTAATCATATACTGCTGTACAGAGTCTGGACCTACTTCCTAAAGCAAAAAGCAATACAATCAGCCATGTATTCTTTTCCCTTCTAACAGAGGAAAGGAGAACACTAAGTAGACCTTAGAAGGGCTATCAGAGCTTTCAAACAAGAAACACGATGAAAATACTAAAATCAGCAAAAGATCTGAAAAGATTTTTAGAGCAGCTGAGATCCTTTTCCTAGTACAGAATTCAAATGAGCTTTGAGGGATTCACTGTGTAACTGTCCTCCCTAGAACTAACTGAAAGGGGCCCACTACAGACCCATTCAGAATTTCAAAAAGCTTGTTGCTCTTCTCAGCAGGGGACAGCAGCTACAGAGAAGAGTTAACAATGGGGAAGCAAAAGGCTTCTTATCCCACAAGTAAACCCCCCATGAGCAAGAATGTTTGCTGAAACAAAGCAAATATATTACATTTACTCCAAGCAATAACACAGTGGAGTAAAAGGGAGCAGTGATCTCATGTTAATCTTGACATGTAATAAGAGATGGTTTATTTCTAGCAATAAGAAGGCAATTTATCTGGCTTGGTCCAGCACTAATGTGTCTGGTAAAACCATTTGGAGAAAAAAAAAATGCAGTTTAGATACCACATGCTAGCTAATACAGATGAATAACCTAGGGTTACAATGCATGCAACAGCTCTGATTATCCAGCTCTTTGCTATAACCAAATAATGACTAGCTTCTAGAAAACAGCTATTTTATTTAGGAACTTGTGCGCCAACCTGGATCACTGGATGCTGCACAATAGCAAAAGCCAACAGAGACAGACCAGCAGACAAAGTCTCAGCTGAATGCTATGGGTGACTTACCTCATAGTTAATGCCATTAGTTCCCAAACTAGACTATGCAAAGCCTTGCCTATCCCACCAGCCACTTCCAACAGGGATGCTGACTGAACAGGCAAACTCTAAACAGTCCAGTAGGGGCTAAGGGAATCCTATTCCCACCTCCCTCACACGATTTGCTTGGAAAAGCAAATCAAATTTGGAAGCATCTGGTGTAAGTTAAATCAGACAAAAGACACCAAAATTATTATTAGTGATAATCACATGGTCTATAACAGACTGCTTGCTGAGTCACGTATCCTGGCAAAAGNATTCTAGTACAGACTCAGCCAAGATCTTTGCCATAGTAACAAAAATACACGCATTAAGTAGTTAACTTTGTTATCTAGGACAAGGTGTTCTCTCTACATTTCAGTTTTGAAAGTTTTTAAAGAAAAAAATCAACATACACAGCAAAGTCTTACCTTCTCCACATCCTTTGCCTCATTTGCTGTGTACTGCAGAACTTCACTGGTCTCACTGCAAAGAGGAAAACAAAATTAATTCCACCAATACAACTGCTCTACCCATCCCTTCCCCCTGGTCCAAAACGAAGAACAAATGAAGTGAGAAGGCAGAGGCAGAATCATTACAATTATTAGAACACCTGGAGTTCTTGCAATAGAATTCCAAGTAGACCTGTAAGTTGTTTCTTTCCTTGTGGAAAATTGTTTTTAAAGGACCCTTTAGCACCTACATAGTTTCATTTCAAAAAGATTAAAAGAAATCCCACCTATTAATTTGTTTCCATTTCTCTAATGCAGATACTTGCCCCAATTGCAACTGCTCCATCTGTTTGAAGCGAAGTGAAATTTTCAACCAGCCTAACCTAAAACTTCCACAGAACTTACATTTTATAAGTAAATTAAGATCTGCGGGTAATTTTTAAGTGAACACATTAATTCTTCATTGTTTACTAAACCTGAACTAAATGAAGCAACACAAGGCAGGCAGTAGGGTCTTTAAAGTACAAAAACATCTAAAACAGGTAACAGCTTCCTGTTATGGTTTGGATTAGAACAGAATTAATTC
>VWZX01001711.1:0-11849 GCA_013399015.1 Galbula dea
TCCCCCCCGCTCCTCTCCGCCGCTCTGCTGCAGGGCGCTGCGCTCATTGGTCCGCAGCCGCTTCCGCTATTGGCCCGCGCGCTGTCACTCAAGGCTGTCGCCGCCCTCAGCCCCACGGCGGGCGCTGATTGGCGCGTCCTGCCGTGCCCCTGTGGCTTGGGGAGGGAGCGGGAAGAGGAGAGGGTCACCGGTTCGAGTCCCGCTTCCGCCACCGCCGGGGGTCGAGGGGGCGGGTGGTTGCAGGGAGGGCGGTGCACGGTGCGGCCTTCTATTTCCTCACCACCCGGAGGGAGAGTGTAGGGGCTGGGCCCTAGCGTGGTGGCATGTCCGTGCCCAAGGTTGCAGGGAGGTGAGGAGCCACCCTGGGAGGGAGCGAGGCCTCCAGGTCGGAGCCTAGGGTGGTGGGGAGGACTCGGGGGAGGGTGTAGGGGCCAGGGCTGCTCCTGGGGAGCTGCTCCCACCACCTTCCAAGGGGCTGTGGGTTCGCACGGGTGCTCGAGGTCAGGGTGGTGGCTGGGCAGGGGCAGATGCTGGTGAAATGGCTTCGTGTTGGGTGTCTGAGTTAGCTGCCATTGGAGGAAATGTGGTTTGGACAAGGTGAGAGGTGAGGAAGTGGCTTCAGAGCTCACCTGAAGGGTGAGGAAGGCCTGTTGCCCACTGCAGCTCTCCCTGGGTGAGGAGAGCTATAGCAGGGGTTGGAGCAGCTTGTCCTTGCTGCCACCTTCCACAGCCTCTGTTCATAAGCACTCTGCAGGGTCTCTCCCATAGCATGGCTGATAGATACCACTCTTCATTCTCCTGGAGCTGTGTCAGGCTGACAAAGTTCTTAAAACTCCTCCAGTTGCTGGGTAGGAATCCTCTGGAAAGGCAGGAGCCATTGCAATTACCAAAGCAAGAATGAGGAACAGGAGTCTGCTTGTTAGTAGGTGTGTGTGTTCTCCCTCCACTATGGGGCAATCTCCAGGGAGATTGTTCCCACCCCTCCTGAAATCTGTATGGGATTGCTGTTGTCAGCCATGTGGCTTGCTAATTGCAGCTCACAGAGCTTGGCTTGATGGAAGTTTGCTGGTCAACAGCAGGTGAAGATGAAGCAGCTTAGAAGGCCAACAGCATCCTGGCTTAGATCAGCACTAGTGTGGCAGCAGGGCTAGGGCAGGAATTGTCCTCCGGCACTGGGAGGCCACACCTCCAATCCTAGGTTCAGTTTTAGGCCTCTCACTCCAAGAAGGACACTGAGGTGCTGGAGTGTGTCCAGAGAAGGGCAGTGAAGGTGGGGAAGGGTCTAGAGCCCAAGTGTTGTGAGGAGCAGCTGAGGGAACTGGAGGCTGTTTAGCCTGGAGAAGAGGAGGCTCAGGGGAACCTTTCTCACTCCAACTCCCTGAGAGGAGGTTGGAGCCAGGTGGGGGTTGGTCTCTTCTCCCAGGTGACTAGTGATAGAGCAAGAGGAAATGGCCTCTTTTTGTGCCAGGGGAGGTCCAGGTGGGATATGAGGAAAAATTTCATCCCAGAAAATGTTGTTAGGCCTGGCCCAGGCTACCCAGGACAGTAGAGTCACCATCCCTGGAGGGGTTCAAAACAACATGCACTTGGTGACATGGGTTAGTGGCATGGTGGTGCTGGGTTGATAGTAGGACTTGATGATCTTGGAGATCTTTTCCAACCAAAATGATTCTGAGTAATGATTGAATGAAAAGGCCAGTTGCTGATTTCCCATGAGGGGCCAACTCAGGTGACAGAGCTACACCCCTGTTCCCTCCCACCTTACCCCTGTTTGGGATGTCCTGGGGCAAACCCCCTCAGAACACCAGATGCCCTGCAGCAGGGAAGGGTGACTTCACACTGGGAGCCTGCTTGGCTATGTGAGCTGGTGGATGAGAAGCTCAACATGAGCTGCCAGTGTGTGCTTGCAGCCCAGAGGCCAACCCTATCCTGGGCTGCATCAAGAGAAGTGCGGCCAGCAGGTGGAGGGAGGTGATTCCACCCCCCCCCACTCTGCTCTCCTGAGCCCCCACCTGGAATATTGCATCCAGTTCTGGAGCCCCTGTTCCAAGAGGGATATGGGGGTGCTGGAGCAAGCCCAGAGAAGGGCCAGGAGAATGATCAGAGGACTGAAGCACCTCTGCTACGAGCACAGACTGAGAGAGTTGGGGTTGTTCAGTCTGCAGAGGAGAAGGCTCCCAGGAGACCTTCTTGTGGCCTTCCAGTATCTGAAGGGGGCTACAGGAAAGCTGGGGAGGTCAGACAGTGATAGAACCAGGGGAAATGGGTGTAAGCTAGAGGAGGGGAGATTTAGGTTGGATATGAGGAGGAAGTTCTTCACTGTGAGGGTGGTTAGGCAGTGGAACAGGTTGCCCAGAGAGGTTGTGGAAGCCTCATCCCTGGAAGTTTTTAAGGCCAGGCTGGATGGGGCCCTGGGCAACCTGATCTAGTGGGAGGTGTCCCTGCCAGGCAGGGGGGGTGGAGCTTGATGATCTTTGAGGTTCCTTCCTACTCTGACAATTCTGTGATTCTATGCTCGAGCTGAGGAGACAGAGCTTTTTAATGAGGAGAGGAGGAGGAGGAGGAGACACTACTCCCTTCTAGACACCACAGATGATTGGAGGCACACTTGGCAGCGAGTCAGCCCCAGCTCCCTGCGTTCTGTTCATTAAGGAGTGACTGTCACTTGGAGCAACATGGAGAGAGTGTTTGGAAGGCTGTGGCAGGATGTTAATGATTGCCTGTGCCTTTGGGTGGAGGTGTCCTCTGAGTGGAGATGTCCTCTCTCTCCCTCCTTGCTGCCACTCCTGGAACATGAGCTGGATGGGTTTACAGTGTGACTGGGCTCTGGGGTGAGGGTTGCCCATGGTGGGAGGCACCCTTGGGGCTGGATGCTTTGCTGGAGAGCCACACTGAGCACCAGAAACCATTCCCCTTCTCTAGTGGTTTTATTCCTCCCCTGTACAAGCCTCTGCAAAGCAGTGTGGAGAGCTGGTGGGATGGGTCATGGTGCTGGTGTCCTGCCAGCTCTTGCCCTGTGCTCCTCTGCTTTCTCCTGCTGTGTCAGCCCACGGGTGAAGTGCAGCTGGACAGCCCAGTTGGGGAGTGGCAGCAGTGTGGGATTGCAGAGCAAGAGAGGTTTGAGTGTTGCTGAGGGCACCTGGAGAGAGCTTGTGGTTAGCTCTGCTCAGGTTGGGACACAGCAGCCTGGTGCATCAGTGCTGCAGCCACCTTCCTGCTCCCATCCCATGACCTGGCAGAGCTGATGCCCTTCACCTCAGGGTCAGACAGTTAGGAGTCAATACAAGGACACTGAGGGTGTCCAAAGAAGCTGGTGAAGGGTCTAGAGTACAAGTGTTGTGAGGAGCAGCTGAGGGAACTGGGGTTGCTTAGCCTGGAGAAAAGGAGGCTCAGGGGAGACCTTCTGTCTCTCTCCAACTCCCTGACAGGAGGTTGGAGCTAGGTGTGGGTTTTGTCTCTTCTCCCAAGGAACAAGTGGCAGGACAAGAGGAAATGGCTTCAGGTTCTACCAGAGGAGTTTTAGGTGGGACATGAGGAGAAATATCTTCCCAAAAGAGTTGTCAAAGCCTGGCCCAGGCTGCCTAGGCCAGTGGTGGAGTCACCTTCCCAAAGCAGTGGAGATGTGGTGCTGAGGGCCATGGATTAGTAGTGACCTGGCAGTGTTAGGCTAACAGTTGCACTTGATGATCTCAAAGTTCTGTTCAAATCCAAATGATTCTGATTCCATTTATTTCCTCCATCTTAACCTTGCTGTTTGCTACCAAACTTCAGTCTCCAGGGGTTTATCTGTTCAGAAGATCTCAGCTTTAGCAGTCCAGCTGACAGAGGAGACCACATTTGATCTGGGAAGGATTTGTGAGGCTTTGGGTGGTTGTTTAAATTCTAGACATGGCCTCATGTGATGACAGCTTTTACTTTTCCTCAGCAGCACTGTCTGGGAGCAGCTCTGGGGCTATTGAAGAGGAGATTGGACTGAAAACTGGGGTTGGGAGAGATGCAGGGAGCTCTGGGAAACATCTTTGTCCCTGCAGTGTTAAAAACAAGGGAAAGTTGTGTCTTGGGAACAAAAAAGCTTGGAGAGCAAACTGGGCTGCCTGGGGATTTGGTTCAGAGGAGAGAGACCTGGTGATTTCCTTTCCTCTCCCCTGCTGTGACCCAGAGCTCCCAGCAAGCAGCTGAGCAGAATTTAGGACAGCAGACAGGAGACTTCCATCCCCAGCAGCACCTCAGGAGGTTGTTAAATTCCCTTTCCCTCCCCTCCCTTGTTTTGGAGGTCCCTTGTTTTTCATGGTCTTTGGGCAAGTGGCATTCTGAGTCCCTTCTTTTGTTGTTGTTTCTTTGCTGGGAAGAGCTTTTTCCTCCCCAAACTATTTTTAGGTGAGAGAAGAAATGAGGACATTAGGCTTCTGCATGTGTGATGAGGACTTAGTTTTCTGATGACTGGTTCTAATCTGTTAGGCATATTCCTGGTTTATTTTCTTCTTTCAGGACTTGCTCTTCTCAAGCCAGAACTCTAAATGCATGTTCCCAGTGCTGAGGTCTTGGCTGTAGCCCAGTCATTGACCCTGAGCTGAGGAAACCTTTCCAGCAAGGGTCCAAATAAGGCTGCTTGCTACTCAGGGTGTTAACTGCTGCTGGAAGCTGGCACCAATTAAACCTCGATGCTTTTCTTGGGGTCAGCCTTCTGAAAAGCAGGGTGAGGTGGTGTCAGCTGGTGCAGGAGGGCTGCAGAAAGCAAGCAAGAAGTGAGCTGGCTTCCTTCCCAGCTGAAAGCAGGGAATCATTCTGGTTGGAAAAGCCCTCTGAGATGATGGAGTCCAAGCACCCACCCACCACTGCCATGCTAACCACTAAGCCATGGCCCCAAGCACCACAGCTCCATGGCTTTTGGAGCTCAACACATGCTCATCTCACAAGTGTCTTAGAAGGACATGAGGGCTAAAAATCATTCTGGTGGGTGTTGTCTTGGGGTGCATGAGGAGGAGTGTGACCAGCAGGTTGAAGGTCTCCTTCCCCTCTGCTCTGTGAGGCTACATTTGGAGTCCTGGGTCCAGTTCTGGGCTTCCCAGTTGAAGACAGACAAGGAACTTGGAGAGAGTCCAGCAGAGGCTAGGAAGATGAGGAGGGAACTGGTTTTGTTTGCTTTAGCTTAAAAGTCTTCCTAATGAATTTAAAGTTGATGTAAGCCTGATAGTTTTGTTTCTTTTTTAGATCACACCCCCCCCCCCCAAGTCTGCAAACCTTTTGCTCTGGCTTAATGAAATCTTAGTTTTAAAAATGCCATTGTAATGAAGTTGAAGTTGTGCAGATCTCTTGTTCTCCCAGGACTGCCCAGCATGCACTGCCAAGCAATCACAAAGTGCTTTGGCTTGGGAGGGACCTTCAAAGGTCACCTAGTGCCTGCAGCCAGCCCCAGCCAACCTGACCTTCAATGGTTCCAGGGCTGGGACATCTCCCACCTCTCTGGGCAACCTGGGACAGGCTCTCACCACCCTCAGCCTAAAATATTTCTTCTTTCTCTCTAGTCAAAAATCTCCTCTTTGAGTCTCAAACCATCAGCCTTTGGCCTGTCCCAACAGTCTCTGATAAAAAGTCTCTGCTCATCTTTCTTCTAGGCTCCTTTAGTTACTGCAAGGCTGCAGTAAGCTCTCCCTAGAGCCTTCTCTTCTCCAGGCTCAACAACCCCAACTCTCTCAGCCTGGCCTCACAGCAGAGAGCTTCCAGCCCTCAGATGATTTCTGTGGCCTCCTCTGGCCCTGCTCCCCCAGCTCCATGTCTGTGCTGTGCTGAGGACTCCAGAGCTGGCCCCAGCACTGCAGCTGAGGTCTCCCCAGAGGGCAAAAGAGAAGCAGCATCCCCTCCCTGCCCTGCTGGCCACCAGGAATGTTCACCCTCTTTTTGGTGATGACCAAGTGCTTGCTGATGGTCACTTCCTTCTCTCTTCTGAGAAAGTATCCAGGAGTATTTCCTTCTAGGTCTTGGATGTGAGATCTGGATCTCACATGGCCTCAGCACAGCCACTTTAATGAGCTGGAGCTGTAACATGCTCCTGTGCTTGCTCTCCACTGCTGTGCCATTTCAGGGAGTTATTATTCCCATTCCCTTAGCAGAACTTCATCTTGCTTGCAGGCTGCTGAGAAGTCCCAAAATAGCCACAATTAATCACAGGAAATTTGTGTTATTTAGTTTTCTTCCAGATAACTGTTTACTACAGCAGATGTTCCAGGAATAAAATGGCAAAAAAGATCAGGGATGGATATCTGGGAGCTGAAGGGCCTCTTGCAAGCTCCATCTCTTGCATCAGTAGGATGGCCAGAGCTGGAAATGATCCTTTTAGAAGGGAAGCATCCTGAATTCCCCCTTAAATCCAGCTTTGGTTGGCTGCAGTGTGCTGTAGGGCAGTGCACTGAGCAGTACCTGGCTCTGCCTGTGCTCCAAGGCTTGATCCTCTCATCCCCTTCACTGCTCCTCACTACTCACTTGCTGAATGGACACAGAGTTGGGGTGTCCAGTGCACACCTTGGGGGAAGGTGGAAATACCTTCCTTTTCCCTTATGAGATGATAATGGGCATGGAATGATGGAGGGGAAAGGGTTGGAAGGAGGTATGGGAAAAGGAAGTAGTTTAGGTGCTGGAGTGTGTCCAGAGAAGGGCAGTGGGGTTGGGAAAGGTCTAGAGCCCAAGTGTTGTGAGGAGCAGCTGAGGGAACTGGGGTTGGTTAGCCTGGAGAAGAGGAGGCTCAGGGGAGACCTTCTCACTCTCTGCAACTCCCTGAGAGGAGGTTGGAGCCAGGTGGGAGTTGGGCTCTTCTCCCAAGGAACAAGTGATAGAACAAGAGGAAGCAGCCTCAAGTTGTGCCAGGGGTGGTTTAGGTTGGTCATGAGGAGAAATATCTTCCCAAAAGGGCTGTCAAAGCCTGGCCCAGGCTGCCCAGGGCAGTGGTGGAGTCACCATCCCTAGAGAGGTTTAAATGCCAGGGAGATGTGTTGCTGAGGGCCATGGTTTAATGGTGACCTAGCAGTGTTAGGTTAATGGTTGGACTTGATGATCTTGAAGGTCTCTTCCAACCTTAATGATTCTGTGATTCTCTGAAAATGTCAAGCTTGCAGAAGCTAGAAAGAACCAGAATTAGTGTTAATTAAATCAATGCTAATTAAAACCCACCAGGCTCTTTTTTTTCCCTGGAGTTCTGTGAAGCTATTTTGTTTAGTTGTGGGGTTTTTTTCTGTTTTTCAAGTGCAGAACAGGGAAGAATAAAGCAGAGAGCTTGGTCAGCAGCTGAGGACTGGCTGTTGCCACAGGAGGTGGTGGCCACCCATCAGAGAGGGATTGCTGCCTGCAGAAGCAGTATTGTAAGCAGAAGCAAGTGCTGTTTCTCTTGTGCTGGGTGGATTCAGCAGAGAAGAGCCAGGCTGTTCCCTTAAGTGCTGCCAGGCTGTGATGAAATGCCACTCTGCTGCTGCTCTTTATTTAGAGTGTTCCTCAGCATTGCCAGTGCCAAAGGAGCTTTGCCTGTGGGTGGCTGGGAAGCACCAAGGCCAAAGGGCTCCTGAGAGTCAAGAGCACAGCAAAGGCCATGAGCTGGGTCCTTTCTGTGCCTGCTTCTCAGGTGGGAAGGAGCCATAAGAGAGAGAGCAGCTGCTGGACCAGGCTGCCCTGGGTCCTTTTGGCCCAGAGGAGAGTTCAGGCTGCAGTAGAGCAGTGCTGGTAGTCAGCCTACATCTGCATCCAGATGAAGGAATCCAGACTGATGCTCAAGTGATGAAGTACATGGAGATGGTTGCTCTTAGTCTATCAGTATTCCATGGGCTGGTGCTTTGGGCTTGCCTAAAGCCAGGTTTTATTTTCACATCCTGAGTCTAAACTGTTCTCCTTTTCTTTGGAGCTGCCCATGATCTCTCTAGCCTGTTTCACACATCTCCATCCTTCACACTCTGCTCTCTGGATTGGGGCTGACCTGCTGGAAAGCAGCTCTGTGGAGAAGGACCTGGCAGTGCTGGTGGACAAGGTCACCATGAGCCAGCAATCTGCTCTTGTGGCCAGGAAGGCCAGTGGTCTCCTGGGGTATATGAAGAAGAATGTGGCCAGCAGGTGGAGGGAGGTTCTCCTCCTCCTCTACTCACCCTGGTGAGGCCACATCTGGAGCACTGTGTCCAGTTCTGGCCTCCCCCAGTTCAAGAGAGGGTGAGGTGGGTGCCAGCAGGACTGAGGATGGGCAGCACAGGGACCATGTTAAAGGCACTGCAGGGTGGGAACTCCTTCCCCAGCATTGCTGCTGGGAGTGCTTGGGTTGTGGTGGCCCCAGACATTTCCCAACAGCCCCATAGGGACTTTTTGGGGGGAAAATAAAGGATTTTTTTGCAGCTTGATAGTATCCTTTATTAAAGCATCTCTCTAGTGCTGCTATTAGCAGGGCCCAAGGCCTCCTTTCCTTTCAGCCTTCCCATCACAAATGACCATTGGAGAATTTCTGTGGGATTTCATTGTGGTTGCTACTTAGCTCTGCAGAGGAGATAAAACCTTTCTCTGCAGCAGGTGGATGACAATTTCTAACTGAACCCACTTGCTTGTTTTCTGTCCTGTCTTCCAGACCTCATTTTATGGCAGATTCAGGCACTTCTTGGACATCATCGACCCCAGGACTCTCTTTGTCACTGAGGTAATGTAGATGCTCCTTGTTTTCTGGAAGTACTGTTTATTAGCCAGGTTTAGATGAAAACCAATTTCAAGCAGCAGTAATGAAGGCAGGTTTCCAGTGGGTTTGTGTCTCACAGTTGATTGATCACCCAGCTGAGCTCTGTTAAAGCCCTAGCAGAAACTTGCCTTGCATTAGCCATCAGGGAACCCACACCTGTCAGCCTCCTGTCTCCCTCTAGTAACTGGGGAGACTCTGAACTGGTTTCAGGCAAACTTGCTGGTGATGCTGGCTCCTCAGAAGGAAAATGGCTACAAGGAATAACATGCAGGTGAGTAGGTGAGAGAAGAAATAGTCCTGGTGGAGGATGTGAGCTGGGAGGGCTCTCATGGCACCTCTTCAGTGGCTCCACTCAAGAAGACCTTTTCTGAGCTATGTTGTGGGCTTTTATGACCCTGTTTGTAACAGGCTTTTGGCTTTCTGACCCAGTTATGTTTCATTTAGTCTTGTCCAGCTTTGAATTTCTCTGCTTTCATGAAATGGTGACTGATGGTTGTGAGGAATCCTTTAGAAGAAGTTTCTACTGGTGATCTGAAATTCTGCCTGTTGGCCAGAAAACTTCCTGGGGCTGGAGCACCTCTGCTGGGAGGAGTTGGGGTTCTTCAGCCTGAAGAGCACTCCAGGAGACCTTAGTGCAGCCTTGCAGTACTTAAAGGGTCTAGAAGAAACATAGGGAGAGATTTTTACAAGGACATGTAGTAAATAGGTGAAGGAATAACAGTTTTAACCTGAAGGAGGTGAGATTTGGACCTAGGTATGAGGAAAAAATTCATCACTGTGAGGGTGGTGAGATGCTGGCACAGGTTGCCCAGAGAAGTTTTGGATGTCTCAGCCCTGGAAGTCTTCAAGGCCAGGTTGGATGAGGTTCTGAGCAACCTGGGCTAGTGTGTGGTGTCCCTGCCCAGGCCAGGGGGGTTTGGACCAAGATGATCTTTGATCCCTTCCACCTAGCTGAATGGACACACACTGGGATGGTGGGAGGGAGAAGGACCTGGTGCAACATGAACTGATCTTTCTTTTGGGTCAGCTCAGTGTTTCCAAAGACACAAGGCTGAGGGGTGCCATGGCATTCATTTCAAGTGCCCTTCTCCCCAGAGAGCTGCAGACAAGGTCACTTGGCACTGGGCAGCTTTGCAGAGTTGGGTTCCATCAGCATGGGATTTCCAGCCTGCTGCTTTGGGACAGGATGTGCTCAGGATATTTGAGGAGGAACATGGGTCCTGGTTCTTCTGGAAGGACAGAAGCAGGTGATTCTGCTCCTCTTTTTGGTCCATTTTGTTATGTCTCAGGTTGTTTTCTTTTCCTCTTTCTGGAGGAGAAGTCTGCTGGGTGGATGGAGGTCATCCCTCCAGTTCTGTTCAGTTTAAGTGTCTCTCCTTTTGGGCATGCTTCCATCTTCTCATGGTGATCCTCACCTTTTTCAAACCTCATTTTTTAAGCCTGTAACATGTCTATGCCTATAGGGTTTGGGTATTTTCAAGCTGTGCCCAAACTGTCAACACCCAAGCACCTCAAGCAGTTGCAGCCCCCAGACTGAACTCCAAAAGAGGAGAGAGATTTGGTGCCCTCTTATGGGATCCAGTAGCATAGATCTGAACTTCATGGTCTTCAGCAGTTACTTGGTGGCTTTCCAAGGAAGGAAATGCCCTCTGTCCATTTCCTTTGGGAGTCTGGATTATATGGTAGTCATGTTTCTGTAGCCCTTCTGCAGCACATGCCATGAGGTCCTCATGAGCTCTGTTTCTCTAGAGAAGACTCTAGGCAGGGTAGACATGGACACCTGAGGTCATGGGAAGCACTTCTCAGAGCACAAAAGCTGCTTTGTGGCTTGTCCTAGTTGCTGTGCTCTGCATATCTGGTCTTGTATATGTATAACTAAAAGCTGTTTGGTTTCCTTGGCTAATTTAGGTGGCAAATCACAAATCTAGGAAGGGTTTGATGAGAAAGCAGCTGCTGACAGAGAGCTCCTTCCCCCTGACAGATGGCTGCATCCTTCAGGCCCAGGGTTCTCAGGGAACAAATAAATCACTGCTTGTCTTGGAGGAGCTTGCTAGCAAATGGCAAAAAACCCAGTGGATAAATGAGTCTGTAATGAGAATGGAGTTAATCCCATGGGAAATGCTGGGAAAGGGAATAATATCATGATATCCTAGTGGTGGCTGTGCTTGGAGGAAGGCTGGAGTGATCCCTCTGAGTGGGGGAAGCCAAGCATGGTGTTAGCAAGTGGAATTTGTCTCAGTGACAATCTTTTCTTATTTAGTCTTCAGTGGAGCAGATTCTCCACACAGTTGAAGCCTTCCTTGTCTCTGAGAGGTGCTTAAGCATTCATCCTCAAGGGATGCATGCTGAGGACTGGGTTTGGGTTTTCTTTTAGAGTCACAGGATTGTTTTGGTTGGAAGAAACCTTGAAGATCATCAAGTCCAACCATTAACCAGCACTGCCAGGTCACCACTAAACCATGGCCCTCAGAATCACATCTCCAGGGCTTTTCAAGCCCTCCAGGGATGGTGACTCCACCACTGCCCTGGGCAGCCTGGGCCAGGCCTTGGCAACCCTTTTGGGAAGAAAATGTTGTTAGCCATACCTTGCAGTCTGTGAATATGCAGAAAGCAAGAATGTGCTTGTGTGAGGCATGTGGTGGGGCAGTGGGAAGCCTGTGGCTCCAGTTCTTTCTTTGGTGGGCTCTGGTAGGGTCATTATCTGTATCAAACATACCTAGCAGTGTTTCTCAGCAAGTGCTTCTGGTATTGAAACAAGGCTCAGTGTTGTGGCCAGTTCTCTCTGATATCCTCACTGATCATTGGGGGAGGGCATTGAGTGCACCCTCAGGAAGCCTGCAGATGGCACCAAGCTGGGTGGGAGTGTTGGTCTGCTGGAGGGCAGGTGGCTCTGCAAAGGGATCTGGCCAGGCTGGATCCATGGGCCAAGGCCAATGGGATGAGGTTCAACAGGGTCAAGAGCCAGGTCCTGCACTTGGGTCACAACAAGTCCATGGACATTCCAGGCTTGGGGCAGAGTGGCTGGAAAGCTACTCACCAGGAAAAGGTCTGTGGGTTTGGTCAACAGCAGCTGAAGATGAGGCAGCAGTGAGCCCAGGTGGCCAAGAAGGCCAACAGCATCCTGGCTTGGATCAGCACTGGTGTGGCAGCAGGG
>VWZX01001711.1:11879-34864 GCA_013399015.1 Galbula dea
CTGGGCTGGGCACTGGGGAGGCTACACCTTGAATCCTGGGTTCAGTTTTGGGCTCCTCACTCCAAGAAGGACACTGAGGTGCTGGAGTGTGTCCAGAGAAGGGCAAGGAAGGTGGTGAAGGGTCTAGAGCCCAAGTGTTGTGATGAGCAGCTGAGGGAACTGGGCTTGGTTAGCCTGGAGAAGAGGAGGCTCAGGGGAGACCTTCTCACTCTCTGCAACTCCCTGAGAGGAGTTTGCAGCCAGGTGAGGGTTGGCCTCTTCTTCCCAAGGAACAAGTGATAGGACAAAAGGAAACAGCCTCAAGTTGTGCCAGGGGAGGTTTAGACTGGATAGCAGGACAAATGTCTTCACAGCAACAGTTGTTAGGCATTGGCCCAGGCTGCCCAGGGCAGTGGTGGAGTCACCACCCCTGGAGGGGTTTCAAAGCCCTGGAGCTGTGGTGCTGAGGGCCATGGTTTAGTGGTGCCCTGGCAGTGCTGGTTAATGCTTGGACATGACCATCTTAAAAGCCTCTTCCAATCAAAAGGATTCTTTGAATCTAAGACACTGCCTTGGTGTCAATACTGCATGAAGCCTCTAAAGAGGAGGTTTTCTTGGGTGCTAATTCCTGTCAGTTCTGACCTTCTAATGAAATCATTTCATGGCAGGTGCAAATGTGCAAACCTCTCCAGTAATCAGGAGATGTGTCACCTTGGTGGGCAAGGCTGATGGGTCCTGCAGCTGAGAGCAGGAGAAACCCCCCCATGGCTGTAATGCCTGCTTTCAGAATGTGTGAGGTTCAAATGATTGGAATAATACTTTTAATTGCTCTGTAATTAAGATCCCCTGGGAGAAGCAGTAGGGACCAGCAGATATTTTGCTAGGGCTAACTTAGCCTGTCTGCCATCAGCCAGGACAGGCTGTTAACACTCTGTGGGAAGCTTCTCATGGGGAAAACTCTGGGTTCTGCTCATAATTCCAAGCAGAAGTGCAAGAAGAATTGAAGTGAGCTCAGAGGGGCTGTGTGGTATCTGCTCCTGCTCCATCTCATTGTTCAAAGCAGAGCTCTGCAGAGCCTTGAGCATCTTGCCTTCCCATATTTGGGTTGCAAATGGAAGCAGGATTAGATGTATGTTATTTATATGAATGCTACCTTCTTACTCAGCAGATTGACTGTCTGTGTTTATTCAGTGTCACATCTGCTGGCTCTACTTGAACAAAAAGTTTCTGGCTCCTGTTGTCTGTCACTGTGGATCCAATACAATAGGGCCAGCTGGAGTCAAGTCTGCCACTTGTATCATCCATGGAGCAGGGAGACAGAATCAGAAGCTGTGGAGTCACTGATGGCAGAGCACAGCTGGATTTCCCTAGCCCACCTGGAAGTTGTGGTGCTGGTGGCCAGAAGACTCTTGCTTTGGATCATCTGCCAGTAAGTCATTGTTGGGCTGAACCTAAACCCAGTCAAACTTGCAGGCACACACTGGACCATCCCTGGGCTAATGTGGCCTCCAAAGCCTTGTGCAAGCCCAGTGTGAGCAGAGTGAGCTCTCATGTTGCCATGTGCCCTGTCCCATCCCTGGGTTTTCTCTCAGAAGGCTCAGATGTAAAACTTGCCTCTTTCTCTGTTGATTCTGGAACAGCAATGTTGTAGTGCTGCTGGCATAATGACTCTCACTACGGTCTGTATGTGCACATATGGGGTTCTGGAGGCAGCTCTGAGCCATGTGTAGGCATCCACTGAGATCCAAGACGTGGCACAGATCTGCAGACAGAAGCCATGTGCCCTTGAGCAAGGAGAACAAGGTGAAAAATCAGTTCAGGAGCTCACCTGGTGGATGGAGGTGTCTGACACGTGTACACGTGTGCAGGCATCCGTGGGACCCAGCACAGTTGCCCTCTGTCCCAACAGAGGGCTGGAGTGAGGGACAGGGTGCTAGGGAAGGGTTCTTGGGGGTGGTCATCAGCTCCAAGTGGTGTGGGCTGCTTTTCTAGTGGCATCTCAGAAGACTGAGAGGGGAGCTGCTCACTGCTTATCACTAGCTAAAGGGTGGAGGCAAGAGGCTGGGGCCAGACTCTGCTCAGTGGTGGCCAGGGCCAGGCCAAGGGGCACTGGGCACCAACTGGAAGCCAGGAGGTTCCACCTGAAAACCTAAGGAGAAACTTGTTTGGTGTGAGGGTGTTGGAGCCCTGGCCCAGGCTGCCCAGAGAGGCTGTGAAGTCTCCTTCTGGGGAGAGATTCCAGCCCCAGCTGGAGGTGATCCTGGGCAAGCTGCTGTGGGTGACCCTGCTGGAGCAGGGGGGTTGGACTGGATGATCTCCAGAGGTCCCTTCCAACCCCTACTGTTCTGTGATTCTCTGTGAGCTTGGTAGATCCCTGGCAGTGCTTCTGGGCTTAGGTTTGTAAGAACATCCTCTGGGTGCAGATGGTCTGTCTAGCACCCTATTGTGGGAGCTGAGACCTCATCATCCACTGCTAGAAGTGCTCTAGTTTTGATGAGAAAAGGAGGATGAAAGTAATTATCCATACAAGTAAAAACTGTGGCTGGATTTATTTTCTTTTCAGGGGTGCTGTAAAACCTCCAGCACCACTTCTTCCTACAGAGAGCAGCAGAGAAATGAAGCCACAACAAATACTGACAGAGTAACACAACCTTGTAGAGAGACTTCCCACCCCCCCTGGTAAAATGGGACTGAAGTGTAACCCTTTAAACTAACCAACTCCCAGGGCAGGGCTGGAGTCACCATCCCTCCAGGGCTTGGAAAGGCATCTAGATGGGGTACTCAGGGGCATGGTTGAGTGGCATGGTGGGGACAGGTTGATGGTTGGACTGGATGATCTCAGGTCTCTTCCAGCCTCAGTTACTTCAGTGTGGTAATGCTGTGTCCTGTGACAAGGCAGCCAGTGGAGCTGCTTGCCATGTGGAGCTGTTGCACCCTGGGGAGTTACATCTTGGTTTTTGGAGGCTCTGGTGCAAAGAATGTGGTTGTCTTTTCTAGAAGGGATCCAAGGCAACCTACTCCTTCCACAGATGAGGTTTTGAAGCTGTGGGTTGTTGGGTGAAACTGCCTGAGCACCTCCAGGCCAGGTGAAAGAAACCTTCTCAGTGTGCTCCTTGTGCTCAACACTTCTGTTTGCTTTCTGTACCACTCTTTTGTCCACCTCAGGAACCTTCAGCAGTGTTGGTCTAGGACTTTGTTCTTTGAGAAAGTTCCTCTCTCTTTCTCTCCCCATGGAGCTGAAAGAGGAAATTCGTGAAGGCTGTGGTTTTCAAAGCAAAAGTGGGACTTTTTTGTTGTCTGTTTGTTACCATACTAAACAAGATGGGATCTGGCCAGGGTTGTTATAGTAACTACTAAGATTTCCTCAAGAGAAGGAGGGGGATAAAAAATAGAACACAGACCCATTCATCTATTACTTCCAGTTTTTCATTCAGAGTTACATGCTGTTCTGTGGAGATAATTTGCAAGACACACAGTGTAGGTAATTTCAGGGACAAAACCACATAGCAGTAATGAGCACAAATGGCTCTCCAGAATGTTGTGCTGGCACTCCTGGCTTATTTTCTAGCTTTGGAGGCAAGAAGGGGTTGTCTTCCCTGGATCTGCAGTCATTAGTCATTCAGCTGTCTGGTTTTTACCTCTGGATTATCATGCTGGCTGCAGTATTGGGTAATGATATTTTATTGATGCTCATGCTAGGTGATAGCTCTTTCCTGAGAGGGTAATGTTAAACAGCCACCAGGGCAAGGAGCTCAAGGTGCTCAAGTCCTGTTGTGATCTGGTAAGGTTACTTTTCTTCACAGCTTGCTAATGCCTGAAAGAGCCTAAAATATCCTATTTGTTTTTCATACCTTCTTAGTTCTCTGGTGATCAGCTGGCACTCTTAGCTGGTCTTCATGTCATGACATGGTTTAGTGGTCATGGTGTTGTTGGGTCAACAAATGGACTTGATCTTAGAGGTTTTTTCCATCCTTAATGATTCAGTGATTCCTTGTAGTTGGACATTCCAGCTACAGAGTCCCAAAGGTCTTGGCAGAAGTTAGTGCCTGTCCAGAAGAGCATGGCCACATGTCCATGCCCTTGGATTTGGTCCCATGTGGCCCTTTCTCAAGGTCAGCTGTTCTTCTGTATGAGATCCTCCAGCCTTCTGGAGGAGCAGGGCATCATCCAGTGCTGTGTCACTGGCAAAACCCATCCTAATTCATCACTCCTCCTTTTTGTCCAGTGTCAAGAGGACTTGCCTTAAATAATAAGGGCTCATTTAACTCTTTGTGATGCTGGGTAGGTGTGAAAAAGTCTGATCAGTGTTTGGCCACTGAAGCATTCCTTCCAGGAAAGGACTCAGGCATTCACTCTGTCATCTGCTTATTATTTTTATTATGAAGGGGTCATGAAGATGATCAAGATATGAAGATAGGCTGAGAGTTGGGATTGTTAAGCCTGGAGAAGAGAAGGCTCCATGGAGATCTTCTTGCAGGCTTCCAGTACCTAAAGGGACCCCCTAAGAAATCTGGAGAGGGACTCCTTGGGAGGCTGTGTAGTGCAGGCCAAGGGGTGATGGTTGGAAACTGAAAGAGGGAGATTTAGAGTAGGTAGAAGGAAGAAATGTTTTGGACTGAGGGTGCTGAGAGCCTGTCCCAGGCTGGCCAGAGAGGTGGGAGATGTCCCAGCCCTGGAACCATTCTAGGTCAGGTTGGTCAGGTTGTGGATGCCTCTTCCCTGGCAGTGTTTAGGCCAGGCTGGATGAGGCTTTGAGCAACCTGACCTAGTGGAAGGTATCCCTGGTCACTGCAGAACTAGGTGATCTTTAAGGTCTGTTCTCTGGTTCTGTGGCTAGCTCCCAGCAGGAACAAGCCCAGTATCTGAGCCCACGTGGAGTTTTCTGCAGAGGTTATTCCTATCTGCTGCTGAGCCTCTTGGTACAGACTGTTTCCTTCTGCTGAGCAGCTGCTAATGAGGGCAGGAATATCCCCAGTCTATAACATACCAGAACTGGGATAACAATGGTGCTGCTGGTGTGATCTCAGCCAGGGCAAAAGCAGCTGTGGATCTGATCCCAACCTGCTCTGCAGAGTGAAGGCATTGCCACTAGCCCATATGTCTTGTGTGGTGAATGTTGGGAGGACAATAGTCATTCATTAATTGCTGCTTTCAGGCTGGTGCTTCCAAGGAAACAACCAAGTACTCTTTGATGTTTGCATGAAAGGGAGAAAAGTAGTTTCCCTGCAAGGGATCCCATGGTTGTGAGCTCCTAATGAGCTGAGGGACACTTGCCTTGTTTCCAGGAGGGTTGTGAGAGCAGAGCTTGCAGTGCCAGCAAGGAGCCTTGACAGGATTACACCCAAAGCAGAGATCTCTAGAGCAGCCACTGTCACCCTGTGCTGTTTGAGACAAAATACTCTGTATGCCTCAAGTTCTCCAGCACTAATAGCAGAAAAGCTGCCAAAACACCAGAGATGGTGCAGAAATGTCAGCCTGGAGTTGATGTTGTTCCTCAGGATGGCAGATAGCCTGCAGCAGGCTCTAAGAGGATGAAGGATTTGTTTGCCTTCAGATATTTTGGGAGCCATTACTTGGGGATCTGATGCTTCCTGCAGGCTTGGAGGAGCAGATCTCACCACCTCACCAAAGCTGCTCTTCATAGCCTGACTTGGTCCTCTTTAGCTTTGACTAGGGAAGGAATAGTTCTGCTTCTTTGCTTCTGCCCTGGGAGGGGGTTTTATCCTGAGAAATTGAGATATAATATATAGAATATATATGTATACACACACTCAAACTCTATATAATGTGGGATATAGGGTTATAGGGATAGAGATAGGGTTATAGGGATAGAGATAGGGTTATAGGGATAGAGATAGGGTTATAGACTATATAGCTCCATATAATATAGTATCTAGAAATCTAAATCTATAGGGTATATATGCACTATATAATGATGTATATAGAAATATAGATTTAATCTATAGGCTATATATACACCATATAATATAGTATCTAGAAATACAGATACTAGAGCATATATATACTCTCTATAATGTACTCTATAGATAAATAGAGGATATATACACTGTATAATGCAGTATATAGAGGGTATGTACACTGTATAATGTGGTGTGTATATATACACTATGTAGTTCTTGAAATGATGTATCTAGATCTTGAAAGTATTATATACATGAAGTTGATCTGCTTCATCTGCAGGACAGTTAATGTTTTAAACAATAGTTTAGTTATCCATTCTATGTATGGATAACTGTTCTGGGAACTGCTTTTTATGCTTTTAAAATATGAAATGTCTAGAGAATGTGGATATAAAATATTTTATAGATATCTGAATAACTGTTCTGGGAGTAAAGAGCTGATTCTGACAGGCTGGTAGCATAGCTTGATGTTCCTGTGATCCCTCTAGCACAGGAAATGGATTTATTCTTCTGTCTGATCCCAGTGTGAGGAAGCTCTTCATTTCCACAGGCATGTCTGAGTCTCTAGTGGTGGTGGGAGTCTCACTGGGACTGCACTGATGACTGCCTTGGGTGTTTTTAGAGAGAACATAACTGTTGTGAAGACCCCAGGGAATGAGTGTGTAGCATAAGAGGCAGTGTAATGAAGCAACACAGGTCAGCAGTTGTATGGTGCTGCTAGGAGGTCTGTCTGAGGTGTGTGGAAGCTCTGTGGTGTTTCAGAACAACCTGGAGTTCACTGTGATGTTGCCTTAGGTGCTGCTCAGTGCTGGGGGCAGG
Source organism: Galbula dea (assembly GCA_013399015.1). Classification (NCBI taxonomy): domain Eukaryota; kingdom Metazoa; phylum Chordata; class Aves; order Piciformes; family Galbulidae; genus Galbula; species Galbula dea. The sequence continues at coordinate 18,599 of VWZX01001711.1, forward strand.
GGAGCTGCTTTTCTCTATAGACCTCTGCTGAGGGCAGGCTAAAACTTGCTGCATTGTCACTTTTTAGTGGGCATTGAGTTCTTAGTGGTGACTTAGTTGTGCTGTGCTCTTCCCTTCAGCTGCATCTCACCAGTACATGTGCTGGGAGAGGGACTGGGGGCAAAGTCAGGTCTTCAATCTAAGCAGTTTCCCTGTTGACATCACTGGGAGATGTTAGTCTGTGAGTGATGCCAATGTCTGAGAGGAGCATTCTGGAGTGCACCTGAATGTCTCTCTTCTGTCCTCAACTATTTTCTACCCTTAAGTGAGAGCTCATTCATCTCCCAGCTATGGACCTGGTGGAGTGGGTCCAGAGGATGCCACCAAAATCATCTGAGAGCTGGAGCCCCTCTGCTGTGAGGACAGGCTGAGAGAGTTGGGGTTGTTCAGCTTGGAGGAGAGAAGGCTCCAGGGAGATTTTCTTGCAGGCTTCCAGTGCCTAAAGGGACCCCTAAGAAATCTGGAGAGGGACTCCTTGGGAGGCTGTGTAGTGCAGGCCAAGGGGTGATGGTTGGAAACTGAAAGAGGGAGGTTTAGAGTAGGTAGAAGGAAGAAATGTTTTAGACTGAGGGTGCTGAGAGCCTGTCCCAGGTTGCCCAGAGAGGTGGGAGATGTCCCAGCCCTGGAACCATTCTATCTCAGGTTGTTTGGGGCTGTGAGCAACCTGCTCTAATTGCAATGTCCCTGCTGACTGCAGGGGGTTGGGGCTAGATGATCTTTCAGGTCCATTCCATGATTTCTCAGATCCTTTTTCCTTTCCTCTAAGTAAAAGGATCCATTGTAAGGTTTGCCCAAGGGAAGATCTCAGCCTGTAGCTGCAGTTCCTTGCCTTCAGTACAACAGTTGAGTGCAGACCAAGCTGCTGTTTGCTTTGCAGAGTCGCCTGAAGGAAGCTGTGCAGCTGCTGGAGGATTACAAGCATGGGACTTTGCCCCCAGGAGTCACCAACAAGGAGGTAAGAGGGGAAAAAAACCTTCCTGAAACTTCTTCTCTCTGCAGGCTGAAGTGGGGAGGGTGAGGTGCCAGTTTAGGCTGTGCCTGCAGTCAGGTGTACCCCTGCAGGCCTCTCTGGGTGCTTCTGCTAGTGAAATCCCAGCCTGGCTCTGGTCACTTGATTGCTGACTTCTACTTCTGACCCCTTGCAGCTCAACTGGCAGGGTGTTAGAGTGAATTTGGGTCTTTCTCAAGTTCTCATAAATAGAAGGAAGAATTTTTCTACCCTGAGGCTTGTGAAATACTGGCACAGGTTGACCCAGAGAGGTGGTGGATGCCCAGCCCTAACCCTTGACAGAAGTATAGCAGGTGAAACTGTGCATGCACTTGAGAGAGTGGCTGCTTGTGTGATGGGTGCTGTGTTGGGAAAGGGGCATGGCTTCAGCATAAAGAAAGGGGAAATGTCCCCTCCCTGTGTGATGAGTGGTGAGAGGCATTGCTGCTCTGCTCTTCTGATGTCACTGCTTTCTTTCAGCCATCATCTAATGGGAAGGAAAAAAAAAAGCAAAGAAGCTGGGGTTGAGGAAAGGAGGAAAGCAGAGGATGATGCAGCAGCAGATGACTCAGTGCCCATCTGCCTGCAGGCAGCTGAAGCACAAGTCATTCTCTGTGGCAAACCACGCAGACTTTTGACCTACATTGTGGATTTGCTTAGTGACAAACATGGGCTGTGCCCAAAGTTCATTCAGAATGGCACTGGGAGAGAGCAGACAAAAGAAATATGTTCCTTGTCTCCCTCAGTTGTCACATGTCCACAGGAGGCCACAAAAATGATGTGAGGGCTGGAAGTTCTCTGGTGTGAGGCCAGGCTGAGAGAGTTGGGGTTGTTCAGCCTGGAGAAGAGAAGGCTCCAGGAGACCTCCTTGCAGCCTTGCAGTGCTTAAAGGGACCCAGAAGAAAGATGGGGACAGACTTTTTATCAGGACCTGTTGTGGCAGGCCAAGGGGTGATGGTTTGAAACTAAGAGAGAGATTGAGACTAGAGAGAAGGAAGAAATATTTTAGGCTGAGGGTGGTGAGAGCCTGTCCCAGGCTGCCCAGAGAGGTGGGAGATGTCCCAGCCCTGGAACCATTGCAGGTCAGGTTGTCTGGGGCTGTGAGCAACCTGCTCTGGTTGCAGGTGTCCCTGCTGACTGCAGGGGGGTTGAGATTAGGTGACCTTGAAAGGTCCTTTCCAACCCAAACCATTCTGTGATTCTCTGATCTGTATGAAAATGAGTTTTCACTGCATGCTCAGGTTGTGGTGAGCCACGTGCCTGAAGAGATGCCTGGATAGGCTGCTTGGCTTCATGATCAGAATTAAAATCATTATCACCTTAGAAGCCTTTAAAAATAACAGTTTAGGCAGAGTTTTGTTGCATTAAGTTTAAGAACCCAACACCTCTTCCCCAAATATCAGCTCTGAGACCAAGAAGACAAGTTGTTTTGACAGAGTTGTTCCACTAATCTCCTGACTGATCTCCTTTCTGCAGTAGGCTTTGGTTGCCAGTGTTCAAATCCCTGGGTTTTAACTCATTCAGAAATTCCTGGTTCTCCTGAAGGATGGCAGGCAGTAGCTGAAAGCATACCAACAGCTCAGCACAATCTAAATCACTTGCTGAAATGGTTTCAGCACATGAGGAATGGAAAATATCAAAGCCTAAAGCTATGTAACATCAAGTATCTCCTCCACACTTCTCTCCTTGACAAGGAAAAGAAAGAGGGAGTCTTCTTTCCCTCCTGCTTCAGAGCAGATTTTCCAGCATGAGCTGAAAGGGAACAATTATGGACTGTCTAAAGAAAAAAAACCCCAAACCTCTGATGGTCCACAATCATCTAAAGGAGAAACTCTGCAGAGCCATAATCTGTCTTTGCTCCAGTTGCCCATGAGCATCTCTGAGCCAGTTTGCAGGATAAATGCTGCTTGGCTCCAGTTACTCCCCAGGAGATGATTCATGGACACCAACACTGCCAACACCTACAGCTCTTCTCCTTTCAGGTTGCTCACACTCATCCAGTTGCTCTTGTTCTTGCTCCTGAACTGGAGTGGTTTCACCACTCAGGAAAAGGACCATTAACTCAAGGTGGTAAAAAGCTCTTTCTTGGGTGTCATTAGCAGAGATGGAGAATTGATCTCTGAGCTGTCAATAGCTGTCAGGCTGCTGAGACCTATTGAGGGCCTTGGAGCTTTTTGTTTCCTACAGTAGAAAAAAGGTTTCAAGCCCATGATTTTTAGCACAGGTGTATCAGTTATGTAGTGGCCAAACAGAGGGCAAATAGCTGCTTGATAAGGATTTATTCCATGCTGTGTATTGGAGCAATAAAGCATGCTCCAGGCTCCACTTCTACAGCTCAGCTTATTTACTTTTGACTAGAGTCAGAGTTGTTTTAGTTGTAAAACCCCTTTGAGAGCATCAAGTCCAACTGATAACCCAGCACTGCCAGGTCACCATAAACCTGGCCCTCAGCACCACATCTCCAGGGCTTTTGAACCCCTCCAGGGATGGTGACTCCCCCACTGCCCTGAGCAGCCTGGGCCAGGCCTTGACAACTATTTCAAGGAAGGTGTTTTCCTCATGTGCAACCTAAACCTCTCCTGGCACAGCTTGAAGCCATTTCCAGTTCCCTTCTTACCTGGGAGAAGAGACCAACCCCCACCTCACTCCAGCCTCCTGTCAGGGTGTTGGAGAGAGTGAGAAGGCCTCCCCTGAGCCTCCTTTTCTGCAGACTAAACCTGTGTTGAATGGAAGCAACAGATTTGCTGGTTGTAGTTTAGGAGGGCAAATTTCTGCTGTGAAACTTGAAGAGAACTGGTGAGTCAGGGAACTTCCTGCTCCTTGGGTCTCTCTGCTGACTGCATCCATTGATGTCCTTCATCTGGCTGCTGCTGCAGAGGACAAGTGCATTTGAAGTGCCAGCATGTTGTTGTTATCACAGGAGAGATATGGACTTGTTGGGTAGATCCAGAAGAGGCCACAGAAATCATCTGAGGGCTGGAAGCTCTCTGGTGTGAGGACAGGCTGTGAGAGTTGGGGTTGTTGAGCCTGGACAGGAGAAGGCTCCAGGGAGACCTTAGTGCAGCCTTGCAGTGCTTCAAGGGCCTAGAAGAAAGCTGTGGAGAGACTTTTCAGCAGGACATGTTGTGACAGGCCAAGGGGTGATGCTTTGAAACTAAGAGGGAGCTTGAAACTAGAGAGAAGGCAGAAATGTTTTCCAGTGAGGGTGGTGAGAGCCTGTCCCAGGTTGCCCAGAGGTGGGAGATGTCCCATCCCTGGAACCATTGCAGCTCAGGTTGTCTGGGGCTGTGAGCAACCTGCTCTGGTTGCAGATGTCCCTGCTGGCTGCAGGGGGTTGGGATTAGATGACCTCAGTGGCAGTGTTAACCTAAGCAGTTGGATTCTCTCATTTTAGAAGTCTTCTAACATTCATAATCCCATGACCTTTAAGAGTCCCTTCCAACCCCAACCATTCTGCTGTTGGCTCTCTGCTCTACTGGTTGTATCCTCTTTCATCTTCCCATCCCAGAGGAAGCTAGAAAATTGTAGGATCCTTAGAAGAGGAGGGAAAAAAGGAAATGTGTAGGCTTAGTGTTGATGGGAGAAACTGGTTCAGTTGTCACTCCTGTCCCATCCTTTCCAGCTCCCTAGGTACTGCTGAATTACTGCCCTGCTGGAAGGATTTTCCTCTTGATCATCCATTCTCTGCACCTCGTTCTCCTCCTTTACGTGGTCTCTCATGACCCCTTGAGCATCCTTTTCAGCTCCTGTTCCTTCCAGAGCTCTCTGTGAGGAGGGGAGAGGTGTGCTGCAAGCCCCTGGAGGGCTGCTCTCTCCCGGCGGCTCCCGGCGCTGGCAGGAGCCGCCCCTAAGCACGGAGCTCCGGTGCCTGCTGCGAGCTGCGAGTGGGAAGGTGAAAATGACACACACACAAGTGCACTGGGAGCCAATTTGCAGCAGAAGGTATAGACTGTAACATATCCAATTCTAAACAGGGCAGGCAATTCCCCAAACTGCCTCCTGGAGGGAATCTCCGCTGGAGTAAAGAGGTTTCGGTGGAGGGGGAATGGTTTCTCCTCTCAAAGCAAGGGCTGGGGAAGATCAGAGCAACAAGGCTGAAGAGGCAGCTTGCTTAGAAGCAGACCTTTTCTCTAGCTTGGGAGGATCAGTGCTGAGGTTTTGAGGCTGTACCAGCTGCAGGGCATAATGAGGTGGCTTTTTGTCCTTTGTCCTCAGGCTCCTTTCACTCCTTTGTAGGATTGCATCTGCCTGTGTGTGAGTCCCTTTCCCAACCTGCCCAAGAGCCCAGCACAGATTGGAGGAACAGATTGATGCTGGCATGTCAGCAGTGGTAAAAGTTAAGGGAAGCAGCACTCAGTGGCTATTAGAGAGAGAGAGATGGAAATCACTCCTGATTTACAACCCAGCAGCTTTTGGCTGGCTGAGTTTTGCCCTCAGTCCTGCAGAAGTCTGCCCAGCAGAAAAGCCCTTGGAGCATCAGAGGTGGATGATGGTGTTCAGGCACCCAAGACCTACCTTCAAAGGACTACACTGAGGTATCAGTGCTGGAGAGATTTCAAGAGGAACTTCAGGCTCCTCTTGTCTTTCAGCTTTGTTCTCCCCTCCAACTGTCTTACATTTTGATTTTTCTTAGCAGTCACTCCATGCTGGAGCCACACTGCTGGCATGCCCAGTGAAATGTGTCCTTTCTGGTCTGTGCTGAATCATTTTTGCCTTAGAAATTGGGGTGGAAATAGCTGCTGAGTTCTCAGCTTAATATGACTGCCTGTCAGCCTAGCAGGGCTGCTGCTGCTCAATATTTGGAGCCCTATTAGGCTGATGAGCAGGTTAGGATCAGAGCCCTGATGTGCCCCATCTATAGATCAGACCATTCTGCCCTAAAAACTCAGCATCTAACCAAGAAGTAGAATACAGTCAAGGAAATATGGTGATGAAGGTTCCTTGTCCTCCTCTACCTCAACTCTTGTCCCTTTGGGCCTGATCTCAGGCTGGCACCTCAACATCTCCCTGTGGGCCTGCCAGCAGAGAGAGGTAAAGAGCCACTGAACAGCAGGAGTGTCTGAGGGCTCCCTGTGTGTGTGGTGAGCAGGGGCTCTCAGGAGGCAGTCTTGCCTTTTCTGGGCAAGAATTCCACTTTTTAAATGCAAATAAGAGGTCTAAAACCTGCTCTAATTAACTAAACATAGCTGTTAGGGAGCTGCCTCTGTCCTTCCAGGTGCACCCACAGTGAGGATGGTGCCTATTAGATTGGTAATTCCCTACTATGTGGTTGCCTTTGCTATGTCAACTCTGGGACAAGTTTTCTTCAGTGCCCAGAACACTGGAAGGGAAATCATGATGCCATGACAGCAGGAGCTGATGGAAGGCAGCACTGCCATGTCTCTGCCTCCTCTCCTCCTTGGCCATGTGTTCCCACTTCCTTGCTGGCTTTGCCCCTGGCACAGCTGGTTCTGAGAGCTGAACTTAATGAAAACTCCAACTCCCTTCCTCCAGCTCCCAAAATGCTTCAGGTTTGTGGTGGTTTTTTTTTTTCCCTTTGATTTGAGCAGCTCCCTGTGTGTTCTGTCTGCTTGGTCTTGTCTGTACCATGCAGGGGGTGGAGTGCACACCTGGGGCTGGAGGTGGCTGTGGTACCATAAACAAGTACCAGCTTGAGCTGCTGGAGAGCAGAGAAGGCTCTGATGGAGGCAGGAAACTGTAGTAGGACAACAAAGATGCTGAGGGCACTGGAGCAGCTCTGGGAGGAAGGAAGGCTGAGAGCCCTGGGGCTGCTTAGCCTGGAGAAGAGCAGCCCCACAGGGGAGCTGCTCTGTTCTGAGCAAGAGCTGAAGGCTGGGGGCAAGAGGCTGGGGCCAGACTCTGCTGAGTGGTGCCCAGGGCCAGGCCAAGGGGCACTGGGCACCAGCTGGAACCCAGGAGGAGAAAGTTGTTTGTTGTGAGGGTGTTGGAGCCCTGGCCCAGGCTGCCCAGAGAGGCTGTGGAGTCTCCTTCTGGGGAGAGATTCCCAAGGCAGCTGGAGGTGACCCTGGGCAAGCTGCTGTGGGTGACCCTGCCTTAGGAGAGGGGTTGGCCTAGATGATGCCCAGAGGTCCCTTCCAACCCCTACCAGTCTGTGTAACTCTGTGTAGTTAATCCAGGTTTCACAAGACCAAGACTTCACATCCTGAGCTGTGGATCTTTTACTGGCTTGAAACCCTTTTAGCTCTGGGACCAGATGCTTGCATTTCTGATCCAACCAGATCTTCCTCTCTGTGGGTTTGTAGGCTGCTGAGGACCTCAGGATCTGGTCCCTAGATTTACTGTTGGCAATGTTGTTGTTGGACTCTCTGGTGACTTTGATATCATGAATATCTTTGATAGGAACCAGCCCAGGAGCTCCACTGCCCCTTCCTGTGCCCTTGGAAACTCCACCCTGAACCCTTCAGCAGGAGGAGATGCTTGAGGAGAGAGGGGTGGGGAAAAGAAGAAACTAAATGGAAAGGCCAAATGGAATGATGTGTAGTGAGAGGAGAAATGCAGCTTTCTGAAGCTGTCCCTTGGAGACAGACACTTGCTGTTCTGTAGCCAGCCCCTTCCTGGGAGCCTTGGCAGAGCATGAACTGTGCTGTGTCACTTGTGACTTCTCACCCTTCAGCCTTTCCAAATGTGGCTTTTGGCAACTTGCTGTTTTGAAACTGTTTCATTTCTTCCCCATTAGTATCAGTGAAGTGCAAAGAGGCTCACCAAGCTTAATGGGCAGCTATTTACTCCTGTGTTCTTCCTTCAATCAGCTTAGCAGCAGGAAGAGCTGCTCATGCTGTCCCAGACACAGCAGAGAACAATGAATCTATCAGAGTCCAAACAGCATCTCTTTTGGAGAATAATAGCTTTTCTTCCCAGTGTTGATGAAGAGTGAAGAGGTCCATTTGCAGTAAACTCTACCTTTTTTTCTCCCCTCCCCCCCCCCACCTCTGGTTTCTTACAGGATATGATAAACCCCAGATAGATCAGCTGGCCTGCTGCTGCCTTTCCTTCGAGGGAAAGGAGCCTGTTTGCTGCTCTAAGGGCTGAACTTGGACCTTCTCTCTTCTAACCCAAAGCATTCTGTAATTCCATGATTAAGGTTCAGCAAGGCCAAGTGCCAGGTCCCACACTGGGGTCACAACAAGCCCAAGAATGCTCCAGGCTTGGGGCAGAGGGGCTGGAAAGCTGCCTAATAGAAAATGTCCTGGTTGACAGCAGCTGAAGATGAGGCAGCAGTGTGCCCAGCTGGCCAAGAAGGGCAAGAGCATCCTGGCTTGGATCAGCACTAGGGTGGCAGCAGGGCTAGGGCAGGGACTGTCCTCTTGGGCTGGGCACTGGGGAGGCCGCACCTCAAACCCTGGGTTCAGTTTTGGGCTCCTCACTCCAAGAAGGACATGGAGGTGCTGGAGCTTGTCCAGAGAAGGGCAGGGAAGGTGGGGAAGGGTCTAGAGCCCAAGTGTTGTGAGGAGCAGCTGAGGGAGCTGGGGTTGGTTAGCCTGGAGGAGGCTCAGGGGAGACCTTCTCACTCTCTGCAACTCCCTGAGAGGAGGCTGGAGCCAGGTGGGAGTTGGTCTCTTCTCCCAGGGAACACAGGATAGGACAAGAGGAAACAGCCTCAAGGTGTGCAGGGGGAGGTTTAGGTTGGACATTAGGAGAAATGTCTTCCCCAAAAGGGTTGTCAAAGGTGGTGGAGTCACCATCCCTGGAGGAGATTAAAAGCTGTGTAGGTGTGGTGCTGAGGGCCATGGTTTAGTGGTGACCTGGCAGCACTTGGTTAATGGTTGGACTTGATGATCTTAGGACCAAAGCAGTTCTGATTCTAGATCACACTAAATGCTTCTGCTGCTGCTGTTACTCAAACAGGCTTTGCTTCATCTCATCACTGAGGATTAAGAGAATTTAAAGTCCTGTTGGATTACAGGTCAGAGTAGATTTGCAATCTCCCTGTGGCCAAGATAAGCTGTGAGAAATCTGCTCTTGGCCAACCTAGTTGTTGTAGCAAACCTGCTTTCCAAAGCATCTAACTCCTTCTGCTCCTCATGCAAGTAATGGTTTTCAGTGAGTCCTCCTTGTTCTGCTTAATTCTTTCCCCCTTCTGCTGGGAGGATTAATTAGTTAATGTTTATTGAGTGCTGCAAAGCTGCAAAGTGTTATTTAAGTCCTATCTTTTTATATCAGCCAGGACTTGATTCTGACTCCACCTACACTTGGGTTTGGAGCAGTGTGAATCTGTGTTGCACTGGACTTGCTCCTGGGTTCTAGTTTGGTTCCCAGCCCTGAAGGGTGCAGGCAAGTGTCTCAGCTGGTGCTCTTCACCACGTGGCTTTATCTCAGAGGCTTTCTGGTGCTGCAGATGGGCAGCAGCTCCTGGGGCTGTGACTCAACAATGCTCAAAAGAAGGAAGGAGTTTTCCATTGGCATCCAGGCTCCTGGTGCCTCTGCTGCTGCCTCAGTCCATTGCCTATCCAGATAGATAGATGGTCCCCTGAGCTTTATCACCTTAGAGCTCAGGGCTCTTTAACATAAAGGTAATTAAGCAAAGGGTTGGAGAAGGTCCCTGGCTGAGGTTTCTTCCAGGCAGGGCTTTGGCTTACCTTGGTTTCCATGTTCATTACTAAATCCAGGCATCAGGTTCCATCTGGCTTAGGGATAGCAACCAAGTTTACAGACATTGAGGTGACCTCAAGTGGGGTGCACTGAGTGTGGTCAGCAGGTGGAGATAGGTCCAGTGTCCTGAAACAGTGGTGCTGGGAGCCAGTTCCTCCATGCCCATGAAGGACATCTCCATGAATCAGAGCCTCATCTGGCCTGCTGGAAGGTTGCAGTGGCCACAGGCTGGAGAAACTTGTCCATTGCTGCCTGCTTAGCTTGCTGGGCAGATGGTGGAAGGTATTAAACAATGTTCCAATGCTTCTGCTACCTTCCAGAACCACAGGAACAAAGAATGGGTTGGGTTGGAAGGAACCTTTCCAGGTCATCTAGTCCAACCCCCTGCAGTCAGCAGGGTGCTCAGAGCCCCAGACAACCTGAGCTGGAATGGTTCCAGGGCTGGGACATCTCCCACCTCTCTGACCATCCTGGGCCAGTGTTTGACCAGCAGAAGAAGCAGGGAGCCAGACTAGAGACAGTCCATCTCCCTGTGATGCTGGAAAGGATGTTTCTGCATCAGATGAGACTCAGGCACCATCTCCCACTGCCCTGCTAGGACAAATGCTCCTTGGAACCTTCTCCAGAGGTGCTCATCTCCCTAGGTCCCCAAAGCTTCCCCCTCCAAGGCTGCTTTGGGTGTAAACTCCTGCGTGAGCAGGTTCAGTTCTTGCACCCAAACTGGGGCAGTGATGCAGAGCAAGGGAAGATCATCTCTGAGAGGAGACCCAGCCAGCACAGGCTGGCTATCTTTAGAGCTCCTGGTCCTACATCTCCCAGGAGCTGAGCACGAATCTGGAGCTGTTCCACATGCTGCAGTGCAGATGCTTGGCTTGCACGTGAGTGGCAACGAGATCCAAATCTGGCTGCTGCTCAGAGGTGGCCAGAAGAGAGTGTGAATGAAACCCCCTGCAGGAGGAGAACCTTGCTTTCCCAAAGGAGCCCTCAGCTGGCAAGGCTTTTGGAGGGCTGGAGCTATTGAAAAATGCTGCAGACAGAAAATGAATTAGAGGCTTACCAAAAAAAAAATAAAGCAGCAGTGAAAAGGAGCTGGCAGAGCCTGGAGGTGACTCATCAGGTGCATCTTGAGAAGTCTCCATCCCAGAAGTAATGAAAGCTCATGTTCTAACAATATTTGCACTGCAGCAGGAAAATGGATAAATATTGGGATCAATTAATGAAATGAGAGAATTTGACCAAAAATGCCATAGTGCTGGCTCAGAAACCATCCCTCTTCCTTTTTGCTAGGCTTGGTGCTTGCAGTTGCAGGGGGGAAACCTTCTGGTTTCCTTTCACATGTAAGATACCTGAGAGCTGGGCAGCCACAGGGTTGCTGGGTGTTTTGGGTGGTCACCTGTAGTTTGAGGATTTCCAGTTGCACCCCATGGAAGTCCAAGAGGTGGTGGGCAGGTGGGTGGGGAAAAGCCCTGGTGGATGTCTGGGCAGGCAGCTTCCCACCCCTGGGATTGGAGGGTTGGTGAAGATAAGAGACATCTTGTCCTTCCTGACCACAGAGATCAGCTCTTCCTGTCCCTCAGCCTCTCTTTTTCAGCTGTAAGATGGGGAGTAATGGTTTTCCTTAAAAAGGGAGGCTTTCCTCAGGGAAGAGCCCTGTGGAGATGTGCATCAGCCTGGGACATTTAGCAACTCATCACACATGGGAGAGTTCAGCATGGAGCTTCAGTGCTGGAGCCAGAGCTGAACTTGGAGTCAAGTCCTGGGGCTGCTGCCATTGAGTCAGTCTGTGCTGCTCTTAAGGGGGTGATTACCTTCTTCCAACAGCATTTTGAGGATACCCTCAGCCACTTTGCTGATGATCCCAAACTGGGAGGAGTGCCTGACCCCTGTCAGGCTGTGCTGGCATTCAGCAAGACCTGGGCAGGCTGAGAGTCCAGGGAGAGGAACCTCAGGAGTTTCAACAAGGGCAAGTGTAGAGTCCTGACCCTGGGGAGGAATAACCTCATGGAGCAGCACAGGTTAGGGGCTGAGCTGCTGGAAAGCAGCTCTGCAGAGAAGGACCTGGGAGTGCTGGGGGACAGGAAGTTTGCTATGAGCCAGCATGGCCAAGAAGGCCAATGGTCTCCTGGGTTTCATTAGGAAGAGTGTGGCCAGCAGGTCAAGGGAGGTTCCCATCCAACCTCTACTCTGCCCTAGTCAGGCTGCCTCTGGAGCATTGTGTCCAGTTCTGGGCTTCCCACTTCAAGAGAGACAAGGAATTACTGGAGAGAGTCCAGCAGAGGCTCCCAAGATGCTGAGGGCCCTGAGGCTGCTTAGCCTGGAGAAGAGCAGCCCCAGAGGGGAGCTGCTCAATGCTGAGCAAGAGCTGAAGGCTGGGGGCAAGAGGCTGGGGCCAGGCTCTGCTCAGTGGTGCCCAGGGCCAGGCCAAGGGGCACTGGGCACCAAGTGGAGCCCAGGAGGTTCCAGCTGAGCAGGAGGAGAAACTTGTTTGTTGTGAGGGTGTTGGAGCCCTGGCCCAGGCTTTGCAGAGAGGCTGTGGAGTCTCCTTCTGGGGAGAGATTCCCAAGGCAGCTGGAGGTGATCCTGGGCAAGCTGCTGTGGGTGACCCTGCTGGAGCAGGGGGGTTGGACTGGATGATCTCCAGAGGTCCCTTCCAAACTCTGCCATGCTGGGATTTGAGAATTCAGTGGTTTAATGGGTTTATATTTGGGGAAGCCACTAACCCTCAGCTGCAGATGAATAGCAGAACAGGGCTGCATTTCTACCATCATCATGATAGACTTTTTAAGGCAGACTATGTGCATGGCCCTTGGGTGGCTGTTGTGCAGGGTGATCATGAGGTCTCCCAGTCAGAAGAGCTGTTGCTGCCTTTGGCTTTCTCAGCAGCAGGAGCAGAATGCTCAGGTTGGCCTCCCCTTGGCTTGGCCCTGGGACAGGTGTTGTTGGAATCATTTGTCTCCTTCCTGGCACCCTCCCTGGAAGAGGATGTTGGCAAACTGGGGAAGATGTAAAAGAGCCACCAGGGTGGTTAAAAGATTGGCAAATGCTCCTTGGCAAGGAAGCAGGCAGTCTTCTGGCTCTGGTGGGGTTTAGGTGGTTTTCTTTCTTCAAGCAGAGGTTGAAGGGTGACTTTAGGAGCTCCAAGTACCCCCTGGGAAGAAGCAAAGCAGGCAGCACAGGGGGCTGGCAGGCATGGGTGTGACACAAGCTGGTTGAAGCTGAAGCCAGAACAGTCTTTAAGAGTAAAAGCACTGCTCTGTTGTGCTGTTTTACAGCAGCCCTGGGTTTTCAGCCTTCCCTAGGATTACACACTTCAAAGCAGGGGTTTTTGTGGAGAATATAATGTCCATTCATGGAGGAAAACCCTCCCTGGGGCCAAGGGATCTGCCACGTGTCCTGCACAGACTCCTGAGCTCTGCCTGCAGCTCACTTTGGATGTGGCTTCCTCTGTGCCTCTAGATCTCTGCTGCCTGAGCCTGCTTTGAGGTGTTGTGATGCTGCTGGATTCCAGTCAGTAAATAACAGGAGGCACTTGTCAGAGTTTTAAATCAGATTTTTTTTCCTCTTCACCAGCATTTTTTTTTCCCCAGTGCATTTCCCTTCTTGTGGAGAATGAAAGGCAGGGGCTGGCTGCTCCTGAATCCAGCTTTTAGATGAAGAGACACTTGTTGTATTTCCCTGCAGGGCTTTGCTCCACCTTTGTTCTCTGGCAAGGCTCAATTCCTGCAGGCAGCTTCTCCAAGGAGAGCCTGTGCTAAATTTACCTTGAGATCTCTGTTCCTGAGACTCTTGGTTTGTAAAGCTTGTAGCAGAGCAGGAAATCTGCCTGCCTTGTGCTTTCCTACCATCCACTCCAAGCAGGAATATCCCTTCTGCCTTGCTGCTCTTACTGGTCACACAGAGTTGAAGGAGCTCAGGGTGTCTAGAGGATCTTGAAACACATCCTGGAAGGATGCAGAGAATGAGGCTGCTTGAAAGCATTTGTTTCCTGCAGCAGCTCAAAGGTGAAGGTGTGGGGCTGGGGATCTCATTGCACTGCTTGGGTTGGATTTCATGCAATGTTCTCTTTTCTTTCTTTCCTAGCTGTGGGGAGCTCAAAAGATAAAGCAGGTAATGAACTTCTCTTGGATTCCATTCTTGTGTTCCTCTCTTGCTGCTTTTCTTTTACTTCCCTTTTTGTCTTCTCCCTTCTCCATTAGTCACTTTGCCAGTTGCTGTTTTGTCTTGCCACAGAAATGGAAATGCAGAGCACACTGTTGCCACCAGAGAGGCTGATTTCTATTCTTTTTTTTTGTATTTATATATTTTGATGTCTTCATTTTCTCCTTCCTGTCTAGTCAAGAGATGTCTTGTCTCCAGTCTCTTTTGGAACTGCTTTGACAGCTCTTTGGGCAGGCTTGTGCTTGTGCCTGTGTCCTGCCTCCCTCCTCTGCAGCCCTGCATTGCTTGGGGATGGATTTTCTATTGATTTTCACTTTTCTTGCCCCCCCCAGCCACTTCAATCCAGTGCAACCTCCTGAGCTGAGTGTAAAATGGGGTAAAAATGGAGCAGATGAGATGTCTGCCTGGTGCTGAAAGAGCCTGAGGCTTCCTGGGGAGGTTTGGGCTGGCCACAGCCACCAGCCTTGGGGAGAAGCTGTGATACACCTAAAGGCTGAGTTAGCTGCAAAAGCCAAGTCCTGTGGCATGTGAGGGGATTTTGTTTGGGTCACCCTGATGGTGACAACCAGAGGGGACTATGCTTGGAGCTTTTTAGCCCAGCTGAGGCAGCTCCTGAAGCAGCAGCTCAGGTTGCCTGTGCTCTGCCGTGCAGGGAAGACGTTCCTCCATCTGAAGCCACCTGTCATGGCTGAGCCACACGAGTCCTTCTGGGGGTCTCCTGTCACCCATGTGCTCCAGGAGCACCATGAAGTGCTTTATATCCTCCTTCCTGCCCTCCCCATCCCTCTGCCTCAGCAAGGGCTTTGCCCTCCCTCCACAGGGCAAAGCTCCAGCCAGGACCTTAAGCTGCCCCTCGATGGAGATGCTGAAAAGAGGCAGGGCCAGAAAACAGCTTTCCCTTTTCCCCCTTCCTAAATCTCCATTTCTGGGGTAAAGTACAGCACTAGGTGACCTTTGGGGGCATCAGAGTAGTGAGAGAGAGCAGCTTTGGATGTTTCAGGTTAACTTTTGGCCGTCTTCTGCCTCTTTCCCAGGCCATCATCCACCCTGACACGAACGAGACCATCTTCATGCCTTTCCGGATGTCAGGTAGAGTATTTCCTGAGGCAGCAGCCCCCAGGTCTCCTGGGGATTCCTGCCAAATGGCCTTTTATTTTTAAGGGTTTTCCTCCTGCATCTTGGAAACATGTAGACCAAGATCAGAAAGTAATTACAAAGCCCAAATCCCTTTGCAGTGAAGGAGAATTAGGATCCTCAGTGTGAGGTACTGAGAATGTTTTCCCATCCTGCAGCTCTTTTAAGGTGGAGTCCAGCTCATGTCTTTGCTGGTATTTTTGGGGGCATCCCTCACTGCAAGGGGCATTTGAATTTTGTAGTAACCAAGGAGACTTGATGCCCAAGGAGCATCTCCAGGAGAGGATGGGCTGAGCCCTCCTTTGCCACGTGCAGTGGTACCTAATAGCTGTGGCCCTGGGAACCCTGGAAGGATCAGATTGTCTGTGCCTTAACCAGGCTGCTTAATGATCACATTGTCCCCTCCTCCTTCCCATTTTGGGGTGTCCCACTGCCCTGCACAGGTCCACAGCTACCTCTTTCCCAGAGGACCTCTTTAAATAAATAAGTTTTAAATGTCTTTAAATAAATAAGTTTTAAATGTCTTTAAATAAATAAGTTTTAAATGTCTTTAAATAAATAGGCCTTTTCCCATGTTTCTGGGGGAACATCTTCATCTGAACACTGGGCAGAGGGGATAAAGAACAGGATGGTGAAGGTTGTTCTCCAGCTCTTTGAAGCTCTTTGAAGTTGAGGGTGAAGTGGAGGGGAGCAGAGCCAGGCCCCACTGCTTGGTTGCCTTGCTCTGTGTTTCTTCTTGGATTTTTCTTCCTCTCAGGTCTTTGCCCTTTCCAACTGTAAATCAGATCCAGGAGGCTTAATTCAGTAATATTGGTGAAATGCTCTGAGACCTTCTAGTGGAAGTCAGAGAGGAATTATATTTAGCACAGAAATTGGCAGACTTAACAAGGGGAGAATGTGAAGTGTTTAATTTCTGTGGCACTTGATAAGGTTTGGGGTGCAAGCTTGTTGCTAATAGAGAGACTTTTAACTTACACCTCTGATTAAAATACTCCTTCTCTCCTCCATGATCCAAATGTACCTTCTTCAGCCTGTACCCTGTTCTTTTTTTCCCCTGCCCTAGAAATAAATGAGCTCTCCTGGTATAAATCACTAGTGGAGAGGTTGGTAGAGCAGATGGTGAAAGAGGGAGATGCCACCAATGGTGGCATGGTCCTGCTCCTTAACTGCTGTGGGCTCTGCAGCTTCAGGAGCAGCTTCAGCATCCTAGTGTGGGACCAGGCTCAACAAGAGGGGAAAGGGGCTTGGAAAGCTGCAGAGTTTTCTCCTAGGTAGGTTGTGGGAGGGTCTGATGAGCAACAGAGCTGGCACGAGGGAGGGAACAGCTTGTGTGACTG
>VWZX01001711.1:38480-85092 GCA_013399015.1 Galbula dea
TATCCTTCTTCAACTGAGGGGCCCAGAACTGGACACAATATTCCAGATGTGGTCTCCCCAGGGTAGAGTAAAGGGGTAGAAGAACCTCTCTTGACCTACTAACAAACCCCTTCTAATCCAGCCCAGAATCCCATTGGCCTCCTGGCCACAAGAGCACACTGCTGCCTCATGCTCATCCTTCCATCCACCAGGACCTTCAGATCCCTTTCCCCTTCACTGCTCTCCAACAGCTCAGTCCCCAAATATCCTGATCCATGGGGTTGGTCTTTCCCAGGTGCAAAGCTCTACTACAAGCTGTGAAGCAGCTGGTGGTCAGTGGCTCTGGAGCCCCCAGGGGCCATTCCCAGCTGCTAGGCAGTTCAGTTTCAGAGCTGATACTTTGGGAGTGCTTGGAGGCTGGCTTTTTTTTTTTCCAAATTGTATTTTGTTTTCCTTCTTAGTTATTTTTTCCCCCTGACAGTAATTAAAAGTGAAGCTGTACATTTCTTGACAGACTCTTGCCCATATGGAGAGTTTGCATTTCCACGTGCCTCTTGCAGTCATACAGATTTTGGGTGCTCTGCTTTACTTAGTTATTTTTCCTCATGGATTTTTCTTCTTCTTTTTTTTTTTTTTTACTTTTATTTTAATATTTGTTCTTGCTCAGCTTCAGCTGACAATGTTGAGTAGCTGCCTCCAAGTCTTCCCTCTCCTCCTGAGCCTCAGGAGGCAGCTGAGTGGTTCCTGGGCCGGGGAGGTGATCGCTTGGTGAATGGGCTGAGGCTCCAGGAGTGCTGCTGCCCTTAGTTCATAGGATAGTCAGAGTTAGAAGGGACCTCAAAGACCATCTAGCTCCACCCCCCCTGCCTGGCAGGGACACCATCCACTAGATCAGGTTGCCCAGGGCCCCATCCAGCCTTGCCTTAAAACCTTCCAGGGATGAGGCTTCCACAACCTCTCTGGGCAACCTGTTCCACTGCCTAATCACCCTCATAGTGAAGAGCTTCCTCCTAATATCCAACCTAAATCTGCCCTCCTCTAGCTTACACCTACTTGCCCTGGTTCTGTCACTGTCTGACCTCCTAAAAAGTCCCTCCCCAGCTTTCTTGTAGGCCCCTTCAGATACTGGAAGGCCACAATAAGGTCCCCTCAGAGCCTTCTCCTCTGCAGACTGAACAACCCCAACTCTCTCAGTCTGTGCTCGTAGCAGGGGTGCTCCAGTCCTCTGAGCATTCTCCTGGCCCTTCTCTGGACTTGCTCCAGCACCCCCATATTTCTCTTGGAACAGGGGCTCCAGAACTGGATGTAATATTCCAGGTGGGGTCTCAGGAGAGCAGAGGGGAGAATCACCTCTCTCCACATGCTGGCCACTCTCCTCTTGCTGCAGCCTAGCATACAGTTGGCCTCTGGGCTGCAAGCACACACTGGCAGCTCATGTCGAGCTTCTCGTCCACCAGCAGCCCCGAGTCTCTTTCTGCAGGGCTGCTCTCAAGCCAATCCTCACCCAGCCTGTACTGGTGCTTGGGATTGCCCTGACCCAGGTGTAGGACCTTGCACTTGGTCAGTGATGATTAATTACATTACAATTAATGATGATAATGACATTAATTAGTTAATGAGCTCTGCCTTGTCTGAATGGGAGCAGGAGAGGAGGGCAGCTCGCAGGGGCTGGCGCTCGCCCAGTGCAGCAAAGGAGCTGGGACTTCACCAGGGGCTGGAGGAGGAGGAGAAAGGGAAGATGTAAATGAAATCAGGCCTCCCAACCCTCTTACCCTTTTGTTTGTTGTTATTTCTCTCTGCTGTCCTTAAGAAGTTGCCTCCTCTTCAACTGCTGCTGCTGCAGATGTGCAGAGATGCCTTCAGCTCATCCCTCCCTGCTCTAGCAGGGAAGTTTGCTTTCTGCTCAGCTTCTTAGGAATGAATTTAAAGGCAATGGTGGAAGAGAGGGTCTGAGCATGGGAATGGACCTACATCTTCTTGCCCAGATGCCCTGGAGATGTTACAGTTCACATCAGCATCCTAAAAATCAATGTGTTTGGAATTCAGAGTTGTTCAGTTGTACTCTTAACAAAGATGGGAGTCTGATTTTACGAGGAGCCACTGTCTGCAGAAGCCATCTGACAGTTATGGCACAGGAGGGGAGAAAAGAATGATGTGAGCAAGTGCTCAGGTGGCCCAGAAGGCCAACAGCATCCTGCCTTGGATCAGCACTAGTGTGGCAGCAGCACTAGGGCAGGGATTGTCCTCCTGGGCTGGGCACTGGGGAGGCCACACCTCAAATCCTGGGTTCAGTTTTGGGCCTCTCACTGCATGAAGGACACTGAGGTGCTGGAGTGTGTCCGGAGAAGGGCAATGAAAGTGGTAAAGGGTCTAGAGCCCAAGTGTTGTGAGGAGCAGCTGAGGGAACTGGGGTTGGTTAGCCTGGAGAAAAGAAGGCTCAGGGGAGACCTTGCTCTGTCCAGCTCCCTGACAGGAGTTTGGAGCCAGGTGAGGGTTTGGTCTCTTCTCCCAGGTGACTTGCAATAGGACAAGAGAAAACAGCCTCAAGTTGCTCCAAGGGAGGTTTAGATTGGACATTAGGAACATTTGCTTCATGGAAAGGTTTGTCAAGGCCTTGCCCAGGGCAGTGGTGGAGTCACCATCCCTGGAGGGACTGAAAAGCCCTGGAGATGTGGTGCTGAGGGATAAGATTCAGTGGTGACCTGGCAGTGTTGGGTTAACAGTTGGACTTGATGGTTTTAAAGGTGTCTTTCAACTGATCCAACTCTCTGATGCTGTGAAGTATATCTTACCTGTTTCTTACCCCAGAATTCATCTTCCTGTCCATGTTTGTTGGGTTTATCATTGGGAGTCCCCTTGCTTTGCATCCCTTTCCTCTTCTTTAGCCTCTTATGCTTTAGGAGGGAAGATTGCCATGAAAGAAGGCAGGAAGGAACCTGACAGTGAACCTGAACTCAGTGACTCTGAGTGCTCTCAGAGCTGTGGAGACCACACATACCCATGTGGCCTTGGGTGCTGAGGTTGCTGACCTTGAGAAGCCTCTGGCATCTCACATTCATGCAGCAGCTGGCAGCTCCTGGCCAGATGTGCTGGGACAAGCAGCCATAAGCCTTGGAGATGGTGATTGTCAGCTTGAGCTTCTAACCCAAGCAGGAGTTTTTGCAGTTTGGAGTATGACACACCAACAATCCTCTTCAAACACAGTCCAGGCTCCCAAACAGGAGCACATGTGCTTCCAGGTGGCACTCCTGTCTTCAGATGTTCAAACTGCCTTGCTTTCCTGGGCTTGAAGTGGTGACTGTGCCAAAAGAACATCAGAGAGCTCCTTCACTGCCAAGAGTGGCAACTTTGAACCCTTACCTTCCTGCAAGGTTTCTATTGTGCTCCAGGAAAAAACAAAACAACTGGATGAAAGAATTGATTGTATTTTAATGAACTAATCTTTGGCCAGTAGCTGCTACTAGACTCTTTCCAAGGTGTGCTCCAAGCAATGAAGAAAGATGTCAAGTCTTCACCAGGAGGGTGGTGAGACAGTGGAACAGGTTGTGCCCAGAGAGGTTGTGGAAGCCTCATCCCTGGAAGCTTTTAAGACAAGGATGGATGGGGCCCTGGGCAACCTGATCTAGTGGGAAATGTCCCTGCTAATGAGCAAAATCTCTTCTCTTGCAGGTTGTTGGTCTTCTCCTGCCCAACCAGACGCTGGCATCCACTGTGTTTTGGCAGGTAACACTTGTCTGAATGGCTGGAGAGTGGTGGGAAAGAAAGGAGCAGTTCAGTCTTGTCTGCTGGTGCACATGGCTGTCCTGCTTCACTTAATGAGGAGGATCTACTCAGGGAAAGGTTTGAGAGGCCTGGGGTGGGCTGTAAGCAAACTGTTGGGTCTATCTTCCAGCACCTGGAAAATGCTGTTGCAAGGGAGTTGCAGAGTAGCCCAGAATCCATAAATCAGCTTTTTTAGACCCATTTTGTGTATTTCCATGGAAATGAAGCTCACACATCTGCTGTCTTGAAGGCACCTTGTCAAGTGTTTGGGATGTTCCTTGATGAATTTAGAAGAGGAGGCTCAGGGGAGACCTTGCCTCTCTCCCTGAAGGGAGGTTGGAGTGAGGTAGGGATTGGTCTCTTCTCCCAGGCTCCCTGGAAGAGGGCAAGAGGAAATGACCTCAAGTTGCACCAGAGGAGGTTTAGATTGGATAGCAGGAAAAGATCTTCTCTTAGAGTTGTCAGGCATTGGCCCAGGCTGCCCAGGGCAGTGGTGGAGTCACCATCCCTGGAGGGGTTCAGAAAACATCTCTAGATGTGGTACTCAGGGCCATGGGTTAGGGGCTTGGTTGGGATGTGTTCTTCTCCCTGGATGTGTTCAGAAACCATGGAGCTGTGGTGCTTGGGGCCATGGTTTAGTGGTGAGCATGGCAGTGTTGGGTGGGTGGTTGGACTCCATGATCTCAGAGGGCTTTTCCAACCAGAATGATTCTCTGAATCTGTGAAAACTAAAGACCAAGAGCACCAAAGTGTTGTGTGGAGGTGGACTGGGCCAGGAGAAGAGTTGAGTGGCCAGGGCAGCAGAGGTGCCTTGAGACTTCTGTCCTTTACTTTGGGAAGACCATGAAATCAGAGAAGAGGTGGCAAGTTGTGAGCAGCTCCAAAGGGAGATATTTTTTTTCTGCTAATAGATGGATAGTTTTTGGGTTGGGGAAGCCATGTTTATGTTTCTGTCTCTTCTTGTTTGCCCCTGCAGTGGTTGAACCAGAGCCACAATGCCTGCGTCAACTATGCAAACCGCAACGCGACCAAGGTGAGGAGACCCCAGCTGAGGGGGGGAGGGCAGCAGGGCAGGGCTCTGTCAACACAGAAACATGAGTCCTGCCTCTCTGCTGTTAGGAGAAGCTCTGGAGCCAGCCCAGTGCTGAGTGGAGAGCTTGGCCATTGACCTGTGTAGGCTTCCAGTTTAAACCTTGGCTGGAAGTGGCATGAGCCTCTTGAAATGGGTTGAGGCACCTGGGTCGTGCTCTGTGCCTGGGAGCTGAGCCAGGGCAGGGTTCCAGATGGTGTGGAATGGTTTCACTGGGTGTAAACTGGTATGGAATGGTTTCATTGGGTGTATGGATGAGCACAAAGCAAAATGGCAACTAGGTTTTTGGGTAGCAGAAGGTGGCTTCATGATCCTGCTGCCATCTCCTGAGGACTGAGCTGGCCAGTGGTGGGGCTGTTCCATCACTTCAGCCATGGCTCATCCCCTGTTGGGATGTGGGAAGCTCCAGATGGGGGAGGTGGAGTTGGAAACCATCCAGCTCATTGGGATAACATTTCAAAGACCAATCTTTAATGTGGAGAACTTGGGGGTTCCTCACTAGTCTTCAAGAGTGATAATTGTGGACTGTTGGCTGAATTTCCTTCACATTCTTCTTTTAAGCTTCTCCCATGATCATTTTCTGATGCCAATTAATTCTCCATTCCCTTTAACCTCCCTTGGGAGGCTACACTTTCCCTCCCTTGTGCCTCTGCTAGCTGACAGCCCATGTGTCACAGAACAATATGACACAATTAAACCTGGCTCTGCTTTCAAACAAACAAAGCAGACAACAAACCACCCAAGCTAACAAAACAAAGCTGGGCTGCATTTTTAATAACCAGAAGTTTGTTTACTGAAAATCTGTTTTCTTTTTCTTTCCAAAGCCTTCTCCGACCTCCAAGTTTATCCAGGGCTACTTGGGAGCTGTCATAAGTGCTGTCTCAATAGCAGTGGGTAACTCTTTATGTCCTCTCTCTTTCACTCCTCAGAAGCTCCTCCCTTCTACTAGTGCCTTTGAGATGTTTGTTGCAATTGCCAAGCATGTTTATCCTCTGCTTGACAGAGTTCAGTCTGCACAAGCACAAAAGCATTGCCACCATCAGGTGGTTCAGTCCATGCATGCCCAAACTTTTTGACAGAAGGAGATTCCTGGGACTGATGGCTTCCAGCATGGCCTGCACCCTGCCCTGCTTGGGTCTCTGCACCAGGGCTTTGCAAGGGCTGAGTGTTATCCAGACAGGCATGGACTGAGAGCAGCCCTGTGGAGAAGGGCCTGGGGGTGCTGGTGGGTGTAAAGCTGGAGATGAGGCAGCAATGTGTGCTCACAGCCCAGAAGACAACCCTGTCCTGGGCTGCAGCCCTAGCAGCATGGCCAGCAGGGCAGGGAGGGGTTTCTGCCTCTGCTCTGCTCTGGGGAGACCTCAGCTGCAGTGCTGGGGCCAGCTCTGGAGTCCTCAGCACAGCACAGACATGGAGCTGGTGGAGCAGGGCCAGAGGAGGGCACAGACATGATGTGAGGGCTGGAAGCTCTCTGGTGTGAGGCCAGGCTGAGAGAGTTGGGGTTGTTGAGCCTGGAGAGGAGAAGGCTCTAGGGAGACCTTAGTGTAGCCTTGCAGTACATAACAAGACTATGAAGAGAGACGGGGAGAGACTTTTTATCAGGAGCTGCTGTGACAGGCCAAGGGCTGATGGTTTGAAACTAAAAGAGGAGATTTAGACTAGAGAGAAAGCAGAAATGTTTTCCACTGAGGGTGGTGAAAGCCTGTCCCAGGTTGCCCAGAGAGGTGGGAGATGTCCCAGCCCTGGAATCTGCTCAGGTTGTTTGTGGCTCTGAGCATCCTGCTCTAGTTGCAGATGTCTCTGCTGGCTGCAGGGGGGTTGGACTAGATGACCTTGGAAGGTCCCTTCCCACCCAAACTATTTTCTGATTCTCTGGTCCTATAACTTCAAGACTCCTCTCCAGCAGCAGCCCCAGGGCCTGGTTACCTGGCACCCTTGGGCTGTCCACCCTGGGAGAGCTTTCAAAGCACCAGGAGGAAAAACAATGGCACAATATCCTGTACTTAGAGCATTTCAAGCTTGTGCAAGAGGAGATCTTCCTTCAGTGGTGCAGGTGCCAGGAGAGTGTTTCTGCCTTCCTGTGTAAGTGCCAGGATGTCCCCAGCAGCCTGAGCTGCAGCTGGGATGCCCTTAGCATGTGTCAAGAGTAGTCTGAGATACTTAGGGCCATGGGTTAGTGGCATGGTGGGGATGGGCTGATGGTTGGCCTTGATGATCTTAGAGGTCTCCTCCAACCTTGATGGTTCTGTGATTCTCCTTCCTGCTGCTGGAAGGAGGTCTGCTCCCAAGGGGGTGCAGATAGGGGGTGTGGAAGTGAATTGAAGTCCCTGTGCACTGGTCTCCACATGCAGACAAGCCCTTGGGGCCACTCCTGATGGGGGTGTTACCCCAGAACAGCTTGTGTCCTGCTAACCCAACCCATGGCAACACTGACTGCATCCTCAGTTCCCAGTGGGGAGCAGCCTAGAGGCAGCCCTGCAGAGCAGGGGCTGGCAGCTAGATCCTAAATATCTGCATTAATCACCAGCATCTCCTCCAGCATTTGGGCTTTTCTGTTTTAAATGCTGATGCCAAACACCACAGAACTAGCCCTGAGGTTCATTACCTTGGCTTGTGAAGCCTCAGCCCTCATTAAGTGATCTCTGCTGTCAAGTTAGCAACAGCTCACCTCCCAGTGTGAGCCTATTAGGACCAGATGACCTGAAAACAAGTGCCAGTGCCTCCAGTGGGCTGCTGGGGCCTGCTATTAATTAAAGTGAGCCCCTTCCAGGGTTGCAGTTGGCAAGTGAGGCAGGAGAGGGCTCCTGAGATGACACTTCAGGTGCCTTGTGACTGTGCTTCCAGTGGCCTTCAGCCTCCCTGGCCTTAGCTAACAGAGGCACAAACAAATTGCTTTCTGCCAGGTGCCCAGGAGCAGATCTGGGCTTAAGGCCTCTTGCAGTTAAACTGGAAGTCACAGAATCCTTAAGGTGGAAGAGATCTCTAAGCTCATCAAGTCCAACCATCAACCTAGCACCACCAGGCCACTAAACCCTGTCCTTACCTGTCACATCTAGATGGTTCCTGAACCCCTCCAGGGCTGGTGACTCCACCACTACCCTGGGCAGCCTGGGCCAATGCCTAACCACTCTTGCTGGGAAGGTCTCTTTTTCCTGCTATTCAATCTGAACCTCCCCTGGGGCAACTCCTTCACAAAGAGCCACATTTTCCCAAATAACCTGATTCTTAGCCCATTTTGGAGAGGAGCTGCTGACAGAGAGGCAATGCTTCTCCCTCTCATCCAGTGCTACTCAGGATTTGCAGCCCACTGGGATGTTTTGTGTTGGTTTGTGGTTTGTTGGGGTTTTTTTGAGGAATCAATTTTCTTTTCTTTCAATATTTTTCAGTATTTCAATATTTTTTTACTCAATATTCCCTTTTTTTTCCTCTCCCCACACCCACTCCCAGCCCAGCCTCATTTCACAGCAGAGCTTCCTGCAGGGAGAGCCATCCCAGGCCTGGAGTCTTCTCTCTTCTCTGGTGCAGTACTCTGGGAAAGCAGGCACTTGGAGTGAGAAGAGAAGGGCAGTGAAGGTGGGGAAGGGTCTGGAGCCCAGGTGCTGTGAGGAGCAGCTGAGGGAACTGGGGTTGGTTAGCCTGGAGAAGAGGAGGCTCAGGGGAGACCTTCTCACTCTCTGCAACTCCCTGAGAGGAGACTGGAGCCAGGTGGGAGTTGGTCTCTTCTCCCAAGGAACCAGGGATAGGATAAGAGGAAATGGCCTTAAGTTGCACCAGGGGAGGTTTAGGTTGGGCATGAGGAATCATTTCTCTAGGGAAAGGGTTGTGAAGGCCTGGCCCAGGCTGCCCAGGGCAGTGGTGGAGTCACCATCCCTGGAGGGCTTGGAAAACCATGGAGATGTGGTGCTGAGGGCCATGGTTCAGTGGTGACCTGGCAGTGTTGGGTTAATGACTGGACTTGACATTCTTGAAGGTCTCTTCCACCCCAAACAATTCCCTGATTGTCTGCTTCTCCTTGCAGCATCTCCCAAAGTGCTGGTGGTGATTTCCAGACTCTTTGGGTAGAGCTTTATGCACCAGGTTTTTAATTCTCACAACCACAGCTTCAGGTTCTGCCCCAGCCAGCTCCAAGCCTTGCTCCTTGTGCTGTTGAGGGCCCTGTGCAGGCTCTCCATGGGTTCCTCTCTCCTGCCAGCATGGTTTGGCCACGTTTCTGACCTCTCCCAGTCAGCAGTGTCTTGTCTCTCAGCTTGCTGCTCAGGTCAGTAGCTCACAGTCCATCTGGTGTCCACTCTGTGTAGCCTGGAGGTGCCAGGTACAGCAGTACTGCTGGCACTGTCCTCCCTCATTAACAGGATGGGCTCTAATTAGACTTGCAGGCAGCCTGACAGCCACACAGAGTGTTCTACACACATAGGTGGCTGGAACCTACCCAGGGGATGTCCAACATGACTGCCCAGACAGGATGCCATGGAGCTTCTCCCTTGGGCTAAGGGCTTTGGTTCTTGTCCCTCCCCAGTGAAAGGAGAACCAAAGCTACCTCTGTGTGAGATCAGGCACCTCTTCAGTACAGGGATGCTCTGGGGTTTTTCCCTCAATTACTAAAGCAGCCAAGCTCCCTCCTTCCCCTCCCAGACACTGCAGGCTTTGGAACTTCTAACAGGGCTTTCATTGAGTGCAAGTTTGGGATTTCTGGTCCTGTTGGTGCAGAGGCAAATAAAAATGTTGTTCTCACTTAGCAACCTGAGCTAAATTCTGACAGAAGTAGGTGTTTTGTCTTCTTTTGGGTGTGTGAGAGAGATGCCATGTCCTGTAACCATGACTGCCAGCCAGGCTGTTCTCTACTGCTCTGTACACTTCAGATGGAGCTGCTCAGGACTTCAGTGTTCCCTTTTGGCTTACATGGGGTTAAAAACCCCAGGCAAGTAATGCACACTGGTGCTGATCAGCTACTAATGCCTCACCTTGGTGTGATGCTGTGGTGTGCAGGAGGCTTCAAAGCAGCTCTGCACAACCAGACCCAACTCTTAGCATTGAAAAGTTGCTCCAGGTGAAGCTGCTCTGACAAGGGAGGGTTGGACTAGATGATCTCCAGAGGTCCCTTCCAACCCCTACCCTGCTGGATTCTGGGATTCTTGCCTCCTAACCCTGAATCCTGGCTCTGGACAAGCTAGTGGAGGTGTGGAGCTGATGCCAGTATGGTTTAGTGGTGCTCTGGCTTCTCTGGTGCTTTCACAAGCTGTCAGGGTGGAGGGAGTTGCACCTCAGTACATAGAAAACCAAACTAGGTTAAAGCTGGAGAAAAGTAAAACAGTTTTAATGACCTGCTATGGTTTGGGGAGGTTTGAGACCTCAGTTGCAGTGGAGTCCTCAGCACAGGAGAGACACCAACCTGTTGGGGTGGGTGCAGAGGAGGCCACAAAAATGATGTGAGGGCTGGAAGCTCTCTACTGTGAGGACAGGCTGAGAGAGTTGGGGTTGTTGAGCCTGGAGAAGAGAAGGCTCCAGGGAGACCTGGAACAATTTCTTCCCTGAAAGATTTGTCAAGGCCTGACCAGGCTGCCCAGGGAAGTGGTGGAGTCCCCATCCCTGGAGGGGTTTCAAAGCCCTGGAGCTGTGGTGCTGAGGGCCATGGGTTAGTGGTGACCTGGCAGTGCTGGTTAAGGGTTGGCCTTGATGATCTTGAAGTTCTCTTCCAACCAAACCAAATCCCTGATTCTCTGGTTCATTTGTTTTGATGGTTGGACCTGATGGTCTCAGAGACCTCTTCCAGCCTTAATGATTCTCTCCTTCTGTCACTGTGTGACTCAGGGCAGGAAGCACTCTGGGGCAGCAGCTCTGCTCCTTGCCATGCCATTGGTGCCACTGGCCATGGGTTGTGTTCTTCCTTCCCTGCTCCCACCACAGGCTGAACTCACTCACTCACACACACACTGAGATGCAATTTTTCCCTCTCCTCTCTAGGTGGAGGTGCCCCTGTGGCTTTTTCTAATCCCAGCTCCTTCTTCCTGATAATTGTTTGTGAGCCATGTGGAGTGGCTGCACTGACAGGCTGTGAATTTGGTGTGATGCCTGTAATCAGCTGGTGAGAGCTGCAAGAGAGGCCACCCCCTGCCCTGGGGGCTAGCCACCACTTAGGGCCTTCAAGAAACACTTAGAAGCTGGAGGAAGTTGGTGCAAAGTAGGGTGAGGGGTGGGAGGGAGGGGATGGCCAGGCACCTCCTCAGAGGGGAGCTAGGAGCAGGAGGAAGGTCACAGGAGGTTGGAGGAGCTGGTGAGACACTTCTGTTTGCTGCTTCAGGGTTTGAACTGAAGTGGTTGGTGCCTGGCTCTGAAACCTGGGTAGCTGTGCTCAGAGCCTCCTGTCCCTGCACATCCTCTTCTCTGCTGATTCATAGATACCACTCTCTTTTGGTATCTTCTCCTGCCTGGATGGGGCATGATCACCCAACCTGGTGGCTCCTCCACCAAGGCCATAAACCCTTGGAGCTGGAGCAACCATATCCTAAAGGCACAGCCTTGAGCTTTTGGCATGGTGGAGACAAGGACTTAGTAGGTCCTGGAGAGGCACCCAGTGCCCATCACCCTGCCTTTGGGCTCAGGAGTACATGGCAGCTGCTGGCTCCTTGCTGACTGCCACCTTTCAAACTCCTTGTGCAGCATGTTCTTCCTTGTTTCACTGCAGTAGCTTTGTTTTCAGCACAGTTGTTCTCATCTGTGACCTTTCATAGACCTGCATGAATGCTCCAGGCTTGGGGCAGAGGGGCTGGAAAGCTGCCTGAGGGAAAAGGACCTGGGAATGCTGGTTGATGGTGGCTGAAGATGAGGCAGCAGTGTGCCCAGGTGGCCAAAAGGCCAACAGCATCCTGCTTGGATCAGCACCAGGGTGGCAGCAGGACTAGGGCAGGGATTGTCCTCCTGGGCTGGGCACTGGGGAGGCCATACCTCCAATCCTGGGTTCAGTTTTGGGCTCCTCACTCCAAGAAGGACACTGAGGTGCTGGAGTGTGTCCAGAGAAGGGCAGTGAAGGTGGTGAAGGGTCTAGAGCACAAGTGTTGTGAGGAGCAGCTGAGGGAACTGGGGTTGGTTAGCCTGGAGGAGGCTCAGGGGAGACCTTCTGGCTCTCTGCAGCTCCCTGAGAGGAGGCTGGAGCCAGGTGGGGGTTGGGCTCTTCTCCCAGGTAGCAAGTGATAGGACAAGAGGAAACAGCCTCAAGTTGTGCCAGGGGAGAGTAAGGTTGAACATTAGGAAGGTTGTCTTCCCAGAAAGAGTGGTTAGGTGTTGGAAAAGGCTGCCCAGGGCAGTGGAGCAGTCATCTTCTCTAGGGATGTTCCAAAACCATGCAGCTGTGGCACTTTGCACCATGGTTTAGTGGCCACAGTGATCTTGGGTCAGTGGTTGGACTTGTTCTTCAAGATCTCTTCCAACCTCCTTGATTTTATGATTCTGTTCTTTCCTCCTGCCCCAGGCCAGCCCCCCAGGGCCCCCAGAGGTGTGGTGTTGCTTCTGTGCAGGATCCAGAGGACTGGAAAACAACTCCCTCTTGTCTTGGGTGTGGGACCCCATCCTCCTCCTGCCCCCATCATCAGCAAATCCAGTCTCTCATTACCAACAGGACTCTTTTCCTGCCTTTGCCTCTCCTGTAATCCTGCTGCTGTCTTCCACTGAAGCCTCCAGCTGTGGGGCTCTGCTCTCATCCCTCTGCTGGCTTCTGGGGTGTGACTCAAGTTTCCTTCTCTCCTTACTGGTGTTCAAAGCCACCAGAGATCTTTTACTTGGGGCCATGGGTTAGTGGCATGGTGGGGATAGGTTGCTGGTTGGACTTGATGATCTTCAAGGTCTCTTCCAACCTCAGTGGTTCTGTGATTTCCTCTTGCCTCTCTCTAACTTCTCTCTCTGCTTGGATGGTTATTGCTTTCCCCTGTACTCCTCCATTCTGTTCTCCTTGCCTTGGGAAGGCTCCAGTTGGGAAGGAGCCCAGTTTTCCATCTCTCTGCCTCCATCTTCACCTCCCAGTCCTAATGAATGATTTTTTTTTTCCCCTTCATTTTCTAATGCTCTTTTCTTTAGCTTGCCTGTTATGGGACTCATCAGATCCAATTAGTGCTTTAATTGAGCAATCTGATGATTGGAGGGCTGAAGGATAAGCTGCTTTGGAGCCAGTCCTTCCTTCCAAGTGGACTTTCTGGGTCAGTTGGAGCAGCCAACTCTTAACTGTGGTGCTCAGGGCTGCCCTGATGCTGCTGGAACCTGGGGAAGTTGAGTCCCTTTCATCAGTGGAGGTCTCACCAGTGCACCCCATGAGGTCTAGAGAGCTGCTCAGCCATGGTTAGGTGGCATCATCTGCCAGGCAATGCCCACCTGGCTTGCTGGGCTCCTGAGATTCCTTTTCTTTAGGAAAAGGCAATGTCAAAATGAAGTGAAATCACTTCTGGAATGGTTCTTGTGTTTTCTGCTCTGGATTTGATCTTCAGAGGTACAGGGTTAGACCTTTACCACATGGCTCAGTTATTGCCAGCTTCAGGCATCCCAAAGCCACTTCTGAGGCTTCACAAATCTTCATCATCAGAAAAACCAGATTATTTTTGTCAAAATAAACCAGGGACCTAAAGCCAAAATCTTCCTGTGCTTGTAAAGCTCATGTCTTGGTGGGCAGAGCTTTGTGAGAGGAGAAGGAAGAGAAAAGGCAACAGAAATCTGGGTTTGCAGTCACTTGGTGCCACTGCCTGGTGGTGCCACTGCCTGGTGGTGCCACTGCCTGGTGGTGCCACTGCCTGGTGGTGTGGCTTCAAGTACTGCCCCACCACAGGCTGTGTCCTGCTGGGATGAGGTTGTTGATGCTGAAAACAAAACTAGCAGGAGAATAACTAGCAGGAATTCAGCCTGTGAAGGAGAGGGAGGGAGGGCAGACTGCTGCTGAAGGTGCAGCAGAGCCCTGATTGAGGTCACTCTGCCCTTGACAGCCTTCAGCCATGGTTTAGTGTTGCAGGAGAGCAAGGGTTATGGTGTGAGGTGTCCTCTGTGCTCAGCATGTTGGGATGCTCTGGCAACCACATCAAGGAGAAAGATCTCCCCCAAAATAGGCAGTTTGAAACCTCTGGATTTATGTGTTTAATTAGTGCAGGGATATCCCCAGCAGTGCTGCCCTGAAACCAGTAACCCAGTGGGGCAGATCCATGGCCAGAGCTCCAGCTGCAGCAGGGAGCACTTCTCACTGAGCTGAGACATCAGCAGTGTAGATATCTTCATCTGAGCTGTGTTCCTGGAGTCCTCTGATGGTCAGTAGAGATGAATGGGCAGCACTGGGGATGTTTCACATGAGTACCCATAAATGTCTGGCTGAGGAGGAGAATCACAGCCCTTAAAAAGGCTTCTCCCTACATGCTGGGCTGCAAAGGAGCCTGTGGGAGGAGAGGAAGTGGGCTCAAGTTGCACCAGGGGAGGTTGAGGTTGGACATGAGGAGCAATTCCTTTTGGAGTAAAGGAGGCTCAGGGGAGACCTCCTGGCTCTCTCCAACTCCCTGAAGGGAGGTTGGTGTGAGGGGAGGGTTGGTCTCTTCTCCCAAGGAACAAGCAATAGGACAAGAGGAAAAACTTCAAGTTGCACCAGAGGAAGTTTAGGTTGGGCATGAGGAACAATTTCTTCCCAAAAGGGTTGTGAAGGCCTGGCCCAGGCTGCCCAGGGGCAGTGGTGGAGTCACCACCCCTGGAGAGGTTTCAAAGCCCTGGAGCTGTGGTGCTGAGGGCCATGGTTCAGTGGTGACCTGGCAGTGCTGGTTAACAGTTAGACTCAATGATTTAAAGGTCTTTTCCAACCTGACTGGTTCCATGACTCCACCAGGCTGGGTGTGCTGAATCCCACCTGAGTGGCTGCCATGGTGCAGATCCCAAGCAGTGACCCAGGCTGGAGGCAGGCTGATGATAACATTTCTCCTGGAGTTGTTTTCTTTGGGATGATTTTGCCTCAACAGTCAGTGTTCTGTGGCCAGCCCCTAGGAGTTAAACCTGGGAAGCTCTCCTTGCCCATGGCCCTCTTTGGTTTAGGTGGTCTGAGGCTGAGGAGTAGCTGTGCTCATGGCTAGATGTTCTCCTCTCACCTGTTTACCCTCTTCCTGCTGGGTGACCTGTGGGGAAGAGTTCACAGATTGGCTAAAGCCATTTCTAAGCTGTTAAGAAACAAAAAGCTCATTAGCTTCCTAAATCTAGGCCTGGTGTTGGGAATTGGGAGTGGGATTTCAATCTCTGGCAACATTTAATGTCCTGTTTCCAGCAGGGTGGCTGCTGGAAGTGGAGGAGCTGAGTTCACCTGCAGCCCCAAACTGAACCTGGAAGTAAAATGCTTTAGTTACCAGCACAGCACAGCAGTGTCTCTCCTGGGCTCTGCTGCATCTTTTCCCTTTCAAAAGCTGCTGTGTTCCATTCCATGGCCAAATCCTTCCCTCAACCTTACAAACAGAGGCTGGAAAGCCAACAAAGCCAATGCAGGTGAGATCAGTCTAGGCTATGAACACACCCAAACCCATGGGCCAGCACCAGCAAAGCCAGGCTCAAGGCTGGCTTAGCTTTCTTCTTAATGGCACTGGTTTGGGTGCTTTGCAGTTCCTGCAAGCATTCAGATGTTGCCAGTGCACATCTCAGAACTTGGCAAATGTAAATAGAAATTCCAGCATCCCAACATAGGAGAGATTTGGAGACACCTCTGGGGATCATCCAGTCCAACCCTACTGCTAAAGCAGGGTCACCCACAGCAGCTTGCCCAGGATCACCTCCAGGTGCTTTTGGGATCTCTCCCCAGAAGGAGACTCCACAACCTCTCTGGGCAGCCTGGCACAGGGCTCCAACACCCTCACAACAAACAAGTTTCTCCTCCTGTTCAGGTGGAACCTCCTGGCTTCCAGTTGGTGCCCAGTGCCCCTTGGCCTGGCCCTGGCCACCAGTGAGGAGAGTCTGGCCCCAGCCTCTTGCTCTCACCCTTGAGCTCTTGCTCAGCCTTGAGCAGCTGCCCTGTGGGGCTGCTCTTCTCCAGACTAAGCAGCCCCAGGGCTCTCAGCCTTGTTCAGTCATTTCTGAGGAGGAAGATGATGGTGACAAACCTCTTCTCCTTGCCCAGCTGAAGAGGAACTATCATGGCTCTCTCAGGCTCAGCACTAGAGTCACAGTGGCTGAGAAGAAGAGGAAAGGTTCTTGCTTCTTGGGCTCTTGGTGGAAGCCTCAGGAGGTTCTGGAAGCACTCCCCAGGTTTTTGGACACCACCCCTCTGCTCCTGCAGGACTTCCCAGGCAGTTGTGCTTCTCCACATCATCTTCTCAGCCTCCAGAAAGATGAGCTGTGCTCTGGGTGCATGTATAATGTAGCAGCTTGCAAAATATGTTCTCCCATCCTTTCCTTTCCCTTTCATTTTTTAAAGTCCCCAAATCACTATTTTCTGGCAGGTTTTTGGCTTTGGCTGGGGTGGTTTTTTTTTGGTGGTTTGTGGGTTTTCTTGGTGTTTAAATTTTCCTGCATTTTTGGCTGAAAACCTTTGGGCTAGGTGTTGCTTAAGAGCTCCATTTTCAGCCTAAAATCCCTGGTTTGAGGCTGTTGGGATTTGTTTGCACATTTGGGGCTTTTAGTTTTGGATGAGAAAGAGAAAATGTTGTGAGGGAGAGTAATCTGCAGACAGAAATCATCCCTGCAAAGAGATCTGGGGAATTAATAACTCCAGTTCTGCTTGTGTCCAAGGTCAGGGCTGGGCTGGCACCAGCTGAGTGCCAGAACCTCTCTGAAAGAGATACAAACCAATATCAGACCCAGGCCCTGGTGGCAGTGGCATCACTGGCACCACTGCTCCTGTGGCAGCACTGGGGAGGTCCCAGGCTGGACTCACTGGCAGAGGGGAACTGGATTCAGGAGCACATGGATCAGGATCAAAGGCAGAAGGACAGAGTCCACTGACCACTGAAGAAGAGCTTGACCCTTGTGATCCCTCAGCTTTCTCCTGATTCTCCTGACTATGAGCTGGAATCCCTTGTTGGTCAGGTCAGGGTCACCTCTCCTGTCCCCTCCTCCCTGCAGCTGCCACCTCTGACTTCCTGCAGCCCAAGCTGGGACACAAGCTGGAGCAGTGCCCTTGGTGTGCAGAGGAGCAAGTGCAAGGCAGAGCCTTTCTGCAGCCCAAGCCTTGGCAGGAACTCTCCCCATAGAGTGTTGTCCCTGCTAGCAGCAGCCAGTGGCTGGGAGAACATGCTGTGAGCTGCAGAAAGTGCAGCCCTGAGAAGAGCCTGAGCTGGGCAGGGAAATCCCTGAGCAGAGTGAGCTCTGTCCTAACCCAAACCAGCCTGAAACAAATGTTGCTGGAAATGTTCTGATTTTCCCAACTGCCCAAGCACAGCCAGGCTGCTGAGGCAGTGACTCTTCTTCATGCTGCTTCTGTTACCACAGGCAATGACTCAGAGCCACTCCAAGCTCTGGAGAGCTCTGTGTTATTCACCTGTTGGAGGAGGTAACAAAAATTGCCCCATGGTTATAAAAAGCTGCTGCTCTGTCTTGTTTCTGCCACTAGCTCCTTTATATCCCAGATGTTTCCACTGGGTGAGGTGCTGTAGCTTGCATAGACCATGGGAGGAGGGATGAGTTGTGTTGGGCCAACCAGCAGCACTGGTGTTTGGCTTTTTCCTAGCTGGGGGAGGACTCCCAGCCCCAGTGCTGGGGAGAATGCAGTGAACTGGGTGAAGAAGCAGCTGGGGACACTTTCCAGAAGGACTGAAGGGGTTTGCTGGGCTTTTTAGCTTAGCTTTTAGCTGGAAAAGGTTTAAACCCTATGGTTGGGTTCAACCCAACAGTTGAGTTCATCTGGTCACTTAAACTCAACAGTTGGGTCCAAACCTTTCATTTTACCTCAACTGTTGGGTTCAGCTCAGTGGAGTTCAACTCAACAGTTGGGTTTAACCCTTCAGTTAAGCCTAATAGTTGAGTTCAGCTCAATGGTTGGGTTCAACCCTTCAGTTAAACCCAACAGTTGAGTTCAACTCTCTTTAAACCCAAGGGTTGGGATCAACTCAGTGGTTTAGTTCAACCTTCATTTAAACCCAACTGTTGGGCTCAGCCCTTCAGTTAAGCCCAGCTGCTGGGCTCAGCCCTTCAGTTAAACCCCAGGGTTGGAATCATCTCAACACTTTAGTTCAGCCTTTCATCTGAACCCAGCTGCTGGCTTTAACCTTTCATTTGAACCCAGCTGCTGGGTTCAGCCCAATGGTTTGTTTCAGCCCTTTGTTGCCTGAAGGATTAAACCCTGCAGTGTGAGAGGTTCTCAAATGCTTCTGCCTGGGGAGAGGCTCTAGTCTGTCCCCTTGAAGAGCTCTGCTGTGCCTGCAAGCTGTGACATCTGCCCTGCTCCTTGTAACAAAATGTTTCTGCTTCTCTTGTGTTGTTTGCTGTTCCCAGGTGGGCCTTAATGTTCTGATCCAGAGAGCAAACAAGTTTACTCCTGCCACTCGTCTCTTGATCCAGAGGTTTGTGCCCTTCCCTGCTGTCGGTAAGAGATGCTTCCTTCTGTCTGTCTGCAAAGGGCTGGCTGTCAACCTCCTGGTGGCTAAAAGCCCCTGGGATAGACACCTCACTCTTGTCTTTACACTGTCCTTGCTGTGAGTCCTTGCTAGTGGGTCCCAGGGTTGGTACAGGATGGTGCAAAGCTGAAGATGAGGCAGCAATGTGTGCTCACAGCCCAGAAACCAACCCTGTCCTGGGCTGCAGCCCCAGCAGCATGGCCAGCAGGGCAGGGAGGGGATTCTGCTTCTGCTCTGCTCTGGGGAGAGCTCAGCTGCAGTGCTGGGGCCAGCTCTGGAGTCCTCAGCACAGCACAGACATGGAGCTGGGGGAGCAGGGCCAGAGGAGGCCACAGAAATGATGTGAGGGCTGGAAGCTCTCTGCTGTGAGGCCAGGCTGAGAGAGTTGGGGTTGTTGAGCCTGGAGAAGAGAAGGCTCCAGGGAGACCTTATTGAAGTCTTCTAGTACTCCTTGTTACTGGGCACAGTGCTTGTACATAGGAGATCTGTGGACATCATTATTACAGCATCCCACCATGGCAGGGATTGGAGGAGACCTCTGGAGATCATCTAGTCTAAAGCAGGGTCACCCAGAGCAGGTTGTCCAGGATCATTTCCAGGTGGTTTTGGAAGGTTTCCAGAGAATTGCTTTCCTGGAACTTTCCTGGAAACATATTTTTGAGGAGGCTTCAGCTTTCTTTTGATTTTTATAACCAGGAGGGCACTGGAGCTGAGCACAAGAGGCAGCTCCAAGGCAGGATTTGAGTCAGAGATGTACACAGGAAGTCTTTGCACCAGGTTTATCTATTTTCATGCCAAGGTGTGAGGAGAAAGAGGTTACTCTCCTGTTGGCATTGATTGAGGACCCATAATTAATTTGTTTAGCCTGTAATTAATTCTCTAGCTCTCATTTTATTTGTGTACTCTCGTGCTTCATTATGTGCCAGGACATCAGGAGCCCTCCCACTGATTGCTGTTTTGTGGTTTGCAAAGCTGTGAGTTACTACTTTATGAACCTGGGCAAACTGTTTAATTAAGATTTATCTTCCCACTGCTTTTGAATGACCAAGTCCCAGCAGAAGGGCAGCATTTCACTGTTCCTATGTGCAAAGCCAGATGCTGATGGAAAGCTCTTGCTTTGCTACCATCAAGCAGTTTTTCCCTGGCCACTCCTTGTCTCCCTCACCCACCCAAGTTGGCTGAGCTGTGCCACACTCTTTTTAATACATCCCAGGAGACCACTGGCCTAGGCCATGAGGACACATTGCTGGCTCCTGGTGAACTTGTTGTCCACCAGCACTCCCAGGCCCTTTTCCATGGAGCTGCTTTCCAGCAGGTCAGCCCCTAACCTGTGCTGCTCCATGAGGTTATTCCTCCCCAGGTGCAGGACTCACCACTTACTCTTGTTGTCAGCTTCCTGTGGTTCCTCTCCTCCAACTCTCAGCCTGCCCAGGTCCCCCTGAAGGCCAACACAGCCTGATGAGGCATCACCACTCCTCCCAGTTTGGGATCATCAGCAAACTGGCTGAGGATACACTCCATCCCTGCTTCCAGGTTATTAATGAAGGTGTTGAGCAAGACTGGGCCTGGTACTGATCCCTAAAATCCAAGTTGCCCTATAATCAACAGCATTTTTGACTTCCTCAGAAAGCAGAACAGCAGCAACCACAACAGTTGCTTGTCTCAAACAGGCTGGAACCAGGCTTTGAGTTTGGAGCCTGCTCACTCAAATAGCATCCAGAGACTTGGAGAAGCATCTAGCTGTGGTGGGAGCTTCAGGTCCATCATGAGGCTCCCAAGAACCTTGTGCTGGTGCCTCCTGCTTTGGCCAGAGCATCTCTTAGTGTGTTTTTAGATGTTCAATCCTGAGGGATAGCTAGAAGGACAGGGCATGTGAGGTGTGGGGGGGGAAAGGAAGGGAAAAGAAGGGGCTGAAGCTGCTTTAAATGAAATGCCTGGGTTTTCTCTTGGGTTGAGGAGCTGGAGGGTTGGTAACACAGATATTTTGATAGATGGGAAGAGTGGTCCAGTAGTTTGAGTGTTGCAGAGAGAGACAGAGTGTGTGTGTGTGTGTGTGTTCCTCTCCCTGGCGAGTGGAAGCAGCGTTTGTCACCACACATCATCCCTGATTGCCGCGAGCTGCCTTCGGGTAGGGCTCACCACCCACCACCCTCCACCAAGCTGAGACATTTGTTAGATGACATGAATTGAGATTAATTAGTGAATATTAACCCATCAGGCACATTTTTGGAAGCAGTGGTACTTGCAGCACCCAGTGGGTTTCTGTCAGTTGGGGTTGGGAAGTTGGCAACAGAACGTGGTGCTGGTGGTGGTGGTGGTGAGGGGCTGCTGGAAGGTGGCAGGTTAGGAAACCCCAAACTACTGGAGGAATTAGCAGCTTTGCTTTGGATACAAAAGTAAGGAGTGCCTGGATCCATGGGAAGGAGGTTTCTCAGCTCCAACTCTTTAACATCTTACTTGAGGAGCAGAATTTGGAGTCATCCGAGTGGAGTTTTGGGTCCCTCACTCCAAGGAGGACACTGAGGTGCTGGAGTGTGGCCAGAGAAGGGCAAGGAAGGTGGGAAGGGTCTAGAGCACAAGTGCTGTAAAGAGCAGCTGAGGGAACTGGGGTTGTTCAGCCTGGAGAAGAGGAGGCTCAGGGGAGACCTTCTCACTCTCTGCAACTCCCTGAAAGAAGGTTGGAGCCAGGTGGGAGTTGGGCTCTTCTTCCAAGGAACAAGTGATAGAATAAGAGGAAATGGCCTCAAGTTGCACCAGGGGAGGTTTAGGTTGCACATGAGGAGAAATGTCTTCCCCAAAGGCGCTGTCAAGCCTTAGCCCAGGCTGCCCAGGGCAGTGGTGGAGTCACCATCCCTAGAGGTGTTCAAAATCTGTGTAGGTGTGGAGCTGAAGGACATGGTTCAGTGGTGACTTGGCAGTGTTAGGTTAATGGTTGAACTCAATGATCTTAAAGGTTTCTTCCAACCACAATGGTCTCTGTGATCTCCAAAAGCCACAGGCTGGGCTTTTGGACACACTCCAGCACCTCAATGTCATTCTTGTAGTGAGGGGCTCAGGGTGAAGCCCCTGTGTTGGGTGAAGGATGGCTGTGAGTTGCTAATCATGAGGCTTTTCTCATCCTCAGCTAGTGCCAACATCTGCAACGTTGTCCTGATGAGGCACACAGAGCTGGAGGAGGGAATTGATGTCTTGGACAGTACTGGAAACATCGTTGGCTCTTCCAGAATTGCTGCAAAGCATGTATGTACCTCTGATCTTCCTGAGGAGCAGCTGGGGGAGCTGGGACACCAGGCTCCCTGAGTCCCACAGCTGTTGGGATGGGTGGCCTGGAAGAGGCAGAAACAGATGAGCTTTGTGCATGGTGGAGGAGAGCAAAGGGCAAAACTTGGTGCCTGCATTGTCCCTGCAGCTGCAGCTGTGTGGGCACAAAGCTGAGTGTGCTGGTGGCCACAGGCTGGTGTCGTGTCACAGAGGTGGTGGTGCCCCTGCTGCTTTGCAAGGGTGCTGATGGGCAGCAGGAAGATCTTGTACTGTCACAGAATCACAGAATGGTTTGGGTTGGGAGGGACTTTAAGATCATCTCATTCCAACCCCTGTGCAGTGAGGAGAGATGCCACCCACCAGGCCAGGCTGCTCCATGCCCCATCCAACCTGGCCTTGAACACTGCCAGGGATGAGGCAGCCACAGCTTCTCTGGGCAGCCTGAGCCAGTGTCTCACCACCCTCTGAATGAAGTGTTTCTTCCTAACATCTAATCTAGATCTCTTCTTTCTCAGTTTAAAGCCATCACTCCTGGTCCTGTCACTCTCTGCTCCTGGAGGAAGTCTCTTTCCCTCTTTTCTCCAAGCACTGGAAGGCCACAGGAAGGTCTCCCTGGAGCCTTCCTGTCTATCACCCTGATGCTTGCACAGCCTTAGGATCTCTTTGTGGAATCTTGTGAGCAGTTCTTGTTGGATATGAAGCAAAGAGAGCTTACACCTGCTTCTAAATGAGGAAGACCTCATGTTTGGAGTTGAGGAGCTTTTAACCCTTGCTGTGCCACCACTGCCTCAGCCAGCACCACCCGAAGCTTTGTGAGCCAGGTGTTTCCCTCCTCATCCCAACACCTGGTTTCTTTCCCCCCAACCCCAACCTTTTACTCTCTGCCATCTGCCTGCAATTATTCCCTTTTCTTCCCTTCTGAGCATCATCTGACTGTCTGAGGCATGTTGTTTCCAAGTGGGCTTTTCAGCTGAAATGTAAAGCATGTACCAAAGCACACGCCCAGGCAGAGGAGTTAATAATATAATGCTTGGCATTTCTCTCCCTCCTTCTGTCCAAGGCTCTTAAGGCACTTTGTAGACAGCAATTAATGTACAGATTTACAGTCCTCAGGGAGAAAAGGGAGAGCTCTAATAGCTCTCCATATTGTTGGTGAGCAGGGAGATTAAAACAATCTGGTGAAGGGCTCTGAGAGACTTCTTTGAGCCAGTTTTCCTCACTCTGCATGAAGTGGCTTCAGGACCCAGCTTCTCCTCTCCAGCCTGATGGCTGAGGGGCAGGCAGCCAACAGAGAGTAAATATTCAGAGGGAAGGTACTGCAAGAGGGGCTTAGGTGGAGTTGAAACAGCAGAGTTGGGACTTTGAAGAACTTCTGCTCCCAAGAAGTTCCATCTAATCCTGCCATTTCTTCCTGGATATGTCACAGGAGATGTGGCAGCTCCTCAGTGTCACACACCTGCACCTCCCTGACACCTCCACCTGCTGGGGTGGATTGAGTGCTTCCAGCCTGGCCATATTGGCACTGCTCTGTTAGCAGTTGGACTTGATGATCTTAAAGGTCTTTTCCAACCTGAATAACTCTGTGGTTCTATGCTGTGCATAGATTTCAGTGTTTTCCATCCCAAATCTGCAGCATCCTCTGCCTAGGTCTGCCCAAGGCCCACAGGTGGTCAGCAGGGCTTGGCACATCCCACGTGGGTGCTGGCAAGGGTGCTTGGAGGAGGTAGATGAAGGCACAGTGGTGGTTCTGCACCTTGCTAGAGCACCTGTGATCTTCTCTAGGTCCCATCTCAGGGTCCTTTTTACATACCATGCTGCTTTATTGGCTGCTTCCTGGTGAGTCTTGCCAAGGAGGAAGCACCAACCACAGCTCCAGTCTTGGGTGTCTTCCTGGGAGAGGAGAGCCCTGTGTGTTGTGATGCTTTGCAGTACAACCACCAGTGACTGAAAAGCAGAAGCAAGTTTTGGAGCAGGCAGTAAGATGTGGTGTTCCTTCAGCATGTCACTGACACTGAAACTCAGCTGAGGGAGGAAGGCTGGAAGCTGCTGCTCAGTCCATCCTGAGATATTTCACCTTGCAGCATCTTCCAGGTAGCTCTTTGGCCTCTTCCTTCCCCCAGGCAGCACTGACATGTTTCTGTAGGTGTGTGAGGAGATGTTGGAGTGCTTTTGGTCACATAAAAGTGAATTTATTAGGGAAACTATTGGATGTTCCTGTGTGTTCTGCTGGAGTCATGACCACCTGTGGGCTCCAGCCCATCCTGGGTAGCCATGAAGTGGGAATAGGTTGTATTCAGACAGCTGCTGGCACAGTTGAATCTGTGTGTTGATAATGAATTTGTTGCCATACACAGCAGGGGGGGAAGCCAAGGCAAACCCTTGCTTTGGTGTCCAAAGTGCAGCTCCATCCTGAGATGGATTGGAAATGTTGAAAGTTTGTTTCTTTCTTCTTCCTTTTCAGGCACTGCTGGAAACAGCCCTGACTCGAGTGGTCCTGCCAATGCCTATACTGGTTCTACCTCCTATTATTATGTCCATACTGGAAAAGTGAGTGATGGGTGATAGGAAGGGGAAGAAGGGAGGAGAGACCCTCAGGAGGTCTTATTCACTGATCATTTCTTAGCATTGGTCCAACAAATACTTTTGTTGCTTCTTAAAATATTCCTGTTCCATCATTTTGGGGTCTGGAGCACAAGTGTTGTGAGGAGCAGCTGAGGGAACTGGGGTTGCTTAGCCTGGAGAAGAGGAGGCTCAGGGGAGACCTTCTCACTCTGCAGCTCCCTGAGAGGAGGCTGGAGCCAGGTGAGGGTTGATCTCTACTCCCAAGGAACAAGGGATAGGACAAGAGGAA
This sequence comes from Galbula dea, assembly GCA_013399015.1. Classification (NCBI taxonomy): domain Eukaryota; kingdom Metazoa; phylum Chordata; class Aves; order Piciformes; family Galbulidae; genus Galbula; species Galbula dea. The sequence goes on from VWZX01001711.1 coordinate 62,965, forward strand.
ACAGCCTCAGGTTGCACCAGGGGAGGTTTAGGTTTGACATCAGCAACAATTTCTTCCCTGGAAGAAGGGAAAAAGGCCTGGCCCAGGCTGCCCAGGGCAGTGGTGGACTCTCCATCCCTGGAGGGGTTTCAAAGCCCTGGAGATGTGGTGCTGAGGGCCATGGTTTAGTGGTGACCTGGCAGTGCTGGTTAATGGTTGGACTCTATGATCCTGAAGGTCTCTTCCAGCCAAAGCAACTCAATGTTTCCATGATTCTTGCCCATTGCTGTGGACTGTTCAGGTGTTACTCTGGTGTGGTTATTGGCAATCACCTTTCTGAGACCCCAGCAGGATCAATTACCCTATTTTGTCCAGTCACCAGGAGCCCAAATTCTGTGAATTCAGTGGCAAAGTGTCCCTCACTCTTCAGTCCTCCACATCAGAGCTGCAAGGAGGGCTCAGACTGAAGGTCTTGACTTGTGTTTGGCCAACCATCAGGACCACAGGGACATCCAGACCACTTTGGGCACTCTTGGGCTTCCTTATGCCCTGTTGGACCTCACATGTACTTTCTTTCAGTGACATTCTGTGGCTTGGACATCTCCAGAGGAGTAGATGCTTCACATATTCTGCAGAAAATTGCCTCCCATCACTGGTTAAGCCAGAATTGTCTCCTGGCAGATGTCTCCATGGAGCATCAGTGCTAGGACTTGGCAGGAAAGGGCAGGGTTATTATTTCATGTCTAATTATCTCCTAACACAGTTGTTAATAGCAAAGAGCTATTGTGGTGAGCAGGGCAGGGAGGGGATTCTGCCTCTGCTCTGCTCTGGGGAGACCTCACCTGCAGTGCTGGGGCCAGCTCTGGAGTCCTCAGCACAGCACAGACATGGAGCTGGTGGAGCAGGGCCAGAGGAGGCCACAGAAATGATGTGAGGGCTGGAAACTCTCTGCTGTGAGGACTGGGGTTGAGAGAGCTGGGGTTGTGTAGCTTGGAGAAGAGAAGGCTCCAGGGAGGCCTTATTGAAGTCTTCCAGTACTTAAAGGGCCTATCAGAAAGCTGGGGACAGACTTGAGCAGGACCAGTTGGGCAGGAGAATGATGGTTTGAAACTAAAAGAGGAGAGATTTAGTCTAGAGAGAAGGCAGAAATGTTTTCCACTGAGGGTGGTGAGAGCCTGTCCCAGGTTGCCCAGAGAGGTGGGAGATGTCCCAGCCCTGGAACCATTGCAGCTCAAGTTGTTTGTGGCTCTGAGCAACCTGCTCTAGTTGCAGATGTCCCTGCTGACTGCAGGGGGTTGGACTAGATGACCTTGAAAGGTCCCTTCCAATCCAACCCATTCTATGATTCTATCATCATAACCCCCCAAACTATCCTGTCCCTTGACCATTCTCCCACCTTTCTTCCAACCCCTCTGCTTTTTCTGCTGCCTGGAGCTGCTGGGAGCCTGTTTGGAGCTGCTGGGTGCTTATAGTTCCTTAGGACACCCATCAGCAACACATTTAGGCTTGACTGCTCCCTGGGGTGAGGATCACCTTCCCAGCCTCTGGAGACTGATGAGTGCATTGAAAGATGAAGGTGCTAAAGGACTTGCTACCTTTGTCCAGGCAGCCAAGCTGGAAGCACTCTCCAAACAAATCTGTTGCTAATGGCTGCTCTAAAGCACTCCACTGACAAAGTAAACAGCAATTAGTAGAGCTGAGGATCACCCATGGCTATAGTTAGCTTTGTTTACCCTTGTAGAAACACCCCTGGGCCATTTTCTCTCCTTCACTGAAGGGTCAGGGCTGCTTCTCTAAGTTTGGAGAGTGATTTTTAACATCTAAATGAAATAGAGATGTATCCTGCTACTCCTCCAGCACAGGGAGGCCCTCACCAAGATCTGTTCCTTCCAAGGCCTGGGTATAGGGAAAACCAGGACAACTAACTCTGGTTTGGGAACTCTAAACTAAGTTCTTTCAGCCCTTTTTGACCAAAATAGAGATTTTTCTGTTTCAGAGGGGCTGTAGTGGTTCCTTGCAGCAGGGCAAAGGCTTAATGGAAGCCACTGTGGTGCTGAGGGCCATGGTCTTGTGGCATGGTGGTTGGGTTTGATGATCTTAGAGCTGTTCTCCAGCCTCAGTGATTCCCTGCATTGATTCACAGAAAGCCTGGAGTGCCTGTGAGTGAGGAAGAGGAGAGTGGTGGCTGGGTGCTTGGAGGCTGGAGATCTGGAATCAGATGTCCCAGTCTAGATCCTGTCAGCCAATGCATTTGCATTTTGGGGTTGTGGTGAAGGAGGAGAGTGATTCTCCTGCCTCACAGACTCTCAGAGTGGCAGTGGTTGGAAGGGACCTCTGGGGGTCATCTAGCCCAAGCCCCCTGTCACAACAGGGTCACCTCCAGCTGGGGTTGGAATCTCTCTCCAGGAGGAGACTCCACAGCCTCTCTGGGCAGCCTGGGCCAGGGCTCCAACACCCTCACACCAGAGAAGTTCCTCCTTATACTTAGATGGAACCTCCTGGGTTCCAGTTTGTGCCTGTTACCTCCTGCCCTATCACTGGGCACCCCAGAACAAAGGCTCCAGGCTGTCAGTAGGTGCCAGCACTGCAAGCACCATGCTCCCAGCAGCAGTTTCCCAACTGAGGGTAAACTCCTTCCCTCCTTTTTGTCTCCCTCTTCCAAAAGTTTATTTTAAGTGGCCAGTTCCTGGTCGTCATCTTTCCACTTGGATCCAGGTCTTCCCTCTCCCTCTCAGCCATCTCTCCATCTGCATGTTGTAACTCTCCCAGCTGCCTCCCTCAGCTCTTGTGCCATTTCTTTCTCTTCTTTTCTTTTTTTTTTTTCAGCTCTCTTGGCTCCTCTCCTCTCTCTGCCTGCTGTGTATTTTAACTCCCAAGGCCTCCTTCTCTGCTCTCCCAAGTAATTCCATGTTCCCTCCCACTGCTGAGCTCCTCAGAGCACCATTCCCTTCCCCATGTTTCATGCATTTCCTGCTGCTTGGACGCTGTGGAAGCAGCTTAACATATAGAACCAATGTTTATTTTGAGCCTGCATATGCCACGTGGGGAACACAGTGTCAGCTCCCTTGGGCAGATCCAGTCTCCTCTGCACTTGGAGAAATGAGATCTCTGCTGGCAACCTTCATAGGGGGAGAAGTCTGCTTTTGTGTTGTCTGAGAGACAATGGAGTGTGTCCAGGGAAGGGCAAGGAAGGTGGGGAAGGGTCTAGAGCACAAGTGTTGTGAGGAGCAGTGAGGGAACTGAGGTTGGTTAGCCTGGAGAAGAGGAGGCTCAGGGGAGACCTTCTCACTCTCTGCAACTCCCTGACAGGAGGTTGGAGCCAGGTGGGGGTTGGTCTCTTCTCCCAGATCAGAAGCAACAAGACAAGAGGAAACAGCCTCAGGTTGCACCACGGGAGGTTTAGGTTTGACATCAGCAAGAATTTCTTTATGGCAAGGGTTGTCAAGGCCTGGCCCAGGCTGCCCAGGGCAGAGGTGGAGTCACCATCCCTGGAGGGGTTTCAAAGCCCTGGAGCTGTGGTGCTGAGGGCCATGGTTCAGTGGTGACCTGGCAGTGCTGGTTAATGGTTGGACTCTATGATCCATGATCTGTAGGCTGGAGTTGGCTTTGGAGCAGACAGCAGAAAGTAACTTCATTAGCACCTCAGCATCATGGGTGTGTGGAGACAACTGCATCCACTGCCTAAGTTACACTGCTGCTCACTCAGCCATTTCCCTTTGTTCAGATGCTTCTGGGAGTCCTTTTGTCTGGTAGCTATGATGAAATTTGGGATATGATGCAGGTTTCTGCCATCCATCATCCCAGACTTCTCCAGTAGCCTTTGGCCAGCTTCCTGCTCCTTGCAGAGTTGAAGTCCTTCATGCAGCTTGTGTGTTACCTGTCCAGGTCTGTGTGGCAGTGCAACCTCAGGTTCCTCTGTGGGCTGTGCTCTGTGTTTGGGAGTGCCTAAATCCAGTGGGACTTGGTTCATGTGGTGTGGACAAGCTCAGTCCACCAGCAGGGTGTTCTGTGGACACTTTGGGCTGATAGCTGGCAGTGGAGACTGGGGAACAGCAGCTCTCCTTATCTCCCTATCCTGAAGCCTCAGCCTCACAGTACAAGCCACCTGAGAGGGTCTGAAGCACAGCAGAAGTTCAGAGGATGGGCTGCAAGAGCTCAGGTGTGTCAGGCTAGACAAGGGGAGGTCCTAGAGCTGCCTGTGGAGCAGGGAGAAAGCTGGAACCGTTGGCAGTGGGCAAGAGCTGAGAGAGGAGTGAGGAGCAGAGTGATTGTGTCTGTAGAAGAGGAGGGTTTCTGCTCTTTCTTCATCTCCACACTGTCCTCATCTTGTGGCAGAGCTGGGACAACATGTGCCCTTCCTCACACAGCAGTTGTCAGGGCTGCTCTCCTGTAAATCTCCCAAAATGAGGCCACTCCCAGGCTGGATCAGCATTACAGAGCTGCTCTGGCTTAGCTAAGTCAGTCTAGCAATGAAGACTGGCTTCTGCTGCTGGATAGCCAGGGCTCAGCCCATGGCTGTGTGGTGCTGCAGGAGCATTTTCTTCACCTTAAACCATGTTTTCTACTGCAGAAATGTGTGTGAGGTAGGAGGCCCTCCTGGACCTTGAGTTCATGGCCTTTTCCCTGGAGATGTTCTCCCTCTGCCAGGGTGTGCAGAAGGTTTCCTCCAGCTGCTTCTCCTCCTCTGAAGCTCCAAGTCTCTCTGTCCAGCAAAACCCTCCCTGAAGTTTGTTTGAACTAAGCAGCTGCCAGCAGTGACACCTTCAGCTGCTGTGGCTGTTCCCAGAGTAAACATGGAAACTGCTCCTTTAATGATGTCAATCAAGCACAAACATCTCCCAAGCTCACTCCTTTTGCATCTGCTGTGTCCTCTGGAGGGGGCACTGGGGCTACAGCCATGAGCAGGAGATGCTCCTTGGTGAGGACAGGGGTGAGCCTGGCTGAACAGGAGAGCAGACAGAGCTACTGCTGTGTCCTCTGGAGGGGGCACTGGGGCTACAGCCACCAGCATCTCTTGGAGAGGACTGGTTTGGGCCTGGCCTGGCTGGACAGAATCACTGGAAGGAACTCACCAGGATCATCCAGTCTAACTCCTGTCTCTGCCCAGGACAACCCCAAAGTCACCCCATGTGTCTGAGAGCACTGGCCAAGTGCTGCTGGAATTCCATGAGAGTTGGGGCCATGAGTGCATCCCTGGGGAGCCTGTTCCAGTGCTCCAGCACTCTCTGGGTAAAGAACCTCTTCCTAACATGCAAACAGGACAGGACAGCAGACAGAGGTGCTGGCCACTGGAAGACCTCAGCATTCCCCAAATGCCCCCCAGGGAGTGAGGGAAGCTGAAAGCAGCCTCTGCAGCTAGACCTGCCGGGCTGTCTGCAGCGGAGCCGTGGTACAGAGGCAGCTCTGTGAGGCTCTCAGGAGAGCTGGGGTCTGGGGTAGGACAACCACCCTGAAGCTTGGTTGCCCCTCAGAGGGCTGTTTGGAACTCCAGGCTGTGGGATGCCTCAGGATGCCCCCAGAACTTCATCCCCCGGCGGCGCCCTGGGCGTCTTGCGCTGTGTGCCTTCCCCTTGAACCTGTTTACAGCAAACACTGCAGCCAGCCCTCAGAAGCTGTCAGCTGGGAGACTTGGGTTGACTCCTGTCATATTGAGTTGAGCATCTGACACCTCCTCCCAGACAACTCCAGCTCTTGGTTCACTGATCCTGATAACTCCTTTTTAGTACAGAGACTGACTTCCATATGGAAGAAATTACAGCACCTCTCGAGAAACGCCAGAGGCAGCTGCCAAATTATGCAGCATTGAAGCCACTAATGAACAATGTGATGAAAGTTGAATGAAGGTGTAGTTACACCACACGACAACAGGCTGTCTCCGTGGAGCAGATGTACTGGCTGCACCAGGACCACTCGAGGCTGGGCAGATACCTGCCTCCAGGAGCGCTCCTGCCCCTGGAGGTGGAAGCCGGGAGGCCTGGCTGCTGGAGGGAGATCCTGGAACAGTCAGCACTAGCTAGGAGCAGGAGCTGGGAGCTCCTCAGCATGCTGTTGCCTTTTTTTGGTAGCTCCTTCTTAATGCCTGCTTTCTGTTTGCAGAAAGAGTAGGGATTAGGGAGGGTAGAAGGGGAGAGGAGGAAGAAATCTTTCAGAAGGAGGAGGAAAGTGTTGGGTTTTGTCATCTAGCCATTGTGTGCCTCTTGGGGAAGGGTCTAGAGCACAAGTGTTGTCAGGAGCAGCTGAGGGAGCTGGGGTTGGTTAGCCTGGAGAAGAGGAGGCTCAGGGGAGACCTTCTCACTCTCTGCAACTCCCTGGAAAGAGGTTGGAATGAGGTAGGATTTGGCCTCTTCTCCCAAGGAACAAGGGATAGGACAAGAGGAAACAGCCTCAAGTTGTGCCAAGGGAGGTTTAAGTTGGACATGAGGAATAATTTCTTTATGGAAAGGGTTGTGAAGGCCTGGCCCAGGCTGCCCAGGGCAGTGGTGGAGTCTCCATCCCTGGAGGGCTTGAAAAGCCCTGGAGCTGTGGTGCTGAGGGCCATGGGTTAGTGGTGCCCTGGCAGTGCTGGGTTACAGTTGAGCTCTATGGCCTTAGAGGTCTTTTCCAACCTTAATGATTCTAAACACTGGGCACCACAGACAAGAGTCTGGCCCCATCCTCTTCCCCCACCCTTTAGATGTTCATAAGCATTGAGAAGATCCCCAAGATGTCAGCAGTGCAGTTGGCTGTCAGGAGGATCTAGAAGTCCAGCCCTCCACTGGGAACAGCCCCTGGGGCAGCATTGTTCACCCTTCAACAGATGGATCTCAGTTTTATGTCTCTTCAATCTGCTGGACTTGAGGTTGGACTAGATGACCTCTAAAAGCCCCTTTCAACCCCAACTACTCTGTGACTGGATGAAAGCTCTGCAATTAAAGCCTTTGGAAACATCTCATCAGGACCCTTCCATGGGGAGCTCCAGGGTGAAAAGAGACATTTGGATTGCATTTGACAGCTACCAAAATGCAATATTTAATAACCTTCTGAGCTCTGGGGCAGGAGCAAAGTGGACCTCTTGACTAATGATGAGCTGTTTATTCTGAACCACACAAGTTTTAGAATCTGAATCCCAATTAAGACATTACACTCCATGTGTTAATTAGTCCTTTCTCCTTTTGAAATGAAGCCCTAACTCCTCTTAATTAGGAGGTTAGCTGTTGTAATCTGAACTGGCCTGAGCTTGAAGCTCTCCTGGAAGTCACACCTGGGGGCTTGTGCTGGGGATCCTGTTAAATTGGTGGCTGTTTTAGGTGGGTGATTATGAGATCCCCAGCAGGGCAGTAATGAGAGAGGGTGCAGCTTCCAAATGAAGGTGTCAGGGGTGGTGTGAGCAGTGATGCCTTGGTTCTAAACTGTACTCTAGGGAGGCCTGAAGGATGCTGGTCATCTGATTTTTCTCAGTGAGGGCTCTCCCAGACCACAACAGCTTTAAGGAGGAGAGTCAGTCAGTTCCAGGAGCTGCCTCTCTGCAGCCCAGGGGTTAGCTGTCACATCTTACTGGTGACAGCTCTTGGCCGTTGCCTTTGGGAAAGAGCATGGAGTGAGCTAAGCTGCTCTCCAGCCTCAGCTGAAATCCTTGTGGGCTCCTACAGGAGTCTTGTAGGTTAGCTCCTGCTTTACCCAAAACAAAGTAGCTCAATATTGGAGAACAGAAGCTTGGCTTTCACAGCACAAATTGATAGGATCAACTCTGTCTCGAGAGCTTATTAGTGAAGGAGCTGTGATACTGGAGGAGGTAAGGCTCTGGATCTTGTTTTCCTTCCCCACTTCCCCCAAACCTTCTCAAGATGAAGACAGCTTTCAGCAAGCAGTGCTAGCAAAGGGCAAAGAGTTGGAATGTTCAGACACACAGACAACGTGCAGCAGGGTAACAAGTTCCCACACATCAGCTGCTCCCTTAGGATCCATCAGGTGCTTGCTGATAGCCTGCAGGAAACGTGGAGTAGATGGGGGCTGAGGTGTCTCCTAACTTGCATTGCCTGCAGGCACAGGTTGCATGAGGAGAGAGAGGTGCCTGCAAAATCACTTGAGCCAAAGCAGGCCAGTTGCCCTGGTGTGGAAAGAGCTGCTTGGCTTGGTGTTGGTGGGCACCTTGTGAATGGTGTGTGTAGGATTAGAAATCCCAGAATCCCAGCATGGTTGGGGTTGGAAGGGACCTCTGGAGATCATCTAGGCCAACCCCCTGCTAAAGCAGGGGCACCCACAGCAGCTTGCCCAGGATCACCTCCAGGTGCTTTTGGGATCTCTCCCCAGAAGGAGACTCCACAACCTCTCTGGGCAGCCTGGCACAGGGCTCCAACACCCTCACAANTTTGACTTGCTGCTCTCACACTCTTCTTCATGCAGCCTAGGAGACCATTGGCCTTCTTGGTCACAAGAGCACATTGCTGGCTCATGGTGAACTTCTTGTCCTCAAGTTCTCCCAGGTCCTTCTCCATGGAGCTGCTTTCCAGCAGGTCAAGCCCTAACCTGTGCTGCTCCATGAGGTTATTCCTCCCCAGGTGCAGGACTCTGCACTTGCCCTTGTTGAACTTCCTGAGGTTCCTCTCCCTGGACTCTCAGCCTGCCCAGGTCTTGCTGAATGCCAGCACAGCCTGCCAGGGGTCACCACTCCTCCCAGTTCTGTATCATCAAATACTTTTTAAAACCCTGGTGATGGTAACCACAGTGATGGTGGTGGGTAGTGTAATCTGGTTGTACCTTTCTGGACCAAAAGAGAGCTGCTGTGTTTTCACCCTGAAGGAGAGACATTAGCTAGCAGCTCTTTGCCCATATTTGATGGCAGGACACCATGAGGCATTGAGACCCTCAGGATTAAAGAGGGGACTTTAGACTAGATATAAGGAAAGCATTTTTTACAGTGGGAGTGGTGAAAGCCTGGCCAGGTTGCCCAGGCAGGTGGTAGGTCCCATCCCTGCAACTGCAGCAGAAAGGTCACAAGTCAAGAGATGCTGCTGCTTCTAGCTGATGACTTCTCCTCTGGAGACTCCAGCTGGGTTTGTCCTGTCCCAGCTGAGGATGTGAGCTTAGCAGAACTTGACCTTGCAGACATCTTCCAGTGCTGAGATCTGCTGGGAATGAACTTCTTGCTGACTTACTAATAAAGAAAGAACCTAGACCATTCAGGGAAAGGGAAACCAGTGGGGCTGGGTGAACACCAAAGTCCATTCTGATGTCCTTAAGCTGCTGTGTGAAGGGGTCTGACAGAGCTTTTCCTTTGCAGAACATCCCTGCTGAGGGCCCGGCCCCGGATGCTTCTCCCAGTCCAAAGCCTCGTGTGCCTGGCTGCCTTTGGCCTGGCTCTCCCCTTGGCCATCAGCCTCTTCCCCCAGATGTCTGAGGTCAGTCCATGTCTGCTTGCTCTGCTGGGATATCTCCTGAGGGGATTTACTGATACCATTGCTTGTTTGCTCTTTCTGGATCGTGTTCTCACTCCTGTGGGGCCTCCTCCGTGTTTGGGTTGGGTTGGTTGCTGTCTGCTTCACCTGAAGAGGATTCCCTGGGCAGATGGTGGTGATGTTGGGCCCTCCTGTGGGTCCATACCTAGCACAGCTTGATGGCACCTGGCTTTTCCATGCTGCTAAGGTTGGATCAGGTGGTGGGATGTGAACAGAGGACCCTTTGCTCCACCCAAACACACCTCTTGCAGGCAGGAGATGGTCATGGGTGACCCTCCTGCCTTCCACCACAGCCACTGTTCTCCCCCAGGGGTGGCCTGCTCCAGGCCTCTCCCATCTGGAGGACAGTTAGCAATGAAAACACCAGGGATCAAGAGGACAACCAGGTTGGAGTAAGGTGGCTTTTTAAATGTGTGTGGATAATGTTCTGCCTGCTTGATGTGCAGGCAGAGGAGTGTCTCAGCTAGCACACAGGATAACCTGTCCCTCTTCAGTGACACCCAGGTCAGGTGTGGTCAGATCCCAAGTCAAGAGGTGGTGCTGCTTCTAACTGAGGACTTCTGCTCTGAAGGCTCCAGTTGGGTTTGTCCTGCCTCATCTGAGGATGTGAGCTTAGGAGAGCTGAGCTGCACTGGGGAGAAGGTGGCTCAGCTACCCCTCTCCCATGACAGTGATGTTTCCTTGGGGTTGGTGTGCTGACAAGTCTTTGTGCACCAAGCCAAGAAGCCAGGATGTATGTTTGATGGGGTTGAGCTTTCCTAGAGCTTCTTGGAGGGTTTCTGCCTTTCCATCTTCTAGCCTGGCTCTGGAAGGACACAGCCTGGGGGTGAACAGAGGCAAATTAGCCAAGAATGACTAATGAAATCACTTGTACCTGAGTGAGCTGACTACATTGCTGAGCTGCATTTATTTGGAAGCCATGAATTGAGGAGCATTTGGTGTTTGGAGTTCATAGACTTGCAGATATCACTGTTGCAAAGTGGCAGAACCTCTGTCAACCCAAGCAAAGGGCTTAGCTGCAGTTCTTTTTGTGTCACCTAGAGCAGTTGATCAGGAATTGGTCCCACAGTCTCTACTGGGTAGTTAACTTTTTCCACCACTTGTAGCCAGAGAATCTTGTTGTACACTTGTCTGCTAGACAGAAAAGGGTGGTGCAGATTTTCTTGTTGTCCTTCTAGCTGCTTACAGGTTGAGATGAAACTTCATCTTCTCTTTAACAAGCTGAATCTAGCTGAGTCTTGGAGCCTTTTGCTAAAAGACATGTTTTCTGAAGCTTTAATGATTCATATGGCTCTTCCTTAAACTTTTTCTAATTAGTCAACATCCTTTTTGGAGCACTTCCATGAGAAGCAGACAGAGTATTCCAGGAAGACATTGCACAAGTACCAGTTGCAGGAGCAATATCATTTGCTTGCTTCTACTTCAATTTGTGCCTCCAGAGAGCATGATAATCATTTTGGCAGGAGCTCAACCTTACCTCCCTGGCCATAGTTGTTGTTTGGGGTTTGGTTTTTTTGTTGTTGGCTGCCATCCCAAGTTCTGCTCAGAGGTTTTGGTTGGGAAAGACTGAGGAGTGGTTCCAGGTCTCACACCTGTTCCAGGTATGTGGCCAAAGCAGGTCCCAAGTTCCTGCTGGAAGGAGACTTTGGACATAGAGCATGCTTTGTGCTCCTCTTTCCAGACACCAAAAGGTAGCCATGGCCTTTCCTGGAAGGTCTCTTTTCAAGGTAACCAGGGAAGCAAGACCCCAGGAGGTACCACCTTTACCCCAAAGGTGACATTGCCACCAGGATGCTGCCCTGTGCCAGGTTACAGACACTCCTTGTGCCCAGAGGCAGTTCTGGGTTTGACCATTGCATGCTGCTGGTTGACTTCTTTTTCACAGATCCCCATGTGCTCCAGAGGTCTCTGTGTTGGTGGCCTGGGCTCTTCATTCCTTACCCCTTTCCCAGGCTTGGTGTCATCTCAAGCCTTAAGCAAGAGTCATTGCCTGTTTTCTCCCTCCTCACTGACACCACACATGTTTCATAGCCTTGACCAAACCAAACCATAGGCAGGAAACAGCTCCTCCAATTCTGCTTTCAAATGCAGCATTTTGGTGCATTTCCAGTATTTTCTGTAGCCCTCAGGCTCCTGTGACAGTCAGTGCCTGCCAAGGTCAGTGGGGACTAAGGATTTGGTACTAGAATCTGCAGAATCATAGACTCATTAGTAAGGTTGGAAGAGATCTCTAAGATCATCAGCTCCAACTGTGGAAGGATTCAGAGTTAAATGCTTTGGGCCCCACCAGAATAATTCTTCATTGCCTTAATTGATTCATCTGAAAATGAAGCTCCCAAGGTCTTTCCTCCTTTTGCAGTTGAGCTTTATGGGTGACAAGTTAATTTAGAATCTATAGTATCTGATATTACAGCATGAAAAATTCTCTTGCTGCTAAAAGCTGAATGAATTCCAACCCACAAGGCAAATGAAGGTCTGGCTTCCTTCAGAGGATATTCAGCTTGCAGGCATCAGGCACTCCTGAAACCAAACAGCATCCCTTGAGAATGACCTTCTGCAAGCAGCTGAAATGTTATCTGCAGTGTAAACATGAATCAGCCCTGATTAGTAGATCAAACAGAATGACAGTGCTCTCTGCCCACACTTCATGTCAAGGAGAAGAAACCATTCCAGCTGGGGGTGCAGCTCCTTCCCTTCTGGGATCTCAGCTCTGCTCAGCTGGAGAGAGCTGCAGGCACACAACTGGACCTCACATCTGGGAGGTTCTCCAGAGCAGTCTGCTCAGATCAGTCTTCCAGTTGTGTTTGTGGTCATTCCAGAGGGGTGGGAGGGTGTGGAAAGGGTTAGCCATTCTGCAGGCTCTCAGGGATGGTGACTCTGGAGGTGCTCAAGTGAGAAAAGCAAGTGGTTTAGTGCAGAGAATCTCTCCAGAGCCATTTCCTCACAGGCTTGGGTGGGAAATCAGGTTCCTTGCACAGAGCAGTTCTCAAAACATAGAATCACAGAATGGGTTGGGTTGGAAGGGACCTTTCAAGGTCATCTGGTCCAACTCCCCTGCAGTCAGCAGGGACATCTGCAACCAGAGCAGGTTGCTCACAGCCACAAACAACCTGAGCTGGGATGGTTCCAGGGCTGGGACATCTCCCACCTCTCTGGGCAACCCGGGACAGGCTCTCACCACCCTCAGTGGAAAACATTTCTGCCTTCTCTCTAGTCTCAATCTCCTCTTTTAGTTTCAAACCATCAGCCCTTGGCCTGTCACAGCAGCTCCTGATAAAAAGTCTCTCCCCAGCTTTCTTCCAGGCCCTTTAAGCACTGCAAGGCTGCACTAAGGTCTCCCTGGAGCCTTCTCTTCTCCAGGCTCAACAACCCCAACTCTCTCAGCCTGTCCTCACAGCAGAGAGCTTCCAGCCCTCAGATCATTCTTGTGGCCTCCTCTGGCCCTGCTCCCCCAGGTCCATGTCTGTGCTGTGCTGAGGACTCCAGAGCTGGCCCCAGTAGGTGAACTAACCATGAACATAGCATGACTGAGAAGATGCTGTTGTAATGAGCACCACCCAGGGTCTGAGTTATTGACAACAAGATATAATAGACATGTTCTGCTCCAAAAATAGGATTATGGTCTGAGCAGCAGTTCTTTCAGGAATTGTAAATGAGCCAAATTCTGCCCTTAATCAGACATTCACTTTCCTCTAGTCAGAGAGCAAACACAGAAGCTGCTGTGTTATTAAGTGCTTGTTGCAGCACAGGAGCCTGAGTGGCCACCTTTGATCCTCTCTTCTCCAGGGGCTCAAACTTCCAGTTAGTTTTCCAGCAGAATTAATGCCTTGCACTAATAAATCTGCTAGATCAATGCAGTCACATAACCACCCCAGCTGCAGCTCTTTCAGAGTTCTACCTGTCTGAAAGTCATCCAATCATTTTGGTGGGAAGAGACCTCTGAGATCATGGAGTCCAACTGTTAACAGCACTGCCAGCTCACCACTGAACCATGGCCCTCAGAGTGCCACATCACCATACTTTTGGAACTCCTCCAGGGATGGTGACTCCTCCACTGCCCTGGGCAGCCTGGGCCAGGCCTTCACAACCCTTTCCATAGAGAAATTGTTCCTCATGTCCAACCTAAACCTCCCCTGGTGCAACTTGAGGCTGTTTCCTCTTGTCCTATCAGTTGTTCCTTGGGAGAAGAGCCCAACACCCACCTGGCTCCAGCCTCCTGTCAGGGAGTTGCAGAGAGTGAGAAGGTCTCCCCTGAGCCTCCTCTTCTCCAGGCTAAGTAACCCCAGTTCTCTCACTGCTCCTGACAACACTTGGGCTCTAGACCCTTCCCACCTTCCTTGCCCTTCTCTGGCCACACTCCAGCTCCTTGTAAAGATCACTTTATGAAAACAAAAGCCTACTGAAGATGTAGATCCTTGCCTCTAAGCATCCTGAAGATGCTGAGAAAGACACTTTTCATCCCCATATAGTGTTAACTCTGGTACCTAACTGCATCAATCTGCATTAAGTAAGTCACTGCTGTTTTAAGTTGAGGAGAAACATCTAGTTAATGCATTTAGCCCACAACCTCCAACTGCCTCCCATGCCCCCCGGGGGAATCTCTTTTCTAACTGCCTATCCTACAGCATCCCCACTGACAACTCCTACTCAGCTATGCACTGCCAATGGAAACAGCTGTGACAGTTCCAAACTGAAAATGGGACTTGTGCAAATGAAATTCAGTGTAGCAGCAAAAAAAAAAAATAAAGAGGGGGGGAAAAAACCCCAACCAAAGCAGGGGCTTGCTCCACTCATCTCCCACCCTTTGGTCCCTCCTCATCCAGGTCATCCAGGTTTTGGCATCCTAGAGGATGCTGTTGAACTTTCAAGGGGGCTGGAAACCCACCATCATCCCATTGCCCAGTGTGAGAAAGGAGGAGAAAGGCAGGTAAGAAAAGGAGCTGAAGCAGAGGAACCCTTCCAGTAGCTTGTCCTCCCCAGGGGTTCAGTTTGAAGGAACCTTGCTTGCTGGGGAGGGCCCAAGGAGTCATCTTCTGGAATGAGAAGGCTGACTGCAGCAGCAAAAGCCTTTGCAAAATAATCTTCCTTTTGGATCTCCAGGACAAGGGGAATAAACAGCCCTAAAATCCAAGGCTGAGCTATTGTTTCCCAATCTGTTTTAGCCTTCAGCTCGTTGGCAGCCTGCTTCAGCAAAGCAAAAGGTTAATGAGCCAATGTGCAGTGGGATTATTGCAGCAAAGATGACAGTGAACCAGTAATTACTAATTAGATGCAGTTTAACAGGAGGAACAAGTGAAATCTCCTCTTCACCAACTGTCAATAATTAGCAGATTTGGGGAGGTTGAAATGTGTCCACAGTTAAAAGGCTGATTTTGTCATGAAATGGCACTTGACAAAAGAGCTGTGTGGAGGTCACAGCCATAGCCCTCAGATGCTTCCCTGTACCATACTTAGGAGGGAAATCAGATGCAAGACAGCAGGAGGTCCTCATGAAACCATCTCTCCCTTGGGATTACTTCTCCTGGGGGGAGGGGAGCAGGAGGGATTCTCTGCAGTCATTTTGTCCAACTTGGATGAGAAGCAAAGGAAAGGATTTGCCAGCTGCCATGGGGGAAAGGAAAATGTTGGAGGAGTGGGAAGTTCTGTGGTGGTTCTGTGCTCCTGGGGCTGAGGGGCTGGTAACCTGCTGGCCAAAGGGGTGGAGGGTGGTCTGAGGAGGAACTCTTGTGAGGAAAGAGGAGGCACAAGGTCCTTAGGGACTGGGAGGAGGCTGGAAGCTGAGTGGCATCTGTCTCCTAAAGGCTGCAGAAGATTCAAGCTGTGCCCTGAAGGTTTGGTTTCATACTGACACACAGGTGGTGCTTCATTGGTGACTTCTGAAGTATGAGGAGGTTCTCTGAAGTATGAAGAGCTTCTTCTGAAGCATGGAGAGGTTGATTTGAAGCTCCTCTCCCATTTACTGATCCAGTTTCTATTCTGCAAAGTAACTGTTGCCTCTGGCAAGAGTATCTTTACTTTGCCCATGAGCTTCAAATGGAGAGGTGTGCTGTGTGACCTCTAATGCCCAGGAAACTTTCTACTTGAGCAGAAGACACCCAGAGTTGTCTGATGCTGAGTGGTTGAATACTGATGCAGTTCAAGTAGGGCTGGAGAGAAAACCTGCTATTTGGAAAGGTGTTGAGCCCTGTTCTGGCCTTCAGATGAAGGATGGTGCTTAGCAAGCTTTGTCTGCTGTTCTTTAGTAAGGAAGGACTTATTCCTGTCACAGGTTGGAGGAGTGTGGCCAGAGAAGGGCAGTGAAGGTGGGGAAGGGTCTAGAGCCCAAGTGTTGTGAGGAGCAGCTGAGGGAACTGGGGTTGCTTAGCCTGGAGAAGAGGAGGCTCAGGGGAGACCTTCTCACTCTCTGCAGCTCCCTGAGAGGAGGCTGGAGCCAGGTGGGGGTTGGTCTCTTCTCCCAAGGAACAAGTGACAGGACAAAGGAAATGGCCTCAAGTTGTGCCAGGGGAGGTTTCAGTTGGATGTCAGGAAAAGTTTCTTCCCTAAGAGGGTTGTCAGGGCTTGGCCCAGGGCAGTGGTGGAGTCCCCATCCCTGGAGGGGTTAAAAAGCTTTGTAGATGTGGTGCTGAGGGCCATGGCTTGGTGGTGACCTGGCAGTGCTGGGTAATGGTTGGACTTGATGATCTTAAAGGTCTTTCATAATCCAGATGGCTCTGTGATTCTATGATTTGCTTCTCTGACATCTCCCTTCCCTCCTTGCTCTGTCTAGCTCTCTCTGGTTGAGAGCATCAAGCAGAAGAGGACACATTCCCAGCTTAACCCCTCCCTTCCTCAGCCCTGAGCTCAGGTTTTCCTTCCCCTGCTGCAGGTGTCATTACAGGCTTCGGAGGAGCCAGACTTCACACACCACTTCCCCCTTGGCCCTGCCTTACCCTTTGCCTTCCTCTCTTTACACCTTCTCCTCTCTCCCCTCCCACCCCCCCTTGGCAGCCTGGCATCTGCAGAACACTCCTCCTGTCAAAGCAACCAGGAAAAAAACAAACCAACCCCCCCAGGAGCTTTGTTTCCTGTGCTCCACATCCCCTCCTGTTCCCTCAACAACTTCTCCCTTCCTTCTAATTGCCTGGCACAGGAAAGCTGCTGCCCAGGAGCCTGCTAGCTTGGAGGAGGAGTCTCTGTGTTCCTGGAAGTAGCTGGGTGGCCTGGGATGCTTTGGTTGGGTTTGTGCTTGTGCTTAGGCTTGCAAAGAAACATGCCAGGAGGTGGAAGGGTCTCTCCAGAAGATGCTGGTGAGCTGTTATCCTTATTTATCACAGTAATTGTTGGTGTTACTCCTATATGCTGAAGGTGACCATGGTCTGTTCCTAACACTTCACAGGCCTCCTACAGAGATTCTTCTGTCAGGAGTAACCTCTAAGTGGGAGGTGTCCCTGCCCATGGCAGGAAGGCTGGATCTAGAAGATCTTTAAGGTCCTTTGCAACCAAAACCATTCTGTGATTCTATTTGCTGAGTTAGGGCCACAAAGATGATCTGGGGCCTGGAAGCTCTCTGCTGTGAGGACAGGCTGAGAGAGTCAGTTGCTGAGCCTGGAGAGGAGAAGGCTCCAGGGAGACCTTAGTGCAGCCTTGCAGGAGTTAAAGGAGCCTAGAAGAAAGATGGGGAGAGACTTTTTATCAGGAGCTGCTGTGACAGGCCAAGGGCTGATGGTTTGAAACTGAAGGAGGAGATTTAGACTAGAGAGAAGGCAGAAATGTTTTCCACTGAGGATGGTGAGACCCTGTCCCAGGCTGCCCAGAGAGGTGGGAGATGTCCCATCCCTGGAGCCATTCCAGGTCAGGTTGTTTGGGGCTCTGAGCAACCTGCTCTAGTTGCAGATGTCCCTGCTGACAGCAGGGGGGTTGACCAGATGACCTTGAAAGGTCTTTTACCACCCAAAGCATTCTGTGGTTCTGTGACATAGGCAGGCTCCCTTGCTCCAAATCCCCTCTCAAGCACATCTCCCAGGTGAAGGTATTTCCTTCAGCTCTCTTCCAGCTGGATGCAACAGCAGCTCCAGATGCAAACCACTGGATGATAACCTGAGAGAGACAACATCTGCCACCTCCCATTTCCCAAACTCATGGCATGCTTCTTTGCAGTGCCCTTTGGGTTCCTGTCCTGCTGTGACCAAAACTCCTCTTGCCATGAGGTGTCTTACCTGAGACATGACCAGGAGAGAAGGAACCAGTTTCCTAAAGCAAAGAACATTTCTGGATCAGGACATCTTCCCCTTTCTTGGTCCTTTTTTTCTTCCCCCCCCCCCATTTCTTTCCCAAAAGCAAAGCCCCTGGAGGTGTTTGAAGAACCTATGGATGTGGTACTTAAGGCCATGGCATGGTGGGGACAGGCTGATGGTTGGACTTGATGATCTTAGAGGTCTCCTGCAACCTTAATGGTTCTGTGATTTTCCATCCCTACTGACTCCCTAATGGGTTGGGAGCTCTCAGTCACTTCTTCTGGGAGCAAATGTCCTCCTTTTCAAGAGGAAGAGGAAGGATCTGGTCCTCAGGGGCATCAACTCCCCCCATCAGTCTTTAGGAGCCTTGAGGAGACGTTGGGGTGTTTGCATTTACAACTGCTCAGCCTCTTTGCACCTCCCGGGGTAATTATTAGGCTCAGTGACATCTCTGTCTGGAGAAGGTCAGGAGTGAGCAGTGCTCTGATTGATTTGGAGCCACTGTCTTTGTTCTCACCTTCCCTGTCTGAGGAGCTTTGATTTGTGACCCAGCTGCTTTTGAAGTCTGCTGCTGAGAGGGAGCCTTTGTTTCCCCACCAGCTTCCCTGGAATCTAAGGTGCTGAAAACCTCTGACAGGATCTGGCCCTAAACCTGTAAGCTGGAGCAGCAGAGCTTGTTCTTGCTGGGAAGGGATGGTCTGAACCAAACTGGTATTTGTGGTCAGTGGAGGTGGGTGTGGGAGAAACGACCCCTTTGTAGTGCCCAGGGGCAGCAGCAGCAGGGTGGGAGGGGATCTAGTTTCATGTTTATATCTCTGTCCCTGGGATACAGGTTCAAGTATGTAAACTATCTGTCCTGCAAGCACAGGCTCCTGCAGGTGTGTGGGTGCTGGTGGGCATAAAAAAAACATTCCTGACACCATCTCTTTTGAGGAGACTTCACCTCCTGATGGCTATAAGCCATTAAGGAGTCAAAAGAAAGAGCTGACATCCGACAACTCCGGATAAACAGCTCAGCATTAACCCTTCAAGTGGCTCCAAAACAGCCTTAAAAGGCACTTTGTGGAAATAAGCCATTTTTTTTTTTTCTCCAGGCCTGTTAATTGCTGTCTTTCTTCAGGACACCTTTCAGCAGCACCTACTGTAAACAGAGCAGCTCCTCCTGAAGCCCTTCCCCCAAGGATTCCTGCCCTGCTGGCTCTGGAGGTGGCTGTCCCCATCTCCTCCTGCCCTGTGTAGTCCTGCTGCAGGGCTTTAAGTTTGCTGCTTTCTTCTTGGCCTGAAAGCCAAGATCTTTCTTCTCTTTCTGCCAGCCCATCCTGAAAACTCAGTCCCATCTCTTGGTTGCTATCAGCCTTTCTATTTGGTGCAACTGGCTTTGTCCCCAGATCTTCCACAGCTGTTGCCTGGCTTCACCACAACCATGCTTCACAACCTTGCAAGTGGTTGGGTCATAAGAACCCCAGGAATGCTCCAGGCTTGGGGCAGAGAGGCTGGAAAGCTGCTGGTGGAAGAGGGCTTGGGGATGCTGGTCAACAGTGGCTGAAGATGAGGCAGCAGTGTGCCCAAGGTGGCCAAGAAGGCCAACAGCATCCTGGCTTGGATCAGCACTAGGGTGGCAGCAGGACTAGGGCAGGGATTGTCCTCCTGGGCTGGGCACTGGGGAGGTCACACCTCAAATCCTGGGGTCAATTTTGGGCCTCTCACTGCATGAAGGACATTGAGGTGCTGGAGTGTGTCCAGAGAAGGGCAGGGAAGGTGGGGAAGGGTCTAGAGCACAAGTGTTGTAAGGAGCAGCTGGGGGAACTGGGGTTGGTTAGTCTGGAGAAGAGGAGGCTCAGGGGAGACCTTCTTGCTTTCTATAACTCCCTGAAAGGAGTTTGGAGCCAGGTGGGGCCTGGTCTCTTCTCCCAAGGAAGACCAACCACCTCCATAGTAAAGGAGAAAAGGTATCTTAGCTCCTGCAAAGGCCTTTTTTATGATTCTTCACTTGATGAAAGACACATCAGGCCATGATGTTAGCTTCTCTCCTGCACAGCTGCCCTTTGATTCTTTGTTCAGTCTCATGCTTGAACTCCTGTGTCTCTCTGTATGGGTGGTAAATTTGAGTTCCTGGTTTCTTATCCCATGGCCCCTCACAAGGTGTTGCAGACCAAGGTGCCATGCTCACTGGGGACACAGGCTGGCACCTCCTGGATACCCCTGATGGCATGGGAGGCAGGCACTTGCCCTTCCTGGGTTGCTGGAGAGAACTGGCAATGTCTCTTTCCTCTGGAAGACAGACAGAACTTTTTATTTCCTGGCTTTTGCTATTTCAAACCTTGTGGTTTCAAAGCCCTTATTTGGTTTTGTCTCTGGTGCTGTGGGCAACTCTTCTTTCCCAGAAGACTCAAACCCACAGTTTTGCAGTGACTTGGAGGTGCCATCACACAGGGGGTTGACTTTTCAACCTGTCTATGAAGCTGGAAGACCTGAGAGGGTCTGAGAGCTGTGTGAGCCCAGTGCTAACCAAAGCCAGCTCCTAGGAGTGGCTTTCATTCATCTCACCCTGCCTGTTCATCATTGATGTCATCTTGAGATGAGCCTTTGAGAAGGATTCCCATGAGGAACTGGAAGGTTAGAGCTGGTATCTGGTTTGTGGACTGATTTTGGGGCAGTGAAGGAACACAGGAGTGAAATGTGGTGGTTGAGCTGCCATGGTACAGGACAGGCAGGGACATGCTGAGCAGTGGAAGTGGCCTTAGGTGTCTACTGGCATGTGATATTATCCCACCTGCAGACACTGTTGTCATCAGTCATGTCTACAGCACCAGAAGCAAAGGTGCTGCTGTGCTTAGGGAGCTCATTGCCATGGGGCAGCTGTGATCTGCTCCAGCTGTGCTCTGCTGTCCAGCCTGGTTGGGTAGTAGCCTAAAATGTCATATTTTCCTTCTTCCCAAGTGGTTAAGATGTTGAGAGGTTTTTGATATGTGTATTGTTTTTCTTTAGAGAAGCTGAGAGATCCTGATTTGTTCTCCTGAAGCTGAAGTTAAAAACTGCTCCCCTTGGTCATAGAATCAGGTGGGTTGGGAAAGACCTTTAAGGTCATCAGGTCCAACAGTTAACCCAAGACTGCCAAGTCCACCAGTGAAGTGGTGAAAAATGATCTGAGGGCTGGAAGCTCTCTGCTGTGAGGACAGGCTGAGAGAGTTGGGGTTGTTGAGCCTGGAGAAGAGAAGGCTCCAGGGAGACCTTACTGTGGCCTTTCAGTACTTAAAGGAGCCTAGAAGAAAGATGAGGAGAGACTTTTTATCAGGACCTGTTGTGGCAGGCCAAGGGCTGATGGTTTGAGACTGAAAGAGGAGATTTAGACCAGAGAGGAGGAAGAAGTATTTTAGGCTGAGGGTGGTGAGAGCCTGTCCCAGGTTGCCCAGAGAGTCCCAGCCCTGGAACCATTGCAGCTCAGGTTGTTTGGGGCTCTGAGCAACCTGCTCTAGTTGCAGATGTCCCTGCTGACTGCAGGGGGTTGGACTAGCTGACCTTGAAAGGTCTCTTCCCACCCAAACCATTCTGTGATTCTAATATAACCTGCTGTGCCAGAAGTGACCAGGAAATCCTACAAACTCTTCTGCTCTGCTGTGGGGCAGAGTCACTTGACCCTGGTGACCATGAGGACATCTTAAGCCTTGGAGCTATCTCCAAAGCAATTGCACATCTCAATCCAAACATCTGTTGAGCACGAGGACTATTCCTGCTCCTCTCCTTACAGCAACCTGATGGCACCCAAGGTGCTGCTGACACTTTGCATTTCCTGCTTTGCTAACAGCAGTGAGTGTTCAGGGGCCTCTGCAGAGGTGGCAGCAGATGTGACAGAGTGTGACTAGCTTGTGGCACTGACACCAGCACTGACAGACTTGACATCTAACAGATGTCAGACCTGGGGATGCATGGTGCCACACTTCAGACCCTTCCCTGCCCTGCCCTACAGGCAGCTGGAGGTGGCTGCTGGTGGTTGATGCATCCATGGCAAAAAAACCACAACAAAACAAACAAAAACCAGAAACAGCTTCTGAAATGGATAATAACCCTGAAGAACCACAGGAGCTAAATATTCCAACTTTCCTCTTTTCTGTTGTTTCAAGGAGGGGAGAGGAAATGGAGATATAATGGATTGGTGTGATGGTATTAGAGCCCTGGCCCAGGCTGCCCAGACAGGTTGTGGAATCTTCTCTTCTAACTCCTTCCAACCCCAGCTGGAGGTGATCCTGGGCAAGCTGCTGTGGGTGCCCCTGCTTTAGCAGGGGGGTTGGGTCAGATGGCTATCCTGGTTTGGGTTAGAACAGAACTAATTCTGTTCATTGATTTCACTTTTTAGTTAAAACTCCTCTGAGAAACTGCACTTTCTGAAACTAGCAGCATGTTTTCATAGCCACTGCCAGCTTCTAGCAGTGATAAGGCCTCATGTTTAGATGTGCTACCAGGGATTGGGATGCAAAGCAAGGTCACTGCTGAATCTTGTGTCT